>CM053586.1:43504952-43526919 GCA_028646515.1 Pseudochirops corinnae | reverse complement strand
AGAGTCAACCTTATTTTCACTGAACTTGGCTTAGGGAAGGAATGACATAAACTCTAAACTGGGTATCTTGCCACACAGGATATTAGGGGGAATGGGGATAAGAGGTAGTAGGATGATGGAGGGCAGGGGAGGGTGGGGGGGAGGGTTGATGGAAGTGCACACTTCTGTAGAGGGACAGGGACAGGGTAGAGAGTGGAAGGGGGGGGGCTGGATAGGAAGGAGGACATGTAATCAGTCTCTCACAATGTGCCCACTGTGGAGAGGTTCTGCGTAATTTACACATGTACAGCCTGTATTTGACGGCTTGTTCTTCCAGTGAGGGTGGCTGACAAGGGAGGAAGAGAAAGAATCTAGAATTTAAAGCTCTATAATCAAATGTTAAAAATATATATGTATATATATACATATATATACATACATATATATACAATTATTATTACTATTATTATTAACTACCTCCAACTGGAACTTAAGATTCACAGGCGATCCATCCTGCCCTATCAGAAAGTTAGAGGAGCAATGGAGGAGGACATAGGGAGAGATTCGATTGGGGGAGGGGTTATACAAGGGGATGGCTGTTTTGAGGGGGAGTAGGGAAAAGATGGGGAGAAAATTTGTAACTCAAAATCTCGTGGAAATGAAGGATGTAAACTAAAATAAATTTTTAAAAAAAAGAAAAAAAGAAAAAAATTATAAGGCATGGTGGTACACAGGTCTCTTGGTTAAATGTCATTAGCAAACAAAGTTTGAGTCTCAACTTTTGAGCATCGTCAGCCAGACTTAACTAATAAAATATTTCCATTTTTTTCTAGAGCAGCCTAATTTAAAAATATTAGCTTGAGGGTCTGGTCTTTTAAGAAGTGGCTTGTATGAAGAAGGAACTGTTTTGTTTTCTGTCTTCCTAACCTCAGCACTTAGTACAGTGAAGGACATTTAATAAATGCACATTAAAATGTGTAACTGAATTGAGTCTTTCGGACCTTAGAAAAACTAAAAGAGTAGGGGTACAGGTAGGGAGAGGATGGCATGGAGTGCCTCCTGAGCTTCTGAGAGAGAGAGAGAGAGAGAGAGAGAGAGAGAGAGAGAGAGAGAGAGAGAGAAACTCACCATAAAATTATATTTCCTAAAGCAAAAAGCAGCACAAGATACAAACTGGCGTCTTACCCTCTTATATGTGTATTTTTCAAACTGCAGAGTACAAAGATGCCATTGTTACACCTTACTTTCATGGGGTAAGGATAGAGTGCTTAGCTTAGAATGAGGAAGATGTGATTTCAAATACTGCCTCAGACATTTATTATTGTTGTCACTGGCTAAGTCATAACTTCTATTTGCCTCAGTTTCCTCATCTATAACAAACACCTCCCCACAAGGTTACTGTAAAGAAAGCAAGAAGGAAACAAGCACAAAGCCTGGAGAAGAAGCACTCGGGGCATGTGATCATTATCATCAAACATCTGAACGGCTGACCCCAGGAAAAAAGGCTCAACTTTTTCAGAAAAAAGTGGATAGAATTTTCAAAGAGAAAAAAATAAGTCACAATAAAGTTTGGAGGTTACAACGTGGCCTATTCTGACACATATTAATTGAAGAGAAATTGGTTCCAGAATCAAGACACCGGTAATTTCCACATTACAACGTATCTAATAGTTAAGGTGAATATCTACTCTCCTTACGTTGCAATGAGCATTACTGAACAAAACTGCGCAACGCCATAAAGAAAACTGAAAGCCATTAAAAAAACAGCAGGTGAATATTATTAAGTACAAATAGAATTATAAAATTTTAGAGCTGAAAGGGACATAAGCAGTCATCTGGTTCTACTTAGAAGGAATTCTTTCTTAAAATCTCTCCGACAGATAAGTTATCTAGCCTCTGCTGGAATAGTCCCTCTTTTATATAAGGCAGTTTCTTACATTGGATAGATACCTCTGATTATTAAAAAAGTAATTCTTAAACTGAGCCAACACCTGACGCCTTGTAACTTTGAGAATTGGCCCTCGTCCTGCCTTCCAGAACAAGACAGACGGGTAAAATTCCTCTCTCCATGACCAGCCTTCCAAAACTGAGACAGCTATCATGCCCTGTATGTTCTAAGTCTTCAGTAAATGACATGGTTTTCAGACCCTCCTCACTGTCCTGGCCCTCCAGTTTCTCAACAATTCTCTTAAAATGCAGTGTTAAGAACTAGCCACAATTCTCCAGATATAGTCTGACCAGCGGCATGTTATTTTCCTAAGTAACACAGCTGAAGGATGCATTACTTTCTTTTTTAAAAGCAGCTGTGCCAACCTGTTGGCTCATACTGATCTACTCAACTAGCTGCACCGTGGTGCAATTTGGGGTCATGAGACCTGGGTCTAAATCCTAGCTCTCAGACTTACTAGCTATGTGACCTCTGATAAATCACGATCCCTCTGTACTTATTTCCTAATCTGTAAAATTATGGAGATGGATTAGATGATCTTCTAGGGCTTCTTCTAGTTTTTTATTTCATAATCTTAAAATCTTAGATCTGGACCTTTATTGTGATCCAACCATGATTAACTATCACTTCTCACAAAAACTGTTCTAATATTTACCTCCTCTTCCTCAACATGCCTCCTCCTATCTCCCCAGTCTCCACACTTCAAGCAGGTGAATTATCTTCTTTATATTACAAAGAAGACAGAGGTGATTCAACTAAATTTACAACTCTCCTTTTCTAATCTCTTCAATGTCAACTCTCTTTCCTTCTCCTACTCCAGCATCCGCTGACCAGAACTCTAGAGATCATGCCCTAAAGGAAGTATAGAATTCTGACCCTGGGGCCAGACTGTGGAGATAGTGGAGGCCACAATAAATCTAGGCAGCGGAGGACTAGACCCATGTACTTTCAAATTAATCTCTCAGACTGTTCCCAGACTGTTCCCACATCTTCTCACATCTATTCCATCTCTCACTAGGGGGAGGATGAGAAGGAGGTACAAAAGATCAAAATCACACTACAATGGCTTCTATAAAAGACTCTGGTTCAACTAACTAACTAACCAACCAGTAGCTTCACTCAAAAACCTAGCAATTTCCCAGACCAAAGCATTTTTTCTGGCCACTCCTCCCCAGATGTGTAAAGTTTTTCACTTAGTATTTCTTTCCTCACAATAAGCTTATGGGTAGATGTTATTATGCCCCTTTTGTATTCCCAAGGCTTAGCACTTGTGTTTTTTTTTTCCTTCTAAATTCATTCATTCCCTCTCAGGACTTCAATTCCCCAAAATTAATTTGGTAGAGCTAGACGGTCCCTTCCAACTGCTCTTTTTCCTGAGTCACTCAAGACATTGTCTATCACTCGCCACTAAAGCTAACAGTCAATTTAATCTACCGTCTCTTCCCTTTGGTCTCTTCCAGTGGTCAGTCATAACCTTTCAATCATCTCTCTTTTAACACTGGCTCTTTCCCATCTGCCTGTGAACATGCACTGGCCATGAGACCACAATTTGTAAAATGCCGTCTGCTGCCTCTTTGAACCTGTCCAACTGTTGTCCCATTTCTCCCTTTCACTGCCAAACTTCGAGAAAAAGTTATCAACACCAGATGTCTCTCTTCAGTACCTACTAACAAGATCACAGACCTAACTGGAAGGATTGCAGAGCTCTTCAGTTTAATCTACTCACTAAAAAAAAAAAAAAAAAAAAAAAGAGAGAGAAACTAAGGGTCTCCCCAAAGTGAAATGACTTCTCCATAATCCCATGTAAAAAGCTCACCCTAGCAACACTAAACTGCTGTAAATCAGTGACCTAATTGCCAAATACAAATGAATGCTATTCCCCCCATTCTACCCCTTCTTACTAGATATTCCCCAGTAGCAAAAAATTAAAGTTCTCCCCTCCAAAGACCTCAGCACCATCAACTAGTTTGATATCAGAAACCTGTATGGTTTTACTCTCATATTTTCTCTCCCTCTCCCTTCTCTTTCTCCCCTATCACATCCAAGTGCCTAGGGGACATCCCCACCTGGTTCCACCAGGACCCTAAACTCCTCCTCCCTTATATCCTGGCCTATCAATTCTACTTCTGTGGTAAAACAGGTAAGAGTACTGGAGTTCAAATACAGATTCTGATACTTCCTTTGTGGGCAAGTGACTTAGATTGTTCATATTACTCCTCTGCTTTACATACACTATCCTAACAAACTGCAGTCGTCCCTGCTCTCAAGACTTGAGCCTTTATTTTTATTTTTGTCTCCAATATCTAGGATGTTTTCTCTCTCCATTTTCACCATTTTTCAGAGTCCATTTCAAATGCTACCTTCTCCAAGTTATCCCCATGAATGGTAATGATCTTTCTCATTCTCAAGTCCCACAGAGTATTTTGTCTGGTAACTTTAATACACTTGGATGACACTGTGTATTTACTTGTTTTAGTATCATGCCTTGCTAGACCTTAAAATCTCTTGAGAGAAAATGTCTGAACTCTCTATCTCACCTACTACTGTTCAGTGGTGCTCTGTACAAAATGGGTTCTTAATAAAGTTACAATTGCTTTTTAAAATCTAAACTGAGGACTTTTCAGTCCTGTTAAATCACATCTTACTGTCTACGGCCTCAACTCCAGCCTGAGATAATTCTGAATATCTGATATTTATCACCCTCCCCACCTTATTTTATCCACAAATCTGATAAACATTATATAGCTTTAAATATTTATCATTTGGATAAAAATGGCAAAGCTAAAGGATTGTCCCATAGAATAATATGAAAGACTTCCATCCAGGCTGACACAAATCCCTTGGAGTAATATATTCTTTAGATAGGGAAGTTCAACCATCTATCTGCAAAGTCACCTTAATTATATTATCATTCAACTCACACTCATCTATCTTCTATACAAGATCATGAGCCTTTATCCAAAGCTTGGCTGAGATTAAGATATACAACCCTCTACTATATTCCCCTGATTTAATAGCCTAGTAGCAATATTTAAAAAAGGAAATGACATTATGTTTAGCAAAATGACTTCTCAGGGAACTCATATTTGTTCCCAGTGATTCTTTACTCCTTTTAAGTGTTTAGAATACACGTCATTTTTGTCTGAAATTTCCAAACCAATCCTTTGGTGCCATTTGGGGGGGAGGGAGGAGGAGGGAAGGAATGGAGTGATTTCCAATGATCTCTTAGTTCCCAAATTTAATGCCCTTTTCTCAATCCTGATCTTTCTTGATCTCTCTGCATTCTTAGATACTACTGATCATCCTTTTCTCCTGGGTTTTCCCGCAGTACTGTCTTCTGGTTTTCCTTCTACTGTTTGACTGTTCCTTCTGAGTCATACCCACTAAGACCCACAGGCCTCTGTTCTGGACCCTCTTTTCTTCTGTATTTCACTTGACAATCTCATCAGAATTGTATGGTTTCAAATATCATCTCTTGGCAGATGACTTTCAGATCTACATGTCCAGCCCTAACCTCTCCCCTGATCTGCTTTGCATTTCCAACAGCCTTTTAGACATCTCAATGTACATGCCCCTCAGATTTCTTAAACTCAACATGTTTAAAATAGGTCTCATTATCAATCCCCCTAAACTCTCTCCCATGTAACTTCCCACTTACTGTGGAAGACACAACTACCCTACTAGTTGCCCAGGTTTACAATCTGTGTCATCTTCGATGTTTTTCACCTTAATCAGTTGTCCTGTTTTGTCATTTTTACTTCCACAATATCTCTTGAATATATTTCATCCTCTCCACACACATAGCTGTCACTATGACACAAAGCCATGGTGTAAAGCCTGGACTCTTGCAAGAGCTTAATGATTGTTCTCCTGGCAGCAAGTCTCTCCCAACTCCAATTCATCTTCCATAAATTAATCTTCCTGAAGGGCAGGTCTTACCATGCCACTCCTTTACTCAGACTAAGAGGCCCTATTATCTTTACAATCAAATATAAAATCCCGTTTTGGGTTTTAAAACTCTTCACAACCTAGTGCCCTCCCACCTTTCCTTATACTTTACTTCGTCTTTCATGTTTTCTACACTGGCACACACAGGCCTTGCTGTTCCTCCAATGTCATTCTTTCTCCAGCCCAGGCCTTTCCACTGGCTGTCCTCTATGCCTGAGAAAACTTCCTTCACCTCTGCCCAGCTCAAACCCTACATTTTGCAAGACTACTTTCCTGTCTCTTACAAATCATCACCTCAAGCACCTTCTCTTTGAGATAAACTTCCACTTACATTATGTCACATGTATATATCTGTATCTTCCCTCCATAGCGAGCTCCCCGAAAGCAGTCATTATGTTTTTGCTTTTGTATCCAAAGCTCTTGGCATAGTGCCTGGCATACACTAAGCATTTAATAGATGTTGGCTGGTTAATATACTGTGTCTCAAATGATGTCCATATGATGGCTCCATAGTCCTATCTCTAAATTCTTTCAAGATTCTAGGATATAATTTCTCTGGGCCCTCAGGACTCAAATTAGTTAAGCAGTCAAAGAATTTCTAACTATTTTCATTCCTATCTTAGGCTTTAATTGTCTTAATAAAACTTTGTCTTCACACTCCATTAAACAATTTTTTTCTTTGGTGATGCACAACAGGAATGGATTTATTCTACATATTATCTGGCTTCCAGCATTATACCATTTTACCCAATTAGCAGTCTATGCCTTTCTTGTTTTCTTGACACCATTTAAAGAAAAAATACAAACCCCTTTAGATTTCTTTACCTTTTCCCCTCAAGGACTAGCAAGCTTTGAATTTTAGCTTCCCTCGGACCCTTGTATTCTTCCTTCATCAGCTTCTCATTTGACTTTTGGTATGTGGTGGTTTTTTTTTTTTAAAGATATCTCTGTTTATTACTGCCATAATTAATTGAGGTTTTATAGTCAGTTTCCTTTTTTCAGACTCCCCAAGTCCCAAATGCATACATTTGGCATTCTGTATTTTAAATGTCTCTACAGTTTCTTAGGTATTTAAAAAAGGAACAAAGGATGTAAACTGGAAGGGATCTGAGAGATCATAACGTAGTCCACACCTCTCCTTTTATAGGCAAGGAAACTGAAATGCAGAGGGGCTAAATAACTTGTCCAAGGTCACACAAATAGTAGGCAGGTAACTGAAATTTAAACCCAGGTGCTCTAATTCAAAATCCAGTACTCCTTCTACTTTACCATATGGTTCCCTCCCTATAGCTCAGAGTTCAAGATACAGAAGTATGAGGTTAGATTATTAAAGACAACAGAAAGTTTGCAGCTGTATAAAAACATGCAATCCATATACTATATAAAGTTTTAGTTTCTAACCTTTCCTTTTCACTCTTTGAAGGTGAATAAGCAACAAACCCAGCAAATTTTGAATAGAATTTTAGTAAATGGTATCTGACAATTTCAGATAATCAAAAGACAGTCATCATCTCCCTTGTCTTTGCTTCTGGTTAAATATTCTGGGCTCCTTGAAGGAGCTATTTCTTGTATCATGTGATTTTCAGATACCTTGCGACCCCGGCTACTCTACAGTCTCCTCTTAAATTTTGGTACCAACATTCCTCCTCTTAAAATGTGGCATCTAAAATGGTACCAACACTCCAGCTATGGTTGTATTTTTATGATGCTCTTCCTCTAAAGACAAACTACACTCAAAAATCATTAACATTCAATACCAACAGACTAATTCTTGTCCTCAGCAAAACTGTCAACAACGTAATGTCCTCTAAATGAGGCTGAGGGGAGAGCCGTGAGAAGTGGTTGCTGACATAGCAGTATGGTCTAGGTAAACAGAGGAGGCATGCAAAGGCTGCCCGGAGAAATTGTCCTCACCAGCTCCACGGAACCTAGTTTGGTGGAAGGGGGGCACTAGAGCAGCAAAAACAGCTGCCAAAAGGCCAAAACTATCATAAAAGTACTTCGTGGGCTGTCAGATGACACAGTGAATAGAACACTGGCCCTGGAGTTAGGAGGACCCGAGTTCAAATGAGGCCTCAGACACTTAACACTTACTAGCTATGTGACCTTGGGCAAGTCACTTAACCCCAATTGTCCAACCTTCCCCCTGCAAAACAAAATAAACAAACAAACAAAAGTACTTCAAAGCCCAAAGACGGACATTTTCAACAACATTTAAAAGGTAAAAATGGGTATTACCACATCAAGACAAAAAGTAACCCATAGAACAGCAAAAATTGCTACCTGATTACTGTCTTTGAAATCTAGAAAGATTACATATTTCTCCAACGGGAAGTGCATTTTAGAACCAGAAAATTAAGCAAGGTAAATATCAATCACCACAGCACTGACAGATCAGATCTGATGCCATTTTCAAGTTCCTCTGCATTAAATCCAAGGAGTCAAATTAATATGTTCTTTAAATCAATACCCCTATGGTCCTCCTCCCTGGGCTTCTAAACAAGAAGACCTTCCAAACCAGTACATACTGGGGGACCCACGTACCCAAACGCAGATAAACTTATGTTCATTACAAAGTGGTCCCTTTCTAGATCCCCCATGTGCTTTAAAAAGGTGAATGAGCAGCAGTAATGGTACAGATGGAGACTCTGCTCTTGAAAGGCCAATGCATCAAACACAGTTATGCCCAAAAACTGCTGGAGGGTGGGAAGAGATCCATAGAGAATTCAGAGAGCTAAGAGTAAAGTAACTGAGAATTATCAAAGCAATCAAGTTTCAGAAGAATTCTGGGAGGAGATGGAGTAATAATAATAATTATTTTATAGATGACCCGATAAAGGCTGAGTGTCATTACAGGGCAATGTTGAGTAGTTTATTTGGCACTGGATAATTTTCAAAGTTAGCACTGAAATTTATTTTTGGGAGGTTAGTAAGTAAGTGCTGTTTATGAACTTACCTCGCAGTGATACTCAAATATTGCACTTTCAGTAGTATTTGCTGATTCTTCTTTTTCAGCACACGTTTCAAAGGATGAAAATTTCTAGTATATTTTTTAAAAAAAGAGAGAGAGCGAGAGGAAATGATCTACCAAGCTAATAGAGATCCGACTGCTGCTGCAGCGGGCAATCAATCTCACAGGACAGCACTGAAGAAAACAAAGACTACTAGCAGCGTTGGGAAGTGCTCTTGTGAAGCTGTTGAGTAGGCACAAACTTCTTGTTTCAGATCAAGTGTTGTGTCTTCAGCTTAAGTTTACTCTTCTTTGGTCTTGTTGGTTGTTACAAACGAGGCGTGTTCCTTGCCTGATCTGAACTTGAAGCAGCAGTTTCAGGTGGTAAAGTCTGTTCTGTTACACTTCATACTGGAGAAAAAAGAAATAATGGCACTCAGTATAATTTCATAATGGAATCAGGAACAGTAAAAAGGGGCAGAGGTCACATCTATGCTAGATTGAGACAATTTGGCAATAAATTCTTGATATTATCTGGAAGTATCTCAAATGTTAATAATAAACAATTCCCTTTAATAATAACAAACAGTATCTAATATGTCACCTCTGGGACTCTGAAATCGGGGCTTGAACTTAATTTGGTGCGCCATTCTAGAGGTGTGTACCTGATGAAACTGAGAATACAACTGTGTAGCAGCCTCAGTCATCGGGACTTTCAACCTTAATGAAATAATACTTGCACACACAGATAAGAAACAGTGTAAAACACAGAGGATACAAAAAGAAGCAAAAGGCAGTTGTTGCCCTCAAGGATCTTACAACTTAACAGGGGAGCCAACAAGCAGACAAATGCATTTTATGCAGGATAAATAGGAAATAATTTACAGAGGGAAGGCACTAGGATTAAGAAGAGTTGAGGAAGGCTTCCAATAAAAGGCATTTAGTTGGGACTTAAAGGAAGTTAGAGAAGTCAGTACGTGGAGCAGAGAAAGGAATGTTCCTGGCATGGGGAGAGAGCCAAAGAGGATGGCCATGGTTTGACCATCTTGTTCATTGAACAGCTAGGAGGCCAGTGCTACTGGAATGAAAAGTATGTGCCAGAGAATAAGCTATACCAGGGTTGGAGTTAGAAAGACTCATTTTTCTGACTTCAAATCTGTCCTCAGACATTTACTAGCTGTGTGACTGTTGGCAAGTCATTTAAAACATGGTTTGCCTCAGTTTTATTACCCGTAAAATGAACTGGAGAAGACCAAGGACAAACTACTCCATTCTTTGCCAAGAAAATCCCAAATGGAGTTGTCGAACAGGCAGACCCAACTGAAATGACTGAACAACAACAATGGACTGTGGTGTAGGGAAACTAGTCTGGTCAGTTAAACAAGAATTTAAATGTTTATCGTGTGACAAGTACTGTGTCAATATAAAAGCAAAAATATGGTTCCTGCCTTGAGAAACATACATTCTAATGGAGTTAATTTATAAAAAGTATTAGCACTTCAAGGTGTAAACAGTTTAAATGGAAGGTAATCTCAGAAGGAAAGGGAATACCAGTGGGGGTGAGGGGTGGAGAATAGAGGAAGGAACAGGAAGGATATCTGGTTGGATTTGGGCTGAGTTTTGAGGGATTTCAAGGAAGCCAGCAGTAGGTGGTGAGAACAGAAAGCAACCAGAGTGGGAGACAGCCAATGAAAAGGCAGAGTTGGGCAATGGAGCACTGTATGTAAAGAACAGCAAGACCAGTGTTGCAACATACAGAAGTAAAGTAAATACTGCAGTTTAGTATTTGATAAATCCAAAGATCTCGACTACTGGCTTAGTCACTCATTCTTTGACAAAAACTGGGAAAACTGCAAAGCAGTCTGGCAGACACTAGGTATAGACCAGTATCTCACATCCTACACAAAAAAAAATAAGCTCCAAATGCATACAAGACTGTAAGGGTAATAACATAAATTGATTAAAGAAACAAAGAAGAAATTATCTTGAAGAACTATGGATAGGGAGAAGATTTCAAGAAGGAAACAATTATTTTTAAGAGCTTAATAGGTGCCAGGCACTGTTAAAATATGACCAAGTAAGGGATAGAAAGAATCACCAATGATAAAATGGGCAACTGTGATTACATAAAATTTAAGCATTTGGGGGGGGGGAGGGGGAAGCAAAAAACAAACCCCATGTAGCTAAATTATAAAAGCAGATAACTGAACTGGTTGGTGTGGCCAGTCTGCCAATGTGTTTCTGCCTTGTATTGTTAATAGACTCATTTCAATTTTCTCTTGTCTGCCTCTTTTATTAAGGTGAAAGCCCCAAAATAGAATTTTCCTTTTTAACAATCTGTGGAGCCCAAGTTAGGAGATTTTTGAGGGTGATTAACCCAGGACTATTACCCAGGGTGGCACTCCACCTCCCAGAAAAACTGTACTAGGTACTCCCAGATCTTGGGTCTCCAGGTGGCTTTACTTAGCAGTGAAGTAGCTGAAAAAATTTTACTCCTCAAACTTAAGAGCAGATAATCAGGAATAAGTCCTGAACCCAAAACTGATTCTTTTTCACTTGTGTACAAAGAAAAGGAATAGAGCATGGAAAAAGGGGGCAGATGGCAAATAAATAGGTCCTTACCCAACATTATAGGTTGTCCAGAAACAGAAAGGCTAAGGGAGTACTGTCCAGAAATGGGGTTGGCACAGCACCCTGCTGACTCCCCATTATGAAAGCTGTTAATAAGTCTGGTAAAAAAAGGAAAAAAGAAGTCTGGCACAGAAAGGATTTGGTAACAATAATCTGGGGGGAGGGAGGGGAATGGCCAGATAAATATGGGACTTTTGATTATTATTAATTGCATATTTAAAAAAAACACCTAGATTCTAGAAGAAAAAAATATATATAAAAATATAAATAAAAGACCATAGATCTTAAGGGAATAATCAGAGGGGGGCTTCCAGTGGTGACAAGATTTAAAAAAAAATTTACCTTGGAGAACTTTGAAGGGGAACACTTTTGTTACCCATAAAACAAAACTGTGGTGAGACAAGACAGAAGGGGCACTGAGAAGGGTAGGGAAGACTAAAGAAGTGTCAGGACAGCTCTCCCAGCTGTGGGTGACATTCAGCAGGGACTCTCACTGACTTTGATTAGACTTCCAGTAGGGGTAAGAAAACAAAAAAATTCAGTCTTTCTTTCTCTGAGCTTTTACAATCTTGACTAGGTTAGAAACTGCAGAGACTGAAATAAGAAAGGAAGGATTTTCTGGGTTTCCAGAAATTTATAGCACTATAAACTAGACTCTAGTTATTTTTGCCAAAATTTTCTAAATTATGGTGACTACTAAAATATCTTAGTGGATTTTGGAGATTTGCAGAATAAAGGTGAGTGGCAACAATCTCTCTCTCTCCCATTCCAGGAGTTATAGCACTACTGCTACATGAGGAAATCTGTACAAGGGAGATTCAGTGGATGTTAGACTAGAAAATAATTGGATGGACTTAAGAAAGCAATAAAGATAAAGAAAGGTGAAAAACCAGAAACATAAAATGAAATATCTGTTTCAAAGATGGTGGGGAAAATTTTGGAGAGAAGGTTTAAGCATAGATAGGAGAAGAATGGGTAAAAAAAAAAAAAAAAAAGCTAAAGAAAAGTAGTTTTCTTTTGCACTGATCACGTGAGTAGACTGTTACATGACATGAAGGGTTTGGAGTTTAAGAAAGTGGTTTGAGAAGGGCTTTATTACACTGAATAAGGATGAGGAACTTTTAGAGAAAATTTCATTAGCTATTTAGGAGGGGCATTAGAATGTGAATGTGAACCTGAACAGTCCCCTCCTCTTCCCCCACTTTTGGCTTCTCGGGACTGCCTCACAGACAAGGGGCAGCTGCTAGAAGGCACAGTGGATAAAAGGACAGGGCCTGGAGTCAGAAACACTCAACTTCCTGATTTGAAAACTGGTCTTACACTCCTCCCGGCAGTTTGACCCTGGGCAAGTCACTTAATCCCTTTAGCCACAGCCCAGAATCTGTAAAAGGAGCAGGAGAAGGAAATAACAAACGACTACAGTATCTAAGCCAAGAACACCCCAAATGGGGTCACTAAAGAATCAAACTAGACTGAAAAGGAATGAATAACAAAGAATGTGTTCTTCAGTATAGCACCCCCCCCCCCAATCAATTTAAAAATACGAAAGAAAATTCATAGGATTTGAATAGTTCCAAGTAATCACCCCTTCTCATCTTATAAGGCACTTACGGGCTTAACAAATGCTAATTAAATGACTGTAGCAGAAGATAGTTTTCTAAAGTTTGGTGTAAATACTTATGCTAAAGACTTTTGTAAAAATTTAAGCATCTTCCTTCTTTTTTAAAAGTAGAGTTTCCAGTCTAAGGGTAAGGTAAGGTATACCCCAGGTCCACCCTCTGAAAAAGTAACCCCAGGAAGCTAGGTTAAGAATACAAATTAATTTTTTGGCTCCTGGGGTTATTTTAAAGGAACAAAAAAAATTTATGAAAAGGTTAAAGGGCTACCTTGAATATATTAACTTAATAGATAGCTAACAGATAAGAGTAGGCTGAAAAATTTTTAAATGCTGGTAACTAATGGCCCTTGGGAAAAATCAAGATTTTTGAATGTTGCCATTAGTGATCATAAATCCAGATTTACAGGCCTTTATTCTGAAACCAAATCATAATATGGTCTCTAAATTTAAAGTAATATGTTCTATTGGGATAATTGTGGTAAATTAGAACTTAATGCAAAAAAATACATTTGCTGTTTGGCATTAAGACAAATATGCTGGAAAAATCAGGAAAACTGGAGTTAAAATCTAGCCTTAGAAATCTATTAGCTGTGTGAATTAGCCTCAATTTTCCTCATCTGAAAAATGGGATCATGACAGCACCTACCTCACATGAGTTGTAAAGGGTTTAGTAAAAGTGTCTGGCACATGGCAAGCATTAATACAATAGTAAATGTGAGTACTCTATGTTGGTCTTGAATGTAATTAATACAGAATGCCAAAAGTGATGAAATGAATGATATTCTATGTAAAATAATGTTGAAATGCATTTTACTGAATTGATGTTACCTGACTGGTAATAAGTTTGCTTCATGATAGCTTTAAAGTGGATAATCACAATAACTTACTATTGGGAGAAAAGTTATCCTTACATGTGAGGTTCCATGGGACTTTATACTTGAGCAAGGTTATAAGAACTTGGCAGTCTTGCTGACCATGTATTGTAAAATCCTCAACTACTGAAGTTTATAGTACTCCCAATCAGTGGGGAAATTTATAAGTTTGTCTATAGTGAAAAGTGAGTTTCATCTGAGATTTGGCTATCACTTACGAAAAGTGTAAAAATTTCTCTCTTAAATGGCAGACCGAAGTTACATCTTTGAACCAATTTCGTAACAAGAGAATTTAGATTCAAAGATTTATTTTTGTTTAGGCATAAATAGGCTATACAGATATGTTATGTGGGGGACCTACTCTAACCAACACTTTCTTGGGATTGTGAATCAAATATGATGTGTTCGTTACATATTGTTAACTCCTGAATGTGATTATTCTTACTTTATAAAGGATAAATGAAATGTCTTTTTATTTGCTCCCTATGTTAGGAAAACATGAGAAAATGAATAATATCCTAACCCTACGCTGTGATTAGTAAAATTTTGCTCTTTGAGATAAAAATCTCTGGGGACTGTAATTTGAAATTCTGAGTTTTGAATTCAGGCATGATTAGTTGGACCGTCATTAAGCCAACAATCCACCATGCAAGGGGAATGCCAAGTACGGTCAAAAGCAAGTGTGGTCTGAGAACTATTTAGTTCCTCCTCCCTACCCCTCACGACCAATGACATTTCTGAGTGGGTTGAATTTAAGTGAGCCAGAGTTGCACTAAATCTAGCTTCACAAAATCGTCAGCCTCACTCTCTCTTCTCTCAAAGTCCAGTGGCAAGATGACAGTCAGGATAACTGGCATAGCCTGGCAGAAGTGGATGACCTTGGTGTCTTCAATCTCTAATCAAGCTTTAAGTGATCCAAGGTTCCTGTTTCAGCTGCCTTTGTAGTGACTGTTGGAACAAACTGTTCTCATCTGCCCATTCTGCTGAAGGGAGTCTTCAGATGCTTCACATCTAACTGACCAACACATCTGAGGCCTGTCTGTTACCCTCAATCTGTGACAGCCTGTATGTGGTGTGGCCACTGAGCATGCTACAGCTCCTTGGAGCTGAAGGTGAATATTAAGTGACAGGCAGACACTAACAGTGGTTGAGCAGCCCTGAAAAGGGCTCCGAGAAAGTCCTATACTCCTTTCTATGTAAATAATTTTTGTATATGAGGTACTCAGGGAGGACCAGCACCACTTTCAAGTCGAGTAACTCCTCATGGAAGAAAACTATGATTGGGAGAGGGGGAGAATAAGAGTGTAAAAGTAAACACTCTATCATTTGAACATCCACAGAATGACTATATTGAATAAATAACCAAAGTCCATACAGATATGTTGGGGACGCAAAATTTTTCATGTACTAAAGTATCTGTGGATTTCCTCTTATGTCCTGACGGGGACTGTGTGCTTCTGTTTACAATGTCTCCTTTGGTGCAAAGAACTGATCCCCCAAGCCAACTCCCACATTTACAAGGAACAGAGTGGCAGATGAGGATATAGGACTGATAGGGGTCTAATTGTGGTGCTGCACCATGTGTATGGTTAGTACCACTGGGGCTCAGGGGAAGAATTATTGAAATCTGTGCTGTCAGTGACCCCAGGGGTTCCACCGAGACTTGTCTTCTAGGTATTTGTTGGTCAGTTATCTGGGGGAGGGGGCAGTTTGTGGCACATACTCTATCCTATCCCCTTCATTTTTCTTGTAACCTGCTAGCTAGTACTCAGCTACCCACCCCCCTCATCACTAATCTCATTTCTGCAGGGCATTGGGGAGGAGCTAAGAAGCAAAAGTCCATCTCCTTTTGCAAATGTGTCCCTATCAGAACAGTTCTTACTCTTATGATCCGTCCTGATTTGAATGCAGGGACTAGTTCCCTCCAGGCCAAGACATTTCTGCCTTTATGTTTTTAAATAAACTCCTTTTAGTTTTAAATAATAAAAAGACAGGTAATCAGGGAAAAAAATATTTTCAATAAGTTTCTCATAACGGCAAGGATAGTTTCTCAAGGAAAGAAATCCAGGCTATCAATAGCCATATGAAAAAATCCTTCAAATCACTAATAATTAGAAAATACAAATTAAAGCAACCGATAACGACAAAGGAAATAGGGGAAGGTGAAAACAGGTACATAAGTGCACTGTCAGTGGAGCTGTGAACTGGTCCACCTTTTCCAGAAAGGAAAATACCCTTTGCTCCAGTGATACCACTCATTTAGAAGTCCATACCACAAAAATATTAAAGAGGAAACGTACCCATATCATAGCAATTTTCTTGCAATGGCAAAGAACTGGAAACTAAGTGGGTGCCTGGCAAATGGGGAATACTTGAACAAATTAGGGTATCTGAAAGTGGTGGAATACGCCTGAGCTGTAAGAAACCACTAAGTGGCTGGTTTCAGAGAAACCTGGAAAGACTTGTATGAACTGATACTGAATGAAGGAACTGAACCAGGAGAGCATGTTACGAAACAATAGGAACATAAAGACAAAACAACTTTGAAACACTTAAGAACGACCAACCAGGATTCCAGGACATGGTATCCACCCACCTCCTTCCTGACAGGGAAACACTCAGGATGCACACTGATATATATATTTTTTGGACAGTAAATGCAGGAATTTGTTATGTTTAACTATACACATTTATTACAAGGGTTTTTTTTTTCTTTTTCAGTGGGAGAAGGGGGTTGGAAGGGGCAGGAGAAAAGGATTTTTAATAGAAAACAATTTAATAATAAGGTCAATGTTGATGGATCAGACAATACATCAATGAGTCTAAAGTTTAAGAAGACAAAAGGTAGAAAGGGACCAGCTTGGAAAGGGCTTTAGAAGACAAAAGAGGATTTTTATATGATCTTGAAGAGAAGAGGAAGCTGCTAGAGGAGGCTTGGTAGACACGATTAGAACTGCCATTAGTTCATCAATCTAACTATGAGAATAGTGTCTATTTTCCAAAGGAAAAAAGCTAGTGCCTCTTAGTGAAGAAAATATGCCTATACCATGTGCCTATACAAATTAATTATTTTTTAAAATGGAATAAAAAGTCTATCATCCAAGAATTACTTCATAACAACTGACAGTAATATAAAAAGGAAGCAACTCTGAAAGACTTCAAAATTCTGATCAACACAGTGACAAACCATGACTTCAAAAGATGAAAGTGATTAAAGCAGTTCTCAGATTTTTTCATTCTTAGAAACCCTTTACGCTCTTTAAATGATTGAGGACTCCTTCAATAAAGAGCTTTTGTTAATGTGAGTAATCTCTATTGATATCTACCACATTAGAAATTAGAACAACTTAGTGTTATTATGCAAATAGTTCTGATACAATAGACCCCTGGGAGACATTTTAGGAACTACTGGATAAGAGGTTCAGAATGAGACATGTGTTTTCAGATATAGCAAAAGTTTTTACTTGTTTTGCTTGATGGGGAAGGGATAGGAATTTGTGAGAAATTAGTGATGCAAAGAAAATAGCTTCAATAAAACATTCTTATAAAAAGAACAGAAAGAAGTTCAGAAGGGACACAAACAGATTAAGTTTGCTAGTACCCAGTTATATGTAGTACAAACTTTTAAAGACTGGCATCAAAGGTGGATGACCAAGTTTTGAGTCTGGGTAACTGAGGAAATGGTACTGCCAATTAACTGAATGGGGATTTGAGGAAGGTTAAGAGAGAAGAGCAAGTTTGGAGTTAGACTAGAGGACTCTGAAGGGAGGTAGTACAGTGTAGCTGAAAGAATGCTAGAATAAGCCAGTGGATTTGACTGATTTGAAGCCTTGATTTGCCACTTACTAGCTGTGAAATTTGAGGCAAATTATTTACTTAGAAGCCTCCTTTTCTCATCTGTAAAAATAAGAATACACTAACCATCTTATTTTGTAAATGGTATACAGTTTTGCAAATAACCTCTCCTACTCTAAAACCATCCTTTATACCTCCCACCATTAAGTTTTTATATACATAGATAAGGTCATTTTTTTCTGCTAAAATATCTGAGCAAAAAAAAATTGCTGAGAAAAATAATTCCCTTGCCCTAGCAGTCACTCTCTTTCATAATCTGGCACCATTCTACTATTTAGCCAGATGAAATACTTGTAAAAGTGATACATAAACCTTAAAGCATTATATATACAGATATATGTGTGTTGTTAGCTAGTATTATTATCCTCTTCCCAATCCACATACTCTCTACCCAAGGCCAAATTAGGTTCTTCACTGCATTTTGAATTTTCCTACTTTCTTCCTGTTCTAAGCCTTAGTACACAAAATTCCTTTTATTTGGGATATCCAGCTTCCTACTCTTAGTACATACAAAGACTTCCCACTCCTTATTTAAAGCCCTATTGAAATGTCACCTCTTTGAAGCTATCCTGGTAGAGGTAAGGACTGCCCCTCCTCACAGAGCACTTTATTTTGCAACTGACTTGTGTAACACTGTTGATTACATTGGTGGCTTACCCTTCAATACCTGTAAATTTCAAGGGGGTAGATAACTTTCTAAACTTTGTACCTTCTTCATCATCTAGGTACAGTGCCCCGCACACAAGATTTATTTAATTTTTGTAATCTGCCCTTACCATATATCTGTATCTTTACTTTACCTTCAGTTCTTTAGAGTCTCTGCTGGTCCAATATGTTTTACTCAACACACCACATCACATTCCAATTCAGCTCATGCTGTTTCTATACTTTTTCCTTTCTTGACCTTATCCCAAAATTGAAAGGAAAAAAAAAATTCCCTTGTAATAAATGTGTACAGTCAAGGAAAACAAAGCCTCAATTTGGCTGTCTGAAAACGTATGTCCTATTCTGTAACATAGCTGGGTGTCAGTCTTTCAGAATTGTGGTTCGTCAGAGTCCTTGTTTTCCAGAGCTGTTTTCCTTTAGTGTTACTGTAAAAATTGTTTTCCTAGTTTGGCTCACTTTACTCTGAATCAGTTCATACAAGTCTTCTCAAGTCTCTATGCAATTGTTCTCTTTGGTGTTTTCTGTTTCTTTTTTGCATGTGTTTTCTTTCACATATATGACTACATACATGACTAGTATTCTTTCAAGAGGACAGATTTTGAGCTGGAAAACACTTTTAAGGCCATTTAGTCCAACTACCTCATTTTATAAATGAAGAAACAGGTCCAGAGTTGAAGTAACTTGGACAAAGCCATATAGAAAATAAATGGCAGAACTTATTTGACCCCAGGATCTGTTGACTCCAGATAATAATGGCAGCAACAATAACAAGATTTACAGGGCATCCACCATGTGCCAGGCACTGCACATTATGAATATCTCCTTTGATCTTCACAACAACTGCATGAATGAGATGCTGTTATTATCTCATTTTACAGATGAGTTAACTGAGGCTGAGGTAAGTGACTTGTCCAAGACCACACATCTAAAGTGTCTCAGGCTAAATTTTAATTCTGGCCTTCCTGATCCCAGCCCCACGGGTCCAACTTACTATTCCAAGTCACTGCTTTAAATCCAGTACTCTTTTCACTATAAGCCCATCTGTTCAAAATCATCAAGATCCAATCCACAGAGCTCCTCCCCTCCTCTGAATTACCAACACTCATTTTCTGTATTACTCATTTTGGTACTAAAGTATATGATGCTTTGCACTGTTAATTAACCATTTCATGTTTATATCTCATCTCCCCAGTCAGATGCAAAACTCCTGAAAGGCAAGGCTCCTACTTTTTTCCAACATCTTTTTAAACTTCACGTACAATGTAGTTGTTTGTACTTGGCAAGCATTTATACTCCTTTAAAATAAAACCAGAGAAGACAAAAATTTAATATTTGTGTGTGTGGTTACATTCTATAGGTAAGGAAGTTCCTGTCCTTAGGTCCTTGAATTCAAAAGGATTCACAGACAGTAGCTTACTGTCCGAAGTTCACTCAAGTTTTAAAATAACCTATCATATACCACAGAGTACTATGTTTAAATAGGATGCTGGCCAAAAGGACAATATGGTACATTTAATACACACTGCTGTGACTAACAGAGCCTGTGAAGTTTTGAAAGTTTGCTTACCATATTTTTATAAAGTTTACTACTAACTTTTTCATTATCTAATAATACTAGATAAACTTAGTATCTTTTTATATACTATTCTGACATTAACAGAACACTTTAACTTTCTTTAGGAATCAAAGGCACTCAAAATTGCTCTGGTGCTAAGAGACAAAAAGTCCATTTAACAAAAATCTTTCATAAAATCCTTGTGGACAAGATGGAAGTATGTGGGCTACATAAAAAGTGCCCACGAATCTATTCTGTTCATTTTGGGGGGGATGGGAGTGGGCTGAGGGGCAGTCAGGGTCACACAGCTATTAATCGTCTGAAGCTGGACTTGAACTCAGGTCCTCCACTGTGCCATTTAGCTGCCCTGAATATTTTTACTATTTACTTGAACAAAGTATGTTTTTTCATGTTTGAAGGTAATATAATGCTAAAACTGGAATGAACCTTGGAGGTATTTAATCAAACGGTAGATAAGGAAACTGAGGTTTAGGGACAGGGAAATGTCACCATCAGGAACACAGGCAAGTTAAAAATCCAACCTGGGACTTTTGTAAGTCCAGCGCTATTTCCAATACACCCCATGGTGTACTGATAGAGGTAGGATTCAAAAAGATCAACAGGCTAGAATAATGGGGGTGGACCATCGAATGACATTTAATATGAATAAATACAAAGCCCCATTCTGGGACAAAAATCAGTTACACAAGTCCTAATATATCAAGAGTTAACAAGAAAATGACCTGAAGGTTTTAAAGAACTATCAACTCAAAGAGTCAACAATGTGATATGGTAGCCAAAGAAGTGAACATGATCTTTGTCTACGTGTACTGGTGGAAGGAGCTAGAGATGTTCAGCCTGGAAAGACTTAGGAGAGACTAGACATCTGTCTTCAAGGATACAGAGGAAAAACTTCTTAGCAAACAGCACTGGCCAGAAGCAGAATATGTTCCTTAAGATCACAGTAGCACAGAATTCGAGACTGAAGGAATCTTAGAGGTAGTCAAGGTCAGCATTGTAATTTTAGAGAATAGGAGCTGAGGTCTGGCTAAGTTAAATGACTTGACTAAAATCACAGAGTAGTGAGGAGCGGAGATGGGATCTGAAACCAAATCCACTCATTCCAACCGCAGCTCTGTCTCCCTGTGACATATTGTACCTCTGGTTGGTGCTAAATTTCTTACCACTAGAGGTCTGCTTATTAGCAATATTGTAAAAGGGGTGGGGGAAGAGTAATCCTGGTTTAGTAGGGGTTAGTCTGGTGATTTAAGTGCAAACCTGAATCATCCAACAGCTAAAGCCAAGACTATAAAACAGAAAATAACAATTGAAAGCCTATTAAAATCTTGAATAACTTGAACTAGATTAACCCAATTTGGGGTGGTGTTATTTGAAAATATCACTTACTGTTGACTATCCAAATAGAAATAAGGTACCTAAAACCCAAGGGCAGGATTAATACAGAACCACTCTCCAGCATTAGTGAAACCTGTATTGTCTCACTCATTAAAATTCACTAAACAATATTTCGACATTTTACAAAGTGAATGGTTTAATGTTTTATAGCACCTTTATATGAGAAGATTTGTTTGGCATTTTATCTTCATTGGATACACATTTACGCCTATGCAATAATATCAACTTTAACCTGCCACACAGATTATTTCATTTCCAGTAGATTGTTTTTAAAAACTTGGTTTTGGGCTTCAACACCAACTCTTTGAACACAAACCCACACAAAGAACACTGTGAAACAAAGAAAGACTATGTACCTGAGAAGAGTTTTAGTAATATTATGCAGGATTCTTTTCATATACTAGCTATCAACCTATTTTCCTCCTCAATTAAAAAATGTTACTCTGGAAAATATTACCTCTAAAACTTTCCCCACTATTATCACTTTTTAAAGTTACAGGTTAAATTACTTTACTTGAATTCAAAGCAA
>CM053586.1:43461939-43504852 GCA_028646515.1 Pseudochirops corinnae | reverse complement strand
CCCCCCCCCCCCCCCCCCCCCCCCGGGAAATCAAGGAGAATGACTCAAATGGGTAATAGGAATAGTTTTATCTAGTTTTGAAATTTGAATTTAGTCAAATATGAAGCCAATGGTCCATTTAAATGAAGAGTTGTTACCATGAAACATATCACTAAGGCTATTGGAACTACTGCCTGTCACACTATTTTGACAAAAGAGGTTCACAAAAGAAAAAACCTTGTAGAGAGTGAGGTGATAATACCACTGATATTTTCAGTTAACTGAAAAGGTTTTCCATTCCCCACTCTAAATTTTAGAGGCCATCAATCTGATACTTTCTATAAACACAAAATTGTCGGTTTTAGAAAGGTTCGTTTCATCCCAATGAAAAAATTTCCTTATAACTGAGGTGAAGAGTTAGATAATCAAAGAGTTAGATAAAGAGAAGAGCAGGGTAGTATAATCAGTGAACACTGGGTTTGGAAATCAGAGAGCATGTATTCAAATCCTAAATCCGCTAATTATAAATGACCTGAGTAGGTCACATAACAATGCGATTTCTATTTCTTTATCATTTTAAGGTTTACAATGAACTCAAGTTAACTCATTTGCTCCTCAAAAGTCTCTGTGAAGCAGATGCAACTGTCATTTATATTTTATTATAGATGGCATAGTGAAGTTTTACCAGGTTTAGATGGCATAGTGAAGTTTTACCAGGTTAAGTGACTTGCCCAGGGTCACACTGCTACCAAGCATCTGGAGCTATCTGAACTCCAGTCTTCCTGACTCTAAGTCCATGTCCACTGTGTCTAGGCATACCGGCTGCCTCTAGGCACCTGGATATAGTGCTCAAAAAAGAAAAAAAAGGGATTAGATGGTCTCTAGGGCTGTTCTAATTCTTAATCTTGTGAAATCTAGCATTCTAAAACTGACAAACTTGCAAACTCCTTGCCACATATCCAAGGAACTAAGATTTGTTGTGATAAATTCAAACCATTATTTTGATGTCAGGTGAAAGATCTTTGATTATTATGAGCTACTTTTCACTTAAAACATTATTTATTTGAAGACATTATAACATGTAGAATGAATAGATGACAGAAATAAAAATGTTAGTGTATATTCATATACACCAGTTAGCTATATATACACACATATACTTATAACACAAATTAAGCTATGTTCAACATAACTCTTCTTGATAGACCACAGCTGCTAAATGACAATAACTAATATTCATATATATCAATCACTTGGCAAACTTCAAAGACCTTAACATATTTTATTTGAGCCCCACAACAACCCAGTGAAGTAGGTGCCATTATCCTATTTTATAGGTGAGAAAGCTAAGGCTGAGGTGAAGTAACTCACCCATGGGTCATACAGAGATGTTAAGCGTCAAAGGTGGGAAGCTGCCCCAAGTCATTTTGAATTAATATGAATCAATTAGAAGATCAGCCCTTATCCTTTATGCGCCATATATAGCCTCAGAAGGCAACAGTGCCGTCCTCAGGCACTAGATTCACTAACAGTCTTAGAAAGGTTCTCACTTCCCCAATGGAAAATATTACTCTTGAAATAGTAAAAAATTACAAGAAATATTAGAAAGTGAGGTAGCATGATGTAGTAGAAAAATCCAAACACTCTAGATGTGTTGCTCTGGGCAAGTCTATTTTCTGAAACTGTTTCCTCACCTATAAAATGTGAATTAATCACATCCTTAGAACCTCTGTCTCAGAGGATCCTTCTGAGGATCAAATAAGGTCCTATTGGTAAGCAGCTTTTAAATCTTAAAGATCCACAAACTTTTGAAAAAAGTAAACTCCTGAGAATTGGCAGAACAATTTCTTATACAGGAATGATAAAAGTTGGTGGCTCTTGTACAAAGACTTTGGGACAGTGGAATCAAAGAAGCAAGGAAACAAGTAACTAACAGACGGTGTACTGGCTGTGAATGCAGTTTGGAAGAAACTTCTGGTCACAGATCAGATGTTTTTTAGCTACAAACCAACAGGAAATTCACCTCTGGAAACAAAGACTGATTATTTCCTAGGTAAAAAGGATAATATGCCTCTCCAATTAAGATTAATCTAGAAAATTCCACTTAATTTAAGGCTCATTTAAAATATAGTAGACCTTTGGAAATGTCAGAACACTTCAAGAGAGGTGGGCAAGAATTAGGTGGATAAAGGTGAAGTAAGCAGAAACAGTTAGAAATTGAAATAGCAAGAAGGAAGGAATTGTTTAGCTCTATTTTCAACAGTATAACAAGACAAAGGGGAATTTCTTTAAAAAAAAAAAAAAAAGCCTGAAGATAAAATGCTGTATCTCACTGGAGAAATTTCACCACCTAAAACTAGAAAATGCTAGAAAGCAAGACTATTAAGGCCAGTTCACTCAAACAAGCACTTATATATGTGATAATTTGAGGAAGGAGAAAACACTAAGGGGGTAAGAAATGCCATAAGAGATGGCACATGAGCTAGGCACATTGAAAAGACTCTTTCAAAAAAGATTCTCTTCTATGAATTTAGGTCCCTCAGATTTGAACTTTAATTCAACTTTTATACGAAGCCAGGAATAGGAGCAGATAATGAATTCTTAAAAATGTGCTTTTAAAAGTAGTCTATTAAAAATACACACTCAAAACTTCATTTTGTACTATACAATCCAAAGAGTTAACACAAAAGAATACATCCAAAGAGCATTTTTCTATTTCAGTTTAGTCACTCAAAATTATGGCCAGTTATGGCTTAAAAAGTTGTTTTGTTTTGTGGGGGGAAGTAGGATTGGAGAAAGTGTGATAAAACCAAGGTAGTAATCTTTTCTTCTCTCTCTAAAATGTGGCTGCACTTTTAAACTACACCTTTTAGAAGTCAAACTTAAAGAGAGTTAAAAAAGAAAAAAAGAAAATATCTTCTGGGTCTCAGTCAAATACCTTATGTTTCAACTCAGTTGCTATAAATATCCACCCAAATGCTAAGCATCCAGAGCAGCTGCATAAGCAAATACTCAAGACACAATCACCCATTTCTGTAATAAGGATCAAAGAAAGCAAAATGAAAACAACGCTGAAATATAGGTTTTTCTGATGTGGTGACATTTAAATCTTTGGTTAGCTCTGAAAGAACACAATTACTGTACTTTCTTCAGTATTTTATGCAGAGTTTGTCTATAATACACCTTCCCAATGAACATATATATATATATATATTGCTGATGAACTAAGTGTTAAAATCTTGGCTGCCTTAGAAGGCGTTGTTTAAAAGTAATGGGGCAAAGCAATTAAATAGGCCCACTTCTAGCTATTTATTCCCACCCATTTCCATTCAGAATAACTTGGTAAAATCCAAGGTTCACTGAATAAATACCTCCAACGGTCACATGTCACAATTTCTTCCATTGCACCCCCGAACCCCTATTAAATTGGGGACAAAGTCTTTTAGATACAAATTGTTACAAGGTAATTAGTTGCCAAAGATTCGTCGGGCTAAGTTTCCAGAGCTAAGATGTGGGAAATGGGAAAGTCAATTAAGGGAACGTCTGAGTACTTCCCAAGCCCAGATGTGTTTTGTTGGGCAGGGCCACCTCTGCGTTATAGCAAGGAAAGCTACAAAAAACAAAAAACCGAGGCATTAAACCTATTTCCTGGTAAGAGGACCACCAGGGGAGGGTCACTCCAAACGCCGCTAGCCCTCATTGAGCTCGAAGTTCCGGGAGACCCAGCTGCGGGAAGAATGACGAAGCTAGGCCGCTCTTGCACAATTTGGGCCGCGATCTTGCACCACCATGGGCGCCGCCAATCCTAAACCCCAAGCGGGGGGAATGCAGAAGCACCCCCCGCACAGGTGACAGGGCCGGGGGCCACGTGCCTGGGGAGTTCCGGTGATGCGGCCTAGGACCCCAGCCCGGGAAGTGCTCCAGGGGAACGGGAGGCACGCCGCCTCAGGCGGTCCGGCTCACCGCAGGAGGGTGAGAGGTGGCAGGGGCTCCCTAACTCGGGCGGGGGCTCCGCCGCCACACAAAGGGAAGGCACCACCGCCGCACTGCGCTCTGGGACTCGTAGTTTGGTCCCCGGGTGGGTACAATGCCGGGAACAGCGGAGCCGGATCCAGTCCAGTCCCGGGCCCCAACTCAGCTGCCACTGCCGCTCCCAGTCACACACAAAGGACCGCGCCGCTCCCCCCGCCCCCGCCCGCCGGGACTTGTAGTTCCAGTTCTTAGGCCAGGCCGCAGAGGGGGGCTGGGAGGGGGGGGGGGTGGTGGCAGCTGGACTACAGTTCCCAGCAGTCTCTGCGTCCGAGCCCCGCACCCTCTGCCTCCATCTTGGCTGCGGTCGGAGGCTCCATCTTCGCCCCCCACCCCCACTTATGCCGCCCCCTCCCCCCGCCCGACCCCGGCTTCCCAGCCGCAGCTCCCCAGCCCGGTGCGTGGCCCAGGCGGTTGGGCTCCGAGCGGGTGGTAAAGCCCTAGACACCGGGCTCGGAGAAACGGGAGGGGCCTTCCCCCTTAGAGTTCGGGGGGGGGGGGGGGGTCCCCCATTCTCGGCCCAGTAGTCCCTTCCCTGAGTCGTAGTTTGGTCCTCTGTCCCTAGCCCGGTACCCTCCAGCTCCCAACGGGGTCCCGAGGTCATACTCACCCCAACAGCTCAGCGCCCCCTCTCCAGCGCCGCCATAAGCAGCACGGCCCGGTACGTAGGAATAAATCTCGCTCCTCTCGCGAGAGTAGCGAGCTACGAGCGCGTGCACGGGAAGGTGGAGAGCCTTCATGCTACGCTTGCGCAAAGAAGCTAAGAGACGCCGACCTGTTTGTCGGTGTTTGCCCGAAGTTAAGATGGCTACGGAGGCCTTTGCCTTCCTTTCCCTCCCCTCCCACGTGCTGCGGACGGCCACTTTTTGTTTACTGAATCCGCAGGGGAGCTTCAGGGGGCTGTCCGGTTTCCCTTATCATCGCCTCCTTCGTGACGTGTAGGGCCGAGAGATTAGGAGTAAGGCCTTAGGCACGCCAGTTCTAAGGCGGACCCAGGAAGTTGGTATTGACAGCCGCCAGCGTCAGCGCCGGGCCCGGGGGCCGGAGCCGCTGCAGCGGCAGCAGCAGCCACCGCCGCTTGGGGATGGGGTAGGGCCCCTCTCCCCGCTGCGCATTTGTTCTCTCTTAGGGTTCCGTATCGTACCACCCGGTTCGACAGTCAGGGGCAGTGGTCGGGCAGAGAAAGACTGACTCTTAAGGAAAGATTAGTTGGTGGCCTTGTTGAGTGAGACCAGTGCCCACTGGCTGCTTGAAATGCATGGTTTGGCAAGGAAAAGCTAATTACAAAAATGTTCCTGTATGGATAAATAAAAGGAAAATGCATCGACAGCCGCGTGTGCCATTCACAGACTTGACTATGCATCGCAAAACTGGAGGTAAAGGATACAGTTGAGAGGTAGGAGCGTTCCTGTCACTGAAACAGACGTGGACATGTAGGACTTTAAGAGTGAAATAGAGGCCAAGTGTGTTTCACAATTGTTTTCTGAGAGTTTGGCAAGAGGTTCAACAGGTGTGGTATTGAGAAGCGATTTAAGATAAGGGGAAAAAAGGGAGAAGGGGTGATACATATAGCCGGTTGGACTGAATCAAGAAATAGGGCTGATGTCTGTAATTTCATTTCCTGTCTCCCAAAATCACAAGTTTGAAAAAAGCATAAACATCAGAGCCCAAGTTAAACTTTAATCAAGTTAGGCCGGTGCTAATGCCTATAGTAAATGTTTCACTGGCAATTTTAAACTATAGTTATTTAGCTTTCAACAAGTCTGATGAGAATTTATTCTTCTGTCTATACACAAGTTTTCACAATTTAAAAATCAGAATTCAACCTGAGACACAACAGTACCTCTTAAAGTGGAAAACTTTCATTCCCAACTTAATTTTAAAGAATGTCCTTTTTGTGCTGAGCAGTGTTAGAAACATTTTTAAAGCTCAAGTACAATCAGTCAACAAGGCACTTTATTGGCAGGGCACAGGGGATACAAAAGCAAAGTATTCCTATTCAAGGAGCTTACATTCTAAAGGGGGAAACACGTAAATGTCAGTCGGTAGAAAGTCATTTATAAGTGCCTACTATGTGCCAGGCACTGTGCCAAGGACTGAGTTTAGAAAGAAAGGTGGCAGTCTCTGCCTCCTCAAGGGCCTCACAGTCTAATGGGGGAGACAACATGGACACACCTATGTATAGGATAAACTGTAAATAACCAACAGAGGGAAGGCACTATAATTAAGGGTATTTGTGTAAAGCTTCCTGTAGAAAGTGGGATTTTGGCTGAGGCTTGAAGGAGGCCAGGGAAATCTGGAGGGCATAGATAGAAAGAATTTCAGGTATGGGGGACAGCCAGAGAATGCCAAGTGTCAAGAGATGGGGTGTTTTGTACAGACAGTAGTGGGGAGGCCAGTGTCACCTGTGTATATATACACATATGCTTATACATGCGCACACACATATACAGAATAAATGTAAAAGAATACAAAGTGGTTTGGGAGGAAATGTGCTAGAAGCTTGGAGGAAGGACAAGAAAAGTTTCAGGCAGAAGGTGATGCTTGAGCTGCATTTTGAAAAGGATTCTGTGATGCAGAGATGAGGAGGGAGTGCAGTACAGTCAGAGGGAACAAGCCAGTGCAAAGGCACAGAGGCAGGAAATGGAGTGATGTATATGAGGAAGAAGGAAAGCTAGTTTGGCTATATCACAGTGAGGAAGAGGCAGTAATGGACAAGGTTGGAAAGATAGGCTATGAAGGACTTTAAAAGCCAAAGAGAAGTTTTTATTTTAGCGTAGAGACAATAGGGAGCCTCTGAGGTTTCTTGAGTAGGGAAGATCTCCACTAAAGAAAAAAATTACCCTGGTAGCAATGTGGAGGATGTACTCAAGGGAGAGAGTTGAGTCAAGAAGACTAGTTAGGAGGCTAGTGCAATAATCTAGGGGACAGCTAATGAGGTGGTCAATATGTAACTAGAGAGGAGTCAGGTTCAAAAGCTGATCTGGAAGCAGAAATGGCAAGATTTGGCATAAGAAGTGTATTGGATATGTGGGGTGAGGGAAAGTAAGTAATCAAGGATCACATTGAGGTTATGAACTGGAAAAATAGAAGAATGGTGTCTGACAAAAATAAAACTTTGGAAGAGAGGTGAGCTTTTTTGGGGAAAGATAATGAATTCTGCTTTGGATATATAAGAAGTGTCACAAGCCTCTGGGACATCAACTTGAAACTTAAATGTGCAGAATGTAAACATTATCTCAAACCAGCTATTTTAGTCCCTTTGTGGAGTCCTTAAATGGAGAACTTCACTTCTGATAGGTCTAATTCTGGACATTCTCATCTTATATTACAGAGACAACTGCCTTGGGCTCTTCCATTAGAAACAAGGTCATGTGAAGCTGGGCTAAAAGTAGAATCAGATCTGAGAGCATACATTCTCAAATATCATAATGTAACACATAGTAGTTCCAAACCAAATTCTTATCTTTTTTTTTTGAGAACTGTTTACAAGGAAGAAAAATTTTAACCTCTGATATTATTCTTATGATACCTAAATGTCCTTTAAGGAGTCTGAAACATATTTAAGTTAAGCTATTTCAGTAAAGGTAGAGACAGAATATATTTGAGGTAAAAGTGGCTCTTAGGGATCATTTAATATAACCTTTCATTTGTAGATGAAGAAACAAGGGCCCCAAGAGACTCAGTGACTGGCCAGTCCACCAAGGTCCCACAGTTCCTCAGATGCAAAACCAGTATTTGAACAGAGATCCCTGACTCAATCTGATACTTTTCTACTGAACTATAGTTACCATTAATTGTATTTTTCTTAGAACTCTGTTCTTAATATAATTTTACTATGCTATCTTGACAATTCAGATATAGATTTTTTTTTAAACAGACAAATCCTGCATATTTTAAACCAGTGATTTGGGGAGATTTTACTCAGATTAATTTAAAAACTGAAAAATGTTGTTACCTTATGTACTTGTGCAGATAGTCACAAAATCAGTGAAGGTGGATCATTTTTATTACAACAAACATTTTAACACTGCTATATTAGGAAAACCACCATTATAAAAGTTTGTTTAAATCATTTTATTTAACTAAAACAATAAGCTCAAAATATTTTTAATGAATTATGGACATTTTCCTAAAAATTTTACAGAGACAATTGGACTAATGCTAATCAAGGTCTGAACTACACATATTGTATACAAACTGATAATCTTAAGGTACAATATTTGGCCATATCACTTCTCTACTCAAGAAGCTTCAGTGGTTTCCCATCAAATGTAAGTAAAATACAAATTATTCTGGCATTTTAAACCCTACATAATCTGGCTCCAAACTTTCTTTTAAAAATTTCATTCCCCTTCAGGTACTCCAACCAAACTGCCATGCTGCTGTTCTCAATACACAACATTCCAAAAAGTTATTGCACAAGTTTTAAAAAATGAAACCTTTTTAAAAAAAAAAATCAGTTTTTAAAAATTAGTTATTCACATTGAAGGAAGGAGGGCAAGAATAACAAAGGGAAATGTCATTATAAATGACATTCAGAGAAAGACTTATTAGGAAAATAATAATTATTCTCCATGACAGCTCCTTTCCCATCTTTGTAGCCCCAGAACCTAACACAGTGTTTGGCACATAGTAGGTGCCTAATAAATGCTTTTTTGAATTGAATTTTGAGCAGGAGGATGAGACAGGAACACGAATAGAGCAAGGAAGATTTCAGTTGTAGGGCAAGATTCAAATCAGGTCAGGTAGCCTCATCTTGACATCTCTAGTAACAGTTTAAAGCAAGCAAGATGCTGCATCAAGGTATTCCTCCAACAATCCCCCATTTCAGTTCAAAGCCTCACAACTAGAAGAACTTTAGAGCTCATCTTGTGCAGGGATTTTTAGCCATTTGGGGGTCCTGGGCTCTCTGGCAGTCAGTTTGGTGAAGCTGACTGCTATCTTCTCAGAAGAATGTTTGTTGCCCTCATAATTGGAAGGAAATGTTAAATTTTAGCTAGTGAAAATAAAGGTACAATCTTTTCCCCATTCAAGCTCGTGGATCCTTTAAAACCTAGCCTTGAATTCCTTGGGGGTGGTGGGTGTCTGTGAACCCTACATTAAGGACTCATGTCCCAGCCCAATCCTCTCATTAAATAGATGAGGAAACAGGTCAGTGAGGCAAAGTGAGAAACTGTTCATTGTACTACTCTGATTGGTTACAATGATAACCTCAGACCAGGGAGGCAAGCAGTGTCAGGAAAAGGTGGGGGCAGGGGGAGATCTGTTTTCCTGTGAATGCCCTGGAGAGGAAGCCAGAAAAGGTTGATCATTATGGAAAAGGAGATATTTATTGATTCTACAAGCATTCATTAAGTGCCTACTCTGTTCACAGCTTACTGTTTCATTACTACAAAAAAGCATGTGATTTGATAGAAATGGATAATGAAGGCTCCAAGCTGAATAGGAGGAAGAAAACAGGCTAAACTGCATTTTGGAAATTACAAAGCATTTCCAATGACCAAATGAAATGATATGTAAAGTGCTCTGAAAACCTTAAAAGTGCTATACAAATGTGAGTTATTATTATCATTATATTCAGTGACAAGCTTCTGTTGGAAATATCGATTTTTCTAGTGACATTTTATGTGTAATAATTAGCTATAATTAATATAGTGTATTAAGGTTTGCAGAATTATTCACAAATATCTCATTTGATCCTCACAACAACACTGTGAGAGGGTGCTATTATTATTCCCATTTTATAGTTAAGGAAACTGAGGCAGACGGAAGTTAAATGACTTGCCTAGGGTCACATAGCTAGTAAACATCTGGGGAAGGATTTGAACTCATGTCTTCCTGACTCTTGGTGCCATACTCTATCCATTGTGCCACGTTGTTGCCCATATGGCTATGAATCATGGAATGCCACCATTTCAGAGGAATCCAAATTGCAGGTTACTCATATAGTCCCACAGTATGTATTATGGACCTGGAAGATGGGGACTGGGCCTATAATTTGATTAGCAGAGGGAACTCTATCAATATTAGCACCTTCTCTGCACCTTAGTAGTTTGAGACACTGAGTGATGTGAGTTGCCCAGCAGCACACAGTCAATATGTGTCAGGGGCATGTCTCAGATCAGGTCCCTTTCCACTTGGACAAATCGCACTTAAGCTATATATAGGGAATCATCAGTGAGTTGTAAGACTAGAAAAGGAGATGAGCTGGACATATAGCCAGAGTGAGAGATAATGTATGGACAGTCTTTGTACTCCACTCATCTGGACAGGAAGAGGACAAGAGTCACAAAGATAGAAGACTACACCACTGAAGGGACCACCTTTCACTGACATAAGCACAAAGCCCTAGGAATAAAATGACAAAAACAAAAAACTGACCCTGCTCTAAAGCTTATTTTCTTCTATGGGGATACTTATGTGCATACAAACAAATGCAAAGCAACTTGGGAATAAGGAACCACAAACAACTGTAGGATCATTAAGATCTCCTCTGAAGAGAATTCTAAGAGGAAAACTTAATAAATAATAATCATGATAATAATAAAATTTATATAGTGCTGTAATATTTGCAGAGTGCTTTCAACCCATTATCTTATTCAAGCCTCACTCAAATGTGATCTCTTACAGATTTAAAAAGCCAATGGCTCAGAGATTCTGATGTTCTTAGTCTCAGAGCAAGGAGATAGCAGAGATGAGAGCTGATCTATATGAAGTATCAACTATGCAAAGTATGATATAGATAGAGAGAGTTGGGCTCAGTGAGAAAGATCTGTGGGCTTCTGGAATCCAGTTACCTTGGATTTAACTACTTTATATTTCTTCTTGTCATAGTATTACCATATATACTTATACATATCCTTGCTGACTATTTCAAGTAGGAATTGTCTTTGAATATCCAGTGGTTTTTGCTTTCTGTGTATCCCCAGCACTTGGCCATAGTGCCTGGCACACAGGAGGTGCTTAGTAAATTACAATTATTCTTACTGAAGTGAGCAGGGCAAGAGGAACAGGGGAAAATGTCATTATAAATAACATTCAGAGAAAGACTTATTAGGAAAATAATAACTATTCTCCATGACAGCTCCTTTCCCATCTTTGTAGCCTCAGAACCTAACACAGTGTTTGGCACATAGTAGGTGCCTAATAAATGTTTGCCGAATTGAGTTTTGAGCAGGAGGATGAGATAGAAACATGAATAGAGCAAGGAAGATTTCAGTTGTAGGGCAAGATTCAAATCAGGTCACACAGCTTCATCTTGACATCTCTGGTAACAGTTTAAAGCAAGCAAGATGCTGCATCGAGGTATTCCTCCAACAATACCCCATTTCAGTTCAGAGCCTCACAACTAGAAGGGCCCTCAGAGATCATCTCATGCAGATTTTTAGACATTTGGGGGTCCTGGGCTCTCTCTGGTAGTCTGGTGAAGCCTAGTGGGGGGGTAATATAATACTTGAATAACTAATTATAAAATACAGAATAATTTCAAGAGAATGCTAAGTTAACTAGAGGATCAGGGATCAGGAAAGGCTTCTGCTGGAATTGTGGCACTGAGCTAAAATTTTAAGGAAGCAAGAGATTCTACAAGAGTCGAAGTGACATAGGGCTATATTCCAGACATGGGGACCATTTGTGGAGACAGTAGATGCGAAGTCTCACATATGGAGAACAATTAGCTGGCCAGTTTGACTGAAATGAAAAATGTGTGAAGGGAAGTTATAGAAAATCAGATTGAAAAAGTAGATGGAAGCCAGTGTAGATGGAACCTGTATTTTATCCTAGAGGCAACAGCCATTGAAGTTTTGAGTAGTGGGGGTAGGAAATGGACTATGATGGTGACATGGTCAAATTTATGCTTTAGGATTACAATTTGGCAGAACTCTTTGGAGAACAGATTATAGTAGGGAGAGATTGGAAGCAGGGAGACCAATCAGAAGGCTTATCTAATAATCAAGGTAAGAGGTGATGATCTTAAGTAGGATAGAGGCTGTGTGTAGGCATGTGGCTTTGATAAGATGTGGCAACTGTTTGGATATGGGGCATAAGAAAAGTGGGAAAAAGTCAGATGACTCCAAGGTTAAGAGCCTTTGTGACTATAAGGATGGGATTGGAGAGAAGATATGAGTCTGATTATGGAAATGCTGAGTTTGAAATGCTGATGGAACATACAGATGGAGATGTCCAGCAGGCACTTGGCAATATGCGACTGTAGTTCAAGAGAGAGATGAGGGTTGGATATATACATTTGTAAATGATCTGCATAGAGATAATATGGGACCAGATGAGATCACAAACAGAGAAGACAACCAACTACAGAGCCTAGGAAACACCTGGAGTTGGGGGTGTGCAGGGTATAAGATAAATAATATTCCAATAAATGAGACTTAAAATTAAACAGACAGGTAAAAGAACCATAAGATTGCTATATCATAAAAGCTAAGGGAATAGAGGTATCCAGGAGCTAAGGGGTGGGACAATGTTAGACTCTGCATAAGGATCAAGTAGGTTAACCTGAGAAAGGGCCACAAGATTTAGTAGTTAAAGAGATTTTATTGGTAACCTTGAGAGAACAATTTCTATTGAATGGTGGGGGTGGAAACCAGAAAAGAGTGGATAAGAAGTGGTAGCAAAAGATGACTTTTTAATGTACCTAGAATAGAAGTTCCTTGAGGGTAGGGATTGTTTTTGCTTTTTCTTCATATTTCTGGTATTTGGTAGGTAGTGGGAAAGGGCTAGTTTGCTAAACATGCCTCTAAGACCAATTTCAACAGTATCCATTTCCTTTCCAACATCTAGACAGAGGGTCAGATTTGGTCAGGAAGACCTAGGTTGAAGTTAAGATTCTAACACCTTCACATTATATGAACATGAAGAAAATTACTTAACCTCTAATTTCCTAATATTGTACATTTAAGTCAGCCTGTCAGTCTGTATCAGTGAAGAGAGCTTCAGACAAAGAGTCCTTCACATTTATGAAACCGCAAGTCCAGCACTTCACTCCCCCATCACCCAAAGTTTTCATATGCTCTCATTTCCTGTGAGTATTGATTTGTCAAGAGTGTCAGTTTACTACCTGTGGTCAAAGTATTGTACATTCCTAAGATGGACAGATTTTCCGTGTATAAAAACACCCTGTTAGAAGAAGTAAGAATTCTTCAAGAGGTTGCATATTCAGATCATTCAGGCAGTTACTATGTAAGATGAGCATTACAGACTGTGTGCTAGCACTGAAGAAATATTTATTTTTTAAAAATTAATTTTTTTAATTTATAAAAAGTTAACATCTATTTTTTTAAATGTAACTCCATTAGGCTCAATATTTGTGGAGAATGGCTATCCAGTCACTTAATAAATGGTAAACTTAAAAAAACTTGGCTTACCAGTGGACTTATAGGAAATTTTACAGCAATTTAATCATGAGGTTATCAGAAGGGAGTAAATTTTCCTAAGAAAAAGTTTCAGACAAACCTCCCACCTGAAAACAAAGTCTGAGGCTGAATCACAAGAAGTGGTAAGCTTTCAATGGCAAAATAATCTTTACAGGTACCCAATGTGAACCCTCATCTATTCCACATTTCTCAGTTTTATCCACAAAGATATTCTTTCTCATTTTTCCTATCTGAACATTATTTTGCCACAAGGGGGATGCCAAATGGTACCATCTTCTTTACTTTCATTTGGCTTCATAATTGTTATTATTGCCCTCCAAACATGACATTAAAACCAGCTTACATATTAATATTTTTCACGTTTAAGAGCTCAAAGCACTGTAAATTACTTTCAATCAAAAACACATTTCAAGCCTTTATTTTATTTTATATAGGGAAGGGAGGGTAAACTACCTACTGTACAGATTTATTCAACCTGAGATGTAAAAGAGCTGTTTCAAATGGCTCCAATAGTAGAAGACAGATGACAGAGAACCACAGTGTAGTAAACACCATGTTACACACCTTAACAAGTAACTTGACTTTATGCCAATGAACAATTCCATTAAAATATTTCTACAGTCAGTTAAAGAACAAGGTTACCTATTTGTATGACTCCAAGTGGCACCAATGGTATATTTTAAGGCATAAAAGTTGGGCTAACAGTTCATTTGCTTGTGAATAAGATACATGTTTAGTACAAAGGGACAGGAATGCTTTCAATAAATTGTATTCAGATACTGAATAGCCAGTTCTCAAACCATAGATAAGTCTGTCCCTCTAAACAACATCCACAGGAAAGACAAATTGGCATCACTGGGACTCAGAAACACGTGATTTCTGGGGGATATTTTGATCTTGGAGCTGAAGGTAAAATGCTGTGATAATAGCAATACAATTCTTTGTGACTGCAAAAAAAAAAAAACTATCACAAAACACTTCACAGTAAGCTCTTTTAGACAATGCACTGCTCAATCATGACACAAAGTTATGTTAAGTGTTTAGGAAGGTTGGACTTTTTGTCCTGAACCTCAACACCATCTAAATACTGCCTCCTAAAGGTGACCTGAATTTCCAAAAGTAGTGTGGGGGGTAAGATGTGATAAAGAAGGTGGCAACTACAGGGTGGGAAGATAAGACAATATTTACAAGAAATATGTTACCATGAAAGCAAGACAACATAGTAGAAGAATTTGATTTGAAAACCAAAGTTTAAGCAACACCATCAAATGATCTTTAGACTTAGAAACCAACAGGAGACCCTCAAGATACTGTGACAATAATACCAATATATTTTTCATGGGCTGGATAAGTGTTTGGAATTCAAGTGGAAATATCATCAATCTCCCCAACAGGGAATTTTAATTTGTAATTTTTTCTCCACCAGACTCTTTGGGGAAAATATCAAAGTGAAAATGGCAAAGCAGGAATATGAAGAAACCTCTGTCAGTTCATAGGAGAGGTGGGTACTTAAGCACCACACCTGTATTCAATTTATGAAAAAATAAGTAATTAAAAACTGGAGGTCAAGAGGTGCCTTAAATCTGGCCGGCTGACTCACAACATATCAAAAATTTTAGGCAGACAAGGTTGAAAAATAGACTCTACACAGTTGCTAGAAAAAAAAAATACTTTAAGCCTTTGAGTACAGTGTGAAATACAAGCTGTAAAAAAAAAAACAAAAAACCATGGTTTTAAACATATTACAATTTTACTATCTGACATAATAGACTATAATTTTCAAGTATACTTTCTTGGGATTGGCTATAATGGGTACTCTCAAAATAAGAGTGAGGACAATCGGTCACAAAGCCCCAATTCCTAGCACCAAAGAGTTTTAAAACATTAGATAAACTGAATGATACTACTAATAGATAAACTGCTAGTATTTCTCTATGTAAGAATATTATTATGGCTAAATGCCAAAATCTAGTTCCAAACCAATAGCTTTGAACTGTAATAGTTCTTCGTTTGGAATTCCATTTCACTATCTTAAACAAAGTAAATATGATGGCTCGCAGAAAAAAACAACAAAAAACTAAGATGGAAAAATAGTTTGGATAAACTGAGGTCCCCACAATGAAAAATGAAGCAAAAGTCATTTCCTGGAAAAAGGAGTGGAGACAGCTCAATGAAAGTTATACCTTCACTAACATATCAGAAGAATGATAATTTGTAAGAAGTAGGCTTTGACTGGCAATCAAGCTGCCACCTGGTACGTCTGGCCCCAGAGGCAGGAAGATGACACTGAACAGACAACACAGAGAGAGCAAATAACTACCAATTCCCTTCCCTGCGGGGGTACTCTCCAGCAGTTGTTCAAAAGGTGAGCATTATTTGGTGACTTGGGAAGCACTCTCCATTGAGTCTTCCTTCCTCACCTGGAGAGACTCACTACTGATGGACAACAGTTCCCGAAGCTCCTTGTTTTCAAGCTGCAAAACAAAAAGGTGTTTGGACATTTCATCTTTTGTTCCCCTAGAAAATATCACCAAACTCAAATCTTTGGGGCCAAGGAACAGGAGACAAACTTATCATTGTGAAGCAAGAATGGGCTCTGACCAAGGACCAAACTTGAGACCTGTGAAATTTGTGCATCTCAGGCAAAATTAGATAATGACACTCCGTGTTTCTAGCCCTAGAATCTTTGAGATTTTACTGTAATAAGTTACTTGATTTAGTGCAAAAATAACACCTATGTGCCATAGAAAATAGAAAATTTGGTGCCAGAAAATATGTGCATTTGTAAAAAAAAGTGATTTTTAAAGAGTGCCCCTTGTTCTGCCCTCTTATTCTGGGCAACAGCCTAATTTCCTTCTGCTAATGACTTCCTATCAGAATGCTGACATTTCAAATCAAAATTATGCTCCCCCCCTTTCTACATGTTCTCTTTGTGGTTCCCTTCACCTCAGTTATATGTCTCTGAGTTAGAAGGGGTCTTAGAGATCATCCAGGCAAATCTACTCAGCTAAATTCTTTAACCTGGCATTCAAGACTTCCATCCTCCTACCACCACCTCACCTTTCCAGCCTTATATCACAAAGCTCCCTACCATAATGCTAAAGTGGCAGTAAACTTTACTTTTTACCCCATCCCCCATACATGTCCTGAGATTTTTACCTCCATGTCTTTGTACAGTGCCTAGAGCTGAAATAACTTTATTCATCTTTGCTTAGATACATTTTTCAAGGTCCAGCTCAAAGGCTATCTTCTTCATCAAGAGTCCCCTGCATTTTCTAGTAAGAAATGATCCATCCTTCTTAAGATCTCACAGAATCACAGGATTCCAGAGTTAGGAGGGACCACGTAATCCAACCCATACCCAATACAATAAGCAACTCTTAAGTATTTGCTATGTGGAAGGTACTATGCTAAGCACAAGGGATACATAAACAAGTGAAACCATTCCTGTCCTTAAGTAGCTGACATTCTGGCAGGGAGAAGGACCAGGTATATTAAAAGTGATACTCAGTAAATGCAAAGTAACATGGGGGAAGGGGACTAACACTAGAGATGGGGAAACCACTACCTTCTGAGGCAGATTATTAGACTCCTGAGATTGCTCTAATTATTGGGACTTTTCTCCTTACATCAGTCCTAAATGTGATTCTGTGCATCTTCTCCCTAAAGTCACACAATAGTTAGCCCAATATTTCTTTCACTTAAAATTCTATGATACTAGAAGGTAGTTGCCTTGTTTCATCTGTTTTTCCTTCTCCTGGGTAAATGTACCTATTTCCTTCAACCAATCATCACGACACAGTACCAGTTGCTGTAAGTTCTACTTTTTCATCTTCTATGACATTGCTCTCTCCCAGCTTCCTTAACTGAGTGCTCCTCTTCTGTGCCCTTTGCTGGATCATCATTCGTCTTCCACCCCCTAAGCATGGATGTGCCTAGCACATGGTAAGTGTTTATAAATGCTTGCTGATTATCCTAGGTCACTAACTTTCCTTTTTCTATGCCCTCTCTCGACAATCTCAATAGCTCCAGGGGATTGAAAATTGGGGCATTTGCTCATCTCCAAGACTAGACTTTGGTTATATTTCCCATTCTCCATAATCTTTCATATATCACTGACAGTAACTCAGCACTCATGCCTGCTAGTTCTTTCAGAACTGCAGTTCATCTGGGCTGGGTGACCTGAATTCATCCCGAAGAACAAGGTGCTAACTATTTATACTATCTATAAACTCTGTGAGCCATTTTTGTCCTTTTTTTTCCAGCCCAAAGGTCATTCTCCTCAGTGCAGAAAACAGGTGTAATAAGGATTAATAATTAATATTATAATTAATAATTAAAAAGCTCTGACCCCCTTTCATTGTTGTAGTCTTAAATCCTCTGAGTAGCCATCTACCCTGGACTTTCTTTTTAACCCAGTACAGTCATTTACAAAACTTTTTTCTTGTCTCTAGATTTCCTTGCCAGCCTAAGCTCTTTTGAGCTTACTGTACTCGTACCATGCTTTCATATTTATACTTTGCTACCTGCCCTAGCTTCCATCTTCTGTATGAATCTTTAAAAACTCTTTAAGATGCTGTGAAAATCCACAATAGTCTCTGCATGAACACTTTTTTTTAACTGGTTTTCTTTGCCTTTGTACTTTCAGAATTTCTTTCTTGAGTTTTCTATCTGCCCTTGTTTGACTTAGCCAACAGAATTTTAGTCCTCTTAAGTCCTATTTTTCCTTCCTTTGAAGGAAATTTGCTTCCTTGAAATTTGCTGTCAAAATCTAGGGTGCGTATTTGACCGTGCCCAGCTGTCTTTTCTCCTCTATCACAGACACTACAATTTAGTAGTAACCCTTCTTTCCCCCTAGGACCTATCATTTCTATCCCAGAAATTAGTTCCTTAGGAGGTCATTAGTTCTCTCTGGAGGTAGATAGCATTTTTCATCCATAAATCCTTTGGAACTATCTTGGATTATTGATCAGAGTAGCTAAGACTTTCACAGTTGCTCATCCTTACAATACTACTGTTACTGTGTACAATGTTCTCTTGGCTTTGCTTACTTTGTATCAGTTTATATAAATCTTCCTAACCATCCTGCTTATCATTTCTTATAGCACAATAGTATTCCATAATACGTGGTATACTCTTGATGACAGTCATGCTTCTATTTCTGTCTCCAAGATCTGTACCTACTCCACCTTAGTTGCCTACCCTGGTTCCCTGAATTTTTTCACATTAAGTATATTTTCTTTTACAATGCTACCTACTTTCTCTTCAGGTATCCTCTCCTTTCTCCCTCCTTCCCCTAGCCTTTTATCTGTTTGGTTGAGTTTGAATAAGGCATAATATTCTGGACTTGGGTCTCATATGACCAAGTCTCAGTGATACATCACTGAGGCCAAATGTGCCTTCTTATAATAGAACTTTGAGTTTTTCTTTCTTGCTCAAACTTTGTGCATTGGTATATAGATATCTGAGGGCATGGGCCTGGCCCTTTTCTTGTATTTTTATATTCTGTGAACCAATACATGCCTCAGTAACTATTCTTCCCCAACAGTAGCTATACCCTATGGCAGAGGTATCAAACTCCCAAGTGTTGGAAACAGATTAACATTTAACTGGAAAATGTTTAACAAAATAAAAATACAACATAGATAATGTTAGTCTGTGATTCTTAAAGGCTATATATGCTGCTTGAAGGGGTTCCTAGTCAAGTTTGACACCACTGCTCTTTGGTATCTAGCGTGGTGGCTGTGTTGGTAAATTTTCTCCCTCTGCTATCAATTTTAGTCCAGTTTTTAGGCCCAGTGATCTTCAAAGCTACTCAAATCAAGAGCACCCAAGGGCTTTACAGCCTAGCTCCAAATTTCCTTTCCTGTATTATATCACAGCTACTCAATGGGACCTAATACTCTAAAATTTATCTAGACTAAACTTGTTCCTTGAAAAGACAGTGACTTTATCACTTTTTTACCTTTTCTCATGCTGTTTCTCTCCCCTCTCTCCCCCCCAGAATTCTATCCTCCCATCAATTCCTAGAAAAGCTACCTAGCATTTAAGGTCCAACTCAGATTCCTTTTCTTCTATGATGGCTCCCCTGATCATCCTAGCCAGCCCCTCCTTCCTCTACTCTCATTGTATCATTTAGTTTGTATTATTTATGCAAATTTTAAAATAGCCTTAAAGTATAACTGCCTTATTTCACATTATTTTCCTTTCTATGGTTTATGCTCCAGTCAAACTGGACTACTTAACAGCTTATCTCTGAATCCTCATTCAGGTCCCACTTTCCTAGTCTCTTTACCTTTACCCTACACCTGAACTGCCCTCTCCTCTGTTGAAATCCTCTTTCCAGACCCATATCAAATGCTACCTCTTTTATGAAATTTTCTCTATTTCCTTACTTTGATATGCACTTTTCTTTTATGTGTGTATATGTTATACACATACACACATGAAACTTCTCTTCCTGGAAACTGATTTATCAAAGTTTTCATGTTTCTTGATCAGAACCTCCATACTATCCAGCAAGTACATAAATATGGGTAATATTATTTGTACCTTTCCTTTGCATAACTATATAAAAAATACAAATGTTATTCTTATTTATACATAAATTTAAAAATAAAACAATAGGAGCAGGTAGGGGGAGCAGTGAATAGAGCACTAGCCCCGGCCGGAGTCAGGAGGACTTGAGTTCCAATCCAACCTCAGACACTTGGCACTGTATGACCTTGAACAAGTCACTTAACCTCAGTTGCCTCCCCCCCAAATAATAATGCATGTGTGTGTCTGTATGTATCCTGCCTCAGACACATCCTGCATGTGTGACCCTGAGCAAGTCACTTAACCTCAGTAGTCTAGGCAAGTCTTTAAGAATCTAAGTTTCAAGAAAGGTACTAATTTGCATGGGCAGTTTCCTCACCAGAGAGTTAACTATATCAGTGAAATCATAGGTCCAGTCCCCATCCCTGTCCCTATGTATACAAACACACGCACACACACACACACACACGCACATTCAATTTTGTATGAAGGTTTTATTATATTATTTAATTACATGTGTATGTATTGTGTCTTTGCTAATTTATAATAGAAGCTCAGGATGGTATCTCGCCGAATCTGTATTCTCTAATAGAGGCAGCATGAATAGCAGAGAAAGTGCTGGCCTGAAGGTCAAGATGACTTGAATTCAAGTCCTGCCTCTGAACCATCATAGTTATGTGACTGTGGATATTTCATTTGATCTCTCAGTACCCAGACAACTCTCTAAATTGATAAATCAAAGAACTTTTTTTCATAAAATGTTTTTTATGGTCTTCAAGCAAATATAAAAGAATTCCACTACTCCTTTTTTTTTTTCCACTTCTCCAAGGAGAATTTATGAACCATCCTTCCACTTAACTACAACTTCTTTATGTCTTTTGCTTCTGTTTATATGAAAAATATCAATATTGTAGCAGCTAGGTGGTATAGTGAACAGAGCACCAGCTCTATTCAGTTCAGAAGGACCTGAGCTCAAATCAGACTCCAGATGCCCGACACATAATAACTGTGTGACCTTGGACAAGTCACTCAACCCTATTCCCCTTCCAAAAAAAGAATATCAATATTGATATGATCAAATATATAATAAGTCATTGATCATTGGGAAAAAAACTAATAACTTCAATTTTACTTTTTTTCATCTCAGAACTGTTGTCTCGTTTTTATAGGGAGGGCTTGATGTGAAATTTCTCCCACTTCAGCATGGTGTAACAGATAGAAAATTTGTCCTGGAGTTAGGAAGACCAGAGTTCAAGTACTACCTCTGAAACATACTCGTTATATAACCTTGGACAAGTCACTTAATATCAGTGTCATAGGCAACTTTTTTTTTTCCCCATTTGGTATTTTTCTTTTTTTTTTTTAATTCTTTATTTTGTGGACTTTTCATTTTTTTTCTTTTTAAAAAACTTATTTTCTTGTTTACATCGTTCATTTCCCCGAGATTTTGAGTTACAAATTTTCTCCCCATCTTTCCCCTACCCAACACCTCAAAACAGCCATCCCAACCACTGTATGCAAAGAACTTTCTAATCTCAATTGGTAGAGGTAGTTTCTTCACACCAGTGAATTTACAGATCTGAAGGAAAAAAATCTTAACACAGAACTTTACTCATAAGAAATCCTTAATAAATATTAGTTTAACTGAAATTGGTTAGCTAGCAGGCCCAACAATTCAATCCAAAAAACCTTTGTTAACAAATTACTTGCTGATTTTGTATGGGCTCCTTGAAGATGGAGACCATGTTTTCTTTTTGTCTTTGTATCCACTTTACCTATTTCAGTGGGTTTATAATCTCATCAGCATGCTGCCCCCCTTCCCCCCCCCACCTTGAGCAGGGGAGATTGCAACCCATTCACACCTTTCTCCATGACTCTTGTCCTTTTCCTCCAAGCCTCTTAATATACACAGGAACCAAGGAACAGGTAAGCTGGCTCTGCTCTTGCTATCTGACCTTACTTCCTTGTGCACTCATACATATCTGATATTTTCTACACAGCTCTGTGTGTGCATCTTGTTGTATCTACCCTACATCATTCCAGTGCTATATGGAACTACAATTTTGATATCATTCAAGTTACATTTCATGATTTGTCAGGATATCACTGAAAGAATACAGATATTAAAAAGATATAGACAGAGCTTGGCCTTAAAGAATACATGAGAAGGCACCACCTCTTTTTTATATAATTGAAAACTATGAGTGTGGAATGATACAGATGTGAGACATTTTTGACATGTTGGTTAGTTTTTTCCCCTTTTAAATTTTTTATAAAAGAGAATTCTCTGAAAAGGAGTAGGGCAAGGGCAGTGGGAGATATTGATAATGTAAAAACAAAGATATCATTAAATTTTATTTTGAAAAAAAGATATGCAAAAAAAAAATTACATGGTGTAAAATGTAAGTATTGTCAGTCCAGATGACAGGTAGATCATTGAAAACTAGGGTAATTAAGGCCAGCTTCCTGAAGGAGAAGAGATTTGAACTGGCCCTTGAAGTATGGGTAAACTAGGATAGGCATTCCATGCAAAGGAAGAAACATGAATAAAGGCACAAGTGGAAATGGGCATGACATGTTAAGTAAAATCAGTATGTCTACAATGTAGGGTGTGTACTGTGAGAATTGGAAAATAAGAATGAACAATAAGGGTGGCATCAGATTATGGATGAACCTGAAAGAATAGAATTTAGATTTTATGGAAAGCCTATAAGTAATATGATAAAAGCAGGAGTTTTACAAGATTAGCCAGGTAGTAATATGGATGAACAAATCAGAAAGAAGAGAAATTGAAAGCAGGAAAATCAGTAGGAGGCATGAGGTGAGGCTGGCCTAGACCAGTGTAGTAGATTGAAAGGAACAGCTTTTAAAGACATTTTGAAGTTTGTACTTGGTGAATGACTGATTTGGTGGCCTAATGAATTAAACATGAATTTAAAATTTGACAAACTAAGTTAGACTGTAAGATCTTTGATCTTTTTGTATCATTAGTACATGACCTTGGAGGAGAAAGTGAGGCTGGTGACTTTGCACATCCCTCCCTCACTTAAATCCAATTTACTTGCATATTATGGCATCACCTCCTTGATGTCATGGTATTCCTCAAGATCAAAGGAGAAACAACAACTTAGTCCTACTCTGTAGGGAATAGGCCCTCAAAAATAGCTAATGATTTGAGAATGACAGTGCCATTGACAGAAATAGGGACAATGGAAAGGGGAGACAATTTCAGAGAAAAGACAATGACTTTGGTTTTAGAAATGAGTCTAAGGTGGTAACAGAACACCCAAGTGAAGATATCCAGGACAAGTCAGAGATCTGGAACTGCAGTGAAATATGAAGGAAGTACATAGTAAAATAATAAGGGGCTTTACTTTAAAAAAAAAAAAACAGAATTAAGAGATTAACCAAAACAACTTTTTATTGAATTCCGGATACTAGTAAGGGTTTCCTTGTTCTAGAAAGTTACACTGCTTAAAGGAGTTGCTGTTTAAATGAGATATTGTTTTGTACAATAAATGTGTGGAAAACAATCTTCATTCTAATGAAATGTGAATTACTGAATGTTTCCAGAGAAACACAGCTTCATTACTTTGAAAACAATTAAGCTTTTAAAATATTTCTAGATATGATATATAAAGTTCCTGTTGGGTCTGCCTTTAAAGAATAAGTGGTTCATCATCAATTGATATTTAACAGAAGAGAAATAATGCCCTTAAAAATAATTTCTTCAGTTAGTTAGAAATACCTCTATAATCTCATTTAAGTTAAAGATACATCTAGAAAAATAAATTTCAGCCCAGTCCTGGCTAAGTTATTCAAAATTCAAAAATAGTCTAAATTAACAAGGTTTTTACTATGAAATTAAATGCTCCATTAAATGTAATGTTCTCCAAACTAACTGAAGATAACTCAACCTGTTACCCTTCTAAGGAAAAAAAATGCAATTATCATAAAGGCAAGAGTAAGGTAAGAAGGAACATGCTATAGGACAGACAGCTGGCCTCAGAGTCAGAGGTTTGAGACCAGGGCTAAAGTCTGACCATGACATCCATAGGCTGTGTAACTCTAGACAAGTCACTTAATGTCCTACTGTCCCCACATAACATTCTACTATACTAGGTTACAAGAGACATGTTAATTTGTATTGGTAGATAGAAGGTATTTTCTTAACAGGTATTCTCTACACAGGGTTAGGCCAAAAACCAAAACCAAAAACCCTTGCTCAGGCAAGGAATTATGTAGGCATACACTGTTTAACAGACTATCTTGAATGTCAAAATCTAAACTGCTGGGGGGAAAATTATGTAGGTAACTTTTGTTGTTCATTCATTTCAGATGTGTCTGACTCTTTGTGTCCCCATCTAAGAGTTTTTGGGCAAAGATGCTCGAGTGGTTTGCCATATCCTTCTCCAGTTCATTTAGCAGATGAGGAAACTGAGGCAAACAGGGTGAAATGACTTGCCCAGGGTCCCCCAGCTAGTAATTGTTTGAGGCTGAATTTGAACTCAGGAAGAGGAGTCTTCCTGACTTCAGGCTTGGCAGCTCCCTAGGTCACTTTTAGTTAGCTATATAACTAGCACTTAGGTAGTGCTTTAATATTTGCAAAGCATTTTACAAATGTTATCTCATTTTTCCCTTATAACAACAGTAGAAAGTAGGTGCTATTATTAATCCCAGTATACAGGTTAGGAAACAGAGGCAGACAAGTTAATTGACTGGCCAAGGGTCACACAGCCAGGAAGTCTCTGAAGCTAGATTTGAATTCAGATCTTTCTGATTGCGGCCCAGTGATCTCTGTCCATTTTGCCACAGAGCTGTGCTTTTCATCACTAAGCAATTTGTAGCACTTTTTTTGGGCACTTAATCATATACTGTCTTAATATTCTTGTTTAACTATTTGTGATACATATTATCCTGTCTTTTAAAAGAGTGACCTTCAGACAGAGACTTGTTACTGCTTCTCCTACCATCTAGTTCTGGGCAAGACATATGCAATCAAATAATTAACTGAATGAAAGACAAGTAGAGAAAATGAAAGGAATTAAAACTGTCTTCAATGTAGATTAACATCCTTTCAAGGGAAAGAGGTCTACTTAGAAATCCTTAAATGCCAGCAGTAATCTTAATGTCTATTCTACATATTTTAAACAAGGCCATTTAGTAAGGATAAAAAGATTAGCCATCTTATTTCTACAAATTGCATTTAAAGGGCTGGGTAGACTCCAGTCAATGTAGTTTCCCCAGATTGGCATAGCATTTGTATTCAGAGTATCACAACACTGAAGTTTTACTACTAGCCACTTGAGTGATCAATTTCCTAAACTGATGCTCTCTAAAGTTCTGTTGGGTACTTCTTCCCAAAGGGACAGCATCAACACCATGTCTTTTCTACCTGACCACTGACTTCTTATGCAATTCTGTTTTTTCCTTTCCCAAAATGTTTAGTGTAGCTTCTCTGTTTGTTAGGGTTCTTGGGCATTTTCAGTGATTAAAGAAGTTTTCACGGCAAAAAGGAAACTCTTGCACAAAAGGATACACAGCAACTTCCCTTCTGGGATCAAAACTCACCTTGTGCTGAGCAGGCCAAACAGCTATAGCCAAGAAGTGCTTTCTATTAATGTAATTAACTGGCAGGAATAGTGACAAGAAGAGAAAATGGACAGGAAATTGGAAAGCAAAGTTAACTATACTCCTCTGTAGAAACTATTAATTTCAGCCATGAAATCTCTCACAGAGAGCTTCTTCCTAGGAATCATTAAGCCATAAGAACTCAGAGAACTACAACAGTTAGCTTTTCTTTTAAAATATTATTTTTAAAAACTGTGATTAGGAGGTTTTCTGCATACTGAAGTGTTATTTACTTATTTAGACTCAGGGTCAATGTTCCAGCCAAACAGAACTACTTCATCTTTCTTGAATAAGGTATGTCACCTTTTCATTTCCATATGTATAACTAAGCCATCTCCTGACTTAAAATGCATTGCCTCATCTCTGTTTTTCAGAATCTTTAATTTCTTTTCAAGGGTCAACCTCCTCTATGAAATTTTCACTAATCCCCACTATAAAGTATTAGTACCCTCTCTCCCTCTGCAAATAAATATTCCTACAACTCTTTCTTTGAGCTCTCCTTTGCTCTCTTTCTCCCCTACCCTGAATTATACTTGTCTTTGTTAATGTTATCATCCCAGTATAATTTGCAATAGTAATAACTTCCACCTCAGAACTGCACCAAAAAAAAAAAAAAAAACAACTAGAAATTTGTGAGCAATAGGAAAGGGAAACACAAGTACAAGCAAACAAAGAGCTTCTCAAATAAAGGCTACAGACGGATATATCCTACAAATCTCTGTATCTAAAGGAAGCAAGAGTCATAGAGTGCCATAACAAAGTCCCATGGAGTTCAGAAACCCATAGCTAAGCCAACCACTCCAACCAGAAATGTAGCAGAAGTAGAGTTTGGCTCTGGAACAAAATTCTAATTTAGGAACTAAGCCTGGAGAGATGAAGAAAGCAAAACTACAAAAGGATTATTCATAGATGCAGATGTATTCTGTCCTAAGTTGGATTTTAGGGTAACAAAAAAACAAAATTGTAAGTAGAGACTCAACAGGAAAAATGGATTTTCTACAAGGACTACATGAATACCTAGAAGAAACAAAAAGATAAAAATTAAACAAAAGTTCTTGAGGAAAAAATTGGAAGGAGAATAAATAGCTTAGGAAATAAAATGGTAAACTTAATTCAAGTAACAGAATCCCTGAAAACGAGAACAATCCAAATAGAAATAATGAGTTCAGCAAGAAATATCAAAACAAAATCAAAAGACTGAAAAAAATCTAAGAAAATGAAAATGTCAAAAATTACTAACTTGGAAAAAAGGTCAAGGAGAGATAATTTAAGGAATCACTGGATTCTATCAAAGTCATTATTTAAAAAAAACAAAAAAACTTGGATACTTCATTTCAAGAAATTACAAAGGAAAACTGACCAGATCTATTAAAACCAGAGAACAGAGTGAATCATAGAATGTATCAGTAATCTCCTGAAAGAAACCACAAAAGGAAAAGTCCCAGGGAATGTCATAGCTACAATCCAGTTTTCACACCAATGGGAAAACACTACTTGTATGCAGAAAAAAGTTTAAGTACTTGGAACCAGTCAGGATCACACAAGACTTAGGAGCCGCTACAAAAAATGACAAGATGTGTATTTCAAAAGGCAAAAGATAGGAATTTACAATCAAGATTAACTTAACCTGCAAAACTGTATATAATACAATAGTGGGAGAAAAAAAGACTTTCATAGAGGACTTCCAAATGTTTCTGATGAAAAGATCAGAGCTTGTGAGGGAACTTAAAAATACAAACACAAGAGTCAAGATAAACCTAGAAAGGTCAACGTATTTGAGCAACTAACATTCTAATAGGGAGAGGGGGAAAAATAAACAAGTGTTTTTCAATACCTTAAGACAGTGGTTCTCAACCTTCCTAATGCCTCGACCCTTTAATACTCATATGTGGGCGTATCTGCATGTGGGCGAACCCGCCTGGAGACATTTAGAGGAGCGGTGTCTTGGTTCCTAAGACCATCGGAAATATGGATTTTCCCATGGTTTTAGGCAACCCCTGTGAAAGGTCATTCGACCCCCAAAGGGGTCGCGACCCACAGGTTGAGAGCCATGCTGCCTTAAGAGAACAGAATCTGGTGTTAGATTGGTCCTATTCTGAGAGCATTAAGAGTGAAAAGAGAAGGGAGAGTAAAAAAGAAATACATTAGTGTAGAAAGAAGAAGGGGTAGAATTTGAAATTTCTTATAACTGTGATATATGAGAAGAGTAAATCAACATGAAGGAAAGGGTAGGCAAAATGGACGTTAGACTCACCTTACCCTTACCTGAATGGGACAAAGGAAGGCCGAATGAGTGCCTGCACAGACAGATAGACAGACATACACAAACAAACAGGAAAATAGGGCAATGTGGGGAAGGGGAGTTAAGAGGAAGAGTCAAAAATAAAATAAATTTCTTGATCCTAAAGAAGGGAATAAAAGAAAATGAGAGAAAAGCCTTAAAAGCTCTCGTGTGTACATATTCTCTCATTTATACATACACCTCAGTGAATATAAAAATCTGAGGATTATCTGCACAGTACTTGAGTCACAATACTTGAACTCATGGAAGTTGAAGAGGTCGACGAAATGAGATTATACAGGGAGAAAATGAAAAAAGGCTTAGGACAGATGCAGGTATCCATGGTTTCAGAGCGGGATAAAGATCCAGCAAAGGAGACTGAGAAATGTTCAGATAAGTAAGAGAACCAGGAGAAAGCAGTGTTACAAAAACCTAGAAGGGAGAGAACATCCAGGAGAAGGTGACTGACAATGCCAGAGGATACACAGAGGTCAAAAAGGATGAGGATTTTAAAAAGACCATGAGATTTGGCAATAAAGAGATCATCAGTAACTCTGGAGTGAAGAGTTTCAGTTAAATGATAAAGCAGGAAGCATACTGTAGATTTAGAAGTGAATAAGAGGAGGGGAAGTGGAGGCAGTTAGTGTAGAAAGCTTTGTTTTGTTCCTTGACATCTCATGGAGTCATTAGCTTCCACTTGACCGATTCTAATTTTTAAGGAATTATTTTATTCAGTGAGTTTTTGTACCTTTTCTCCTATTTGGCCAATTCTGCTGTTTTTTTATGTTATTTTTTTTAGTACTTTTTTGTGCCTCTTTCACCAAGTTGTTGACTCTTTTTTCATAATTTTCTTGAACTGCTCTCTTTCCCAATTTTCCCTCTGTTGTTTTTATTTATTTTTTTAAAATCTTTTTTCTTTGCTTTTTTAAAAAAAACCCTCTTTCTTTAGCTCTTCTAGGAATTCTTGTTGGAACTGTTTCCAGTTTGCATTCCCACCTACCTACCTCTACCCGCCCCACTCCTCGAGGCTTTCCTTGTAGCTGTTTTCATGTTGTTTTCTTCTGAATATCTTGAACTTCCCTATCGCCACAATGGCTTTTTAAGGTTAGGTTCTTTTTTGTTGTTTGCTCATTTTGCCAGTCTATTTTTTGACTTTGGATTTTATGTTAGAGTTGCTCATGGTACGGGGTGTGGGGGGGGATACTGTTTTAAACTTGTCAGTTGTTTTCATAGTTAGTTGGGTGGAGGAAAGGTGTAAGTTTTCGGTGCTCAGTTCTCAGGTGAAGTGATCAAGAGTGACTTATGCTTCACTGTTCTGCTGGCCTACACTTTGGTCCTTACCCAGGAAGGACTTGTTTCCTTACAGCAGCAAGCACTAATACTCCTCTCTGTCCTGGACCTGCAATAAGGGTCTGCATCCTTGAATTTTGCCCCAGAAACAGGTAATGGGCAATGGAATTACCAACCAGTCTCTAATTCTGTAGTACCCACAAAAGGGTTCCCTGTAATCTATTTGTCCAGTCCCCTTACTGTCTCTGGGTGGGAAGAGCTACTAGAACTGTCACTGCTGCTGCCTCCAAGCCTCACAACTGGGGCTACTGTGTACTATGCTGTTACAGTCCATCCCCACTGCAGTGTCACAGATCTCTCCAACTGACCTAATAAGTAGTTTGGGATTGGAAAAATATCTCACCATGACCTTCTGTTGGCTATGCCACTCCAGAATTTGATTTTATATATTATTTTAAAGTTGTTCAGAGGGGAATGTTGGGAGAGTTCAACTGGAATGATCTCTTTATTCCTCCATCTTGGCTCTGCTTTTGTAGATAGCTTTCTCAAGGAGTCTAGTCCAGAAAGGGAGAGAAATATATAAGATGATAGCTAGCAGAGTACAAAAGATGTGGACATGTTTGTAGGCAGTAGGGCCAGTAAATAGGCAAAGATTAACAATTAGAAAGTGGAGATACTGGGGGAGCAGTCTACTGAGAAAGATGAGACAGCGTCAAGGGTACATACAAAGGACAGGAAGGACCACTTTTTCATTCAAGAAATGTGAAGAAGAAGACAACTGAGTGATGTGAGGAGGCAAGATCTGGGTGGATGGCCTGTTTTTTTTCTGAGAAACATAAGACAAGGTTCTCAGCATGGAAAAGGCGGACTGGGTACTATGAGAGGTCTAAGGAAGGATGAAAACATTTGGAAAAGCCATGGTGGTGAGTCAGAGAGTAAATCAATTAGGGAGGTGTAAAAGGATTATCTTGCTGCAGAGTGGATAGCTGAGAATCTATAACATATATTTATAGTGGACTAAACACAATTTTGTGATTCTTTTCTGGCTCCATTCAGCAGCATGTGAATAAGACTGAAGAAGGTGTTGGTGGGAGCAATATACAAAGTAGTAGTTTAGCAAGGTATGGTCAGTGATAGGAATTGGGGGAGGAGGGCAGAAAGTGTGGCATGCAAGGATTTGAATATAGTGTTGAACAGATTCACCAAGTGGTTAAGAATGGAAATTCCAAAGAAAGGACAGATAAATAGGACACATTCGAAAGTATGGTATGGAATTTGTTATATGTTATTTTTAAAAAGCAAATGGTAGAAATTGGGCCATCCTTTCATATACTAGCCTTTTTTTGTTCTGCCACATATATTGAATTTTTTCTTAATGGGGAGAGTTTAAGTTCAGAATTACAAAACAAATAAAACCGAATGTTGCCAAATTATAACTTATTGTAGCCCTAAAGCATGTTATCTACTGAGGTGGGAGAAAGTGGATGTGGAACACTATATATAAAATGTCAGACTTTTTTTGATAAGTTGGTTAGTTCTATTAAACGGTAGAAAAATTGTTAAGAAGACTGCTTGGGGGAGGGAGGAAAAGGAGTATGTTGAGAAATGTGGATGATTTTTAAAAAGGATATCAATAACATGTATTTTAAAAAGAAAAATAGAAAAGCAATATTAAATTCTTTTTACATTTCCTGTTTCTAGGGTGAAATATTTTCATGTTCAGTTAAAATGACAAATTTAAAAACTTAATTTTTTTACCTGCAAAAAATAATTTCCTTCAATGTAACTGTTTTGTACTATATTACTATATTCCACTCCATGACAAATACTGTTATTTTGAAGTACCAATGTTTTAGCTTTCACTAGCTAAAATTATCAATTCCTCAAGAACAGTACATTTTATTTCTATCACACTCCCCTATCCTTATAATCAGTCAAGGATTTACTGAAAACCTTCCATGCACACTGAACATTGTGTAGGATACAGAAAAAGAAAGTACTTATTGAAAGAATGTAACAGGAGGTCTCAGAGAAACACTTAAAAGTAAAGTAACTGTATAGCTCTGACACCTGTAGGGAGGAAGGGTAATGTTTTAATTTTAAAATAATTCAATTTTATTCATTTCAACAAAACATTAGGGCACCTAATATATGGAAGTTAGAGGTGATATAAAGATAAAATGAAATAATTCCTTCCCTCAAGGAACATTCTACTAGAGAGATTCAAAATTAGTAAAAGAAAATACAAGAGAGAGTGCCAATAACCAATATGATTAGGAAAGGCCTTGTAAAAGTAACAAAAACTAGGGAATGAGATGAAGATGAGGAGAGAATGACAGATAGGAGGGGTCACTTGCAGAGCTGGAATGTCAGTACAGGGAACAGCTAAAGAGACTGTAGAAAGGGAAATGATATGAAATAAAACTGCAAAGGTAGGTAGATGATAGCTATAGAGTTCTTTAAATGCCAAAAAGAAGAGTATATGTTTTATAAAGGAAATAGGGAGCCATCAGAGATTTTTGAGTAAGGAGTATGTGGAGAATAGATTACAGAGAGTATATCTGGAGGTATTAGGAAGCAACTGTAATAGTCTATTAGAGCACATAAGGTCTGAACTAGGGCAAAGCAGGGTAGGAGAGAAAAGGGAACAGATGAAAGAGATGTTACTACAGTGTGTGGCCTTAGTAAACACTCAGTGAATCCTTGATTAATGACAGGGAGGAGACAGTGAAGACAGGGAGGGAGAATCAGCAAGACTTGACAAGTGACTGGATTTGTTCATGAAGTCAGGTCATCTTCTCCAAAACTGAGAATATAGACCACAAGGATGACAGTGTCTTCAACAGAAACCAGGTAGTTTGGAAGAGGAATAGATTTGGGGGGAATGATAGTTGGATATATTGAGTTTAAAATGCCTACAGGACAACAGGCAGTTAGTAGTACAGGAATAGAGTTCAGGAAAGAGATTAAGGTTGGATATATAGATTTGAGAGTCATCTGCTGAGAGATCATCACTAAGGTGATATGACTGAAAGATGATAAACTTTTCCAATAGCAAAAATAACAATCTTACCTCTAGTTGGGCTAGCTTTTCCTGAATCTTACAAAACTGGTCGTCATCCACCTGAACAGCTTTTCTCATCACTTCTCCCATTTCACAGATTCTATCAATCTGACTTTCAATTTCCTGTTAAGATATTAAGTATATTAATTCTGTATTGCCCTGTAGGAACAGTAACAAACACAACAAAAAAGTAAAGTGCCTATGAGAAGAAGTAACATGATCCCAGTCAATCAATCAAAAAGCACTCTCCCTCCTCACATATCTAATCAATTGCTTAGACCTTCCCATTTCTACATGTCTATCTAGCCTGTCTAACCCTTCTTGTTTCCTTGTCCTGGGTACCTGAAGGGGTCTGTCTCTGTCTCATACTATATTGTATTCTACATCAAGTACTCTTAAAAGTTCTACTGTATTGGCTTCCCCCAGCTAAATGACAAATTCCTCACATACCTGAATAGAAGCTATATTTCTTTTACTCCTCCCTCAGTCACTAAGGACTCACTGAGTACCTCCCACGTGGCCAAACACCATATACTATACAGGAGCTTAAAAAAAAAACTTTTTGAATGACTAGTGAAAAGTCTAAAAGCACTTGACATTGCTCAGAGTAAAGTAAATACACAGCTCTGACTTCCACAAACAGTTGGGAAGAATTCAATTATTTCTGCTATTGATTCTTCTCTTTCATATTCACCACTGTTTTGTGGTATAGAATCATAACAAACACAGGCCTCAGAGTAAGGCTATTATTAGGGGCAGCTAGGTGGTCCAATGAGTAGAGCACCAGCCCTGGAGTCAGGAGGACCTGAGTTCAAATGTGAACTCAGACACTTAACACTTACTAGCCATGTGACCTTGGGTAAGTCATTTAACCTCAACTGCTCAACCTTCCCCTCTCCAAAAAGCAAAAAACAAAACAAAAAATCCCCCCCCAACATTAACAATAGTGATAAATGTGAAAGGATAATTTTTCTTTGAAAAAAAAAAAAGGTAACTTTTGAGGTAAAAAAAAATCCTACAATTCCTGCTAGTTCTCATTCTTTATATTTCTTTCTGGGATAAACTCCTGAAGAAAGCTCTCTATAGTCCAAGAAATCTATTTTAAAAAATAATTTCTAGATTCAATTTAACAAATATTTATTGTGAAACTTCTTACTAAAGAATGAGACTGATGGGCTTTCAAGACAGGTTCAGCATCCACTGCTTTTTTAGCAATCATTAATTGTAGCATCTGTTTCCTGTACTTGCTCATGATGAGTTCCAAAGCATCCTGGTGTTCCTCCAAGGAAATCCACAACTCTATCAAAGAATAAGTGAAATAAACTAGCGGTGATATCTGAGACAGTGAAGAACCTCCACCCCATATGATACTGAAACACATGACAATATATTTACACTACTGACTAATGGTGCCTATGATTTTAGCCAATGGTCCCTATGTTATAAATCAGAGCATCCTAGATTCCTGTTCAACAAAAATTTGTGATACTCTAGCAATACATGTTTGTACACATGTATATGTGTGCATGTACGTGTATATAGACATATGTATGTCTGTATACACGTGTATATTTAAATTCGAGTCAAGCTGAATAACATCTTAAGGATATCACCAAATAGTTGGGAAGTCCCTGCTTTAGAAAATTAAACTGAATTAATCTGAAAGTACTGTCCTTAGCAAAAACAACTCCAATCTGTTAAATAAGATTATATTCATATTTATAATCACAGGTTAAAAAAAAACACTTTCAACTGTATTTCTTGAACTTAATTAAGATGTCTCAATTACCTGATAAATACTGAAAAGGATTATCTATTAACTGTTCCCATTTTCCTACAAAGGCTGTTATTTAGCAGATTTTCTTAGGAAACCCCCCCGTTCGAAGGCACCGCACCACATTCTGGTTCATGCCCCGCACGGGGACACGGGGAATACGCTGGTCTAAGCACTGGGCTGGGAAAGCGCCGTGGTTTGTTGAGAAGGGGCCCGAGGGATGGCAGCCAAACTGACCTCGGTTCTCCTGCTGCAGGTCGCGGATCTGCGTGTTCTCCTGGGACAGTAGAACGTGAGGCTTGTATTTGGACACGTCCTTCAAGTCCGCGGCGTCCTCTGGACACTGCTTTAAACAGACAGCACCCGTGGCCAAAGTCAGCCCACACGGAGATTCGGGCGGGCCCTGGGTGGAGAGAAGACCCTCGCCCCGGGCCCCGGGCCCCCCACCTCCCGCCTCAGCCCCGCCTGACCTGCTCCGGCAGCGCGGCGCCCGCCTCCCTCATCGCGACCACCCGCCGGTGCAGGGCGGCCGACTGATCCACCAGGGACTCGGCGGCCGCGTCGTGCTCCCGCAGCCGCTCCAGAAGTGTCTTCGCGTCCGTCAGGATCTTCTCGATCGTGCAGCTCATAGCGAAGGCTCGGGGCGAAGCGGCCCCGGTGCGACGCGAGTCACCGATTCCTACGCCGCCGGTTCCGGGTCTTCGCCCACTGCGACTGACGTTACATCCGTAAACGAAAAAAAAAAACGCGCCACTTCCGACAGCCCCGGGCGAGTCTTTTCCCTCGCGCGGCTGACCGAGCGCCTGAGCCTTGCGCCTGCGCAGAGCATTCCTGCCCGCACGCTGACCTATGTTTCCTAGGAAGCGGCTCTCACTTTCCGGGAAGGGGGCGGGGCCAAACGTAGGGCGAGGGAAGGGCTTTTTCTGCGTTACCTTGGGCGAGTCGATTAACCCTCTCAGCCTCAGTTTCCTTATTGTAGAAAGGACGTCATGCTTCCGTGCTCTCTCCAGTGATTGTCAAAGGCCTTACTGACAGTAAAGCACCTTGGAAACCTTAAAGTTAAATGCAAATTGTTATTATTAGTCGTAGTAGTATTACTGTTTAGCCTTGGCTTCTTTAGCCATATATGTATTTTTTATGTGGCCATGGTTTTCTGTTCGCCTCAGTTTCTTTAATTTTGCTCCCCCCACCAACCTCACAGAGTAGTCATGGGAATCCGATGTAAAGCGCTTGCAGACCATAAAGGTCCATGTTATTACTGCAGAGCATGAATCCATTCGTTGGGGTCCACGGAACTTATCTGTGAATGGATTTGGAACTTGGATGGGGAAAAAGATTACATTTTTATTTCAATATTATTAGTTTTCTTTGTAATTTTATTAATTTTGTTTTATGCATTTGAAAACCTTATTCAGAGAAAGCGTTCCATGGGATTCACCAGACTAACAAAGGGGTCCATGACCCAAAATAGGTTTGGAACCGCTGTTATAATTTTAGAAACTGCTAGCCAGTGGATCCTTGCATTGCCAATCAAAGCATCTTACATTCCTGTTATCCAAAAATGTATACTTTCAACATATACATATATACACACTCACACACATATTTTAATAATTTCTACAGATTCAGGTTCCCAGTTCTGATTTTTGCTATTTGCAGCTTGTCAATGGCTTCTTTAAAGTCGAGGTTCAACCTCTTAATGATCAGACTGGCCCTTGAAGCTGTGTTGTCCTGGTTGGTGAGAATTCAATGTCTTTAGCTACCCAACCTCTCACCCACCAGTGCCTCTCTCCCCAGCAGTCTTCTGCCATGGTGTCCTTTGGTCCAGATCCCCAGAGATGATATTGAAGAGGTGCTAAGCCATTCAGCTTGGAACTTCCTCCCTGGTATTGTACACTCTTAATTCATGACAGTCTAATACCGGGACTAGAAAGAGGTACCCCAAAGAGAACTCTACTCCGCCTTTCTGTATCTTAGCTTAATATCATTTATCAATTCAAAACTACCGTTGCTTCTGGAAAGGGCATGCCAATTGTCTCCACTCATCATTTCTGTGACTTTCAGACACCCTTCCCTGGCCACCCAGGATTTCTACTGAGCCATTCCCTAACATGAAAATGACAAAATGGCCGGCCAGAGACAAAGTGCATTAATCAGGTAGCCATGTAATTAATCAGTTTCATTATGAGGAACAGATTTCCAAATTGGGAATTCTCCAGATCAGAATTCCACCTTACTGACAAGAACACAAAGATTATATACATAAATCACAATGGGAAGGGAGGGGGAGAGGTGGATTAAAAACATTTGTTCCCAGGTCTTTTCAGTTTCCCAAGACAAATCCACAAATGGAGGACAGTACAACAGTTCTAGAGTCCAGCCTTTGTTGGTTGTTACATGGTGGATCTTCTGTGATGGAACAGGTTCTACAGTCTTTGGTTAGCTTCACTTAAGGTGCACTAGTGATTATTAGTCTTGTCAAAGTTTGATTGATCATTTCAAGCTGCATTGTAAGCTTCTGACTCACAAGCCAAAAGAGGCAATTCTGAAAAATCTAATCTATTAATACATTTATTACGCATATATCAATTAATATGAAAATCATCATTCCCATAATTCCTAATGTTATTTATCTCTATTAGAATCTAGACTTCTGGGTGGACAGGGAACTGATTCTCTTTTGTATTTGTATCCCAGCACTGAGCACAGTGCCTGGCACATATCAAGCATTTAAAAGCTGCTTTTTCATATATTCGTTCTTGAAGATTTGGGGTTTAGGAGGATTTTTGAATACTGAAGGCAACAGACCCCCCAGTAAAAATTAGTTGAGGTTTATAAATCAACCACATAGTATATTTTAAAAAGTGAGACAGAAAAAACACAAAATGTTAAAAACTTATCTCTCTCCTTCGGGAGGTTCAATCTCTTGGTATCAATCATTACGTCTGTTTTCATCCTTACCAAATTTCTCCAATCCTCTTGTTACTTAAGATCCAATTGTATTCCATTCTAGTTAAGAAATATTTATTAAACAACAAAGATGTGCCCAGCACCAGGCTAGTAATTACAAAGACAAAAATGAAAAATTGCCATCAAGGAGTTTATATGTGGATGAATAAATTTAAGTATCTGCAAAATAAGTGGAAATTACTGTTGGCAGAAAGGGGGCATGGCAGCACTAGGTAAGGGATCAGGAGAAGTCTTCTGAGGGAGATGGTACTTGAACTCAGCTCTGAAGTGATTCTAAAAGGTCACAGTGAGGAAGGAACATGTTTCTGATGTGAGAGTGCAAAGGTAGAGAGAGATAGAACATTGAATGTTGCAGATGGGAAACAATTTGGGCAAGATTATACAGGCACTTAGTTTAAAAAGACAAGTTGGAATTTGATTGTGAAGGGAGGAATATGCCAAATTGTAGACTTTGCAGTTTATTCTAGAGGCAAAAAATAAAGAGAGTGACTCATGTTTCCAACTGCCTCAATCAATTTGAACACGTCTAAAATAAAACTCCTTATTCCTCTCAAACTAGCTTTCAGATATGGGTAGGAGACAAATTCTTAAACAAGAGGCAGAGGCCATTACAAAACATAAAATAGATTGTTTTGGTCACATGAAATTGAAAGACTTTTGCAAAACAAAAATGCATCTAGTACAACAACAATAATATTAACTAATAGTAGTTAACATTTATATAGCATTTATGTGCCAGGCACTGTGCTGTTTTACAAATATCTCATTTGATCCTCACAACAACCCCAGGAAGTAGGTAGGTACTATTATTGTCTCCATTTTAGAGATGAAGAAACTGAGGCAGCCAGAGGTAAGTGACTTGCCGAGGTTCACACAGTTAATAAGTGTCTTTCTGACTCCAGTATCCAAGATTTATAGAGGGTCAACAGAAATATGTAAGACCAAAGACCATTCTTTAGAAGACAATTGCAAAGCAAATAAACAAATAGTACTCAAAAGAATGACAGACTATTAACAGCTTTATGGAATTATGCCCCAAACCACTAAACATAAGAGATATGGAACCAAAACAACCTTGAATTTTTACCTTACTCCCAGCAAACTGTCAAAGACACAAAAATTGAGAATAACCAGTGTGGAAACCCATGCTTGGAATGCTCTACCTGCTCATCTCCACCTACTAGCTTCTTTGACTTGTCTTCAAGTCCCCACTAAAAACCCCACCTGCCACCCAACTCTCACCTGTGGCTCCAAAAAGCACAGCAGCTACAACCCAGTAAAACCATCTTGGCAGATGGACTAAGCCACGTTGAGGGTAACTGACAGGCTTCAAACCCGTCAGTGAGTTTGCAGGATGTCTACCTCAAGCATGTGAAGACCTCCCCTTGGTGGAATGGGTAGATGAGAACAATTTGTTCCAACAGCCATGAAGACAATTGAAGTAGTCTCTGTGGAACACTTGGAGCTTGGTTAGATATTGAAGATGTCACAGTCATCCACTGCATCCCAGACCATCACCAGTCATCTTGACTTTTGTCCTACCACTGGACTTCAATGACTCTGGAAGAGAGAATGAGGCAGATGACTCTGTGAAACCCTGCCTCACTTAAATCCAATTAACAGATGAGTCATGAGATCACCTGATGATGTCATTGATCCTCTTTGAATTGAAGGATCAACAACAGCAACAACTATAATTATCTAGGGGTGAGGACATGAAGGCTTGACCTAAGGTAGTTTCCATGTGAATGGAGAAAAAGGGATTAATTTGAAAGAAGCTAGAGGTGCAACTAATAAGACATTGGCAGCTAATGAGGCATGGAGATTGAAGGAGAAAGAATAGTCTGGGACTACTTTCAGGTTGTAAACTGGAGTGACTAGAAGAATGATGGTGCCCTCAATAGACACAGAGAAGCAGTAATACTGCTGTCACCTTAACTTTCACTTCAGATATAAGTGGAGACAGCCCAGTATATCTTGTGTCCAAAAGTCTCAAGAATGGCAAAATCCTTGAGATCACCAGCCCTGCATCCAGCTTGTCCCCCAAATCCAAATTCTAGGGAAGCAACTATCATGGAGATGAAACCTTGCAACTATCTTTGTAGGTCCTCTATTTCCTACTGCAGTTTCCTACCTCAACCACTAATGGTCTAGAAAAGAAAGGTCTCATAACCCAAGTCTTTGAACAGTCAAATGCTTTAACATTAAGAATAGACAGATATATTAGCTAGCTCCTTTCTGTCCTCAGTGCTGTTGAAGAAGGGTCACTGAAGCATCTGCCACAGCTCTTTCCATGTTGAAGTCATTGTCCCCAAGGAGCCTAAGCAGCTGCAGAAACTTTGTGTCAGAGACCTGAGCTTCAAGACAATGAATGAGAGTCTAAGGAGCCATTTTGAGCAATGATGGGACATGCTTAACTTCATGGAAATGAGGTATCCAAATACCAGATATTCCAGGGCCTTTGATTTTGTTGCCTGTGCCACAGTTGAAGAGGTAGAGGCAGCCATGAATGCAAGACCTCATAAAATTGATGGCAGAGTTGTTGAACCAAAGAGAGTTGTTTTCAGAGAGGACCCTCAAAGACCAGGTGCCCACTTAACTGTGAAAAAGATCTTTGTGGGTAACATTAAGAAAGACACTGAGGAACATCACTTAAGAGACTACTTTGAACAATACGGAAAAAATAAAGTGATTGAAATCATGTTAGACCAAGGCAGTGGCAAAAAGAAGGACTTTGCTTTCATTACTTTTGATGACTATGATTCTATGGATAAGATTGTCATTAAAAAGCACTATACTATGAATGGCCACAACTCCGAAGTAAGGAAAACCTTCATTAAACAAGAAATGGCCAGTGCTTCATCTAGTCAGAGATGTTGAAGTGATTTTGGAAACTTTGGTGTTGGCCTGGAGATGGTTTTGGTGGAAATGATCATTTTGGCCATGGTGAGAACTTCAGTGGTTGTGGTGGTTTTGGTGGCATTCTTGGTGGTGAAGGATATAGTGAAAGTAGAGATAGCTACAATGGATTCAGCAACAATGGGAACAGCTTTGGAGGTAGTGGAAGCTACAATGATTTTGGCAACTACAACAATCAGTCTTCAGACTTTGGTCCCATGAAAGGAAGAAACTTTGGAGGCAGAAGCTCAAGCCCATTTGTTGGTAGGGACTAATATTTTGCCAAACTATATAATCAAGGTGGCAATGTTGGTTCCAATAGTAGCAGTAGTTATAGCAGTGGCAGAAGATTTTAATTACTGTTAGGAAATAAAGCTTAGCAAAACAGGGGAGCCAGAGAAGTGACCGGTAAATCATGAGTTACAACAGATTTGTGAACTCTGCCAAGCACAGTGGTAGAAGGGCCTAGCTGCTACAGGAAGACATGTTTTAGACTATACTCCTTGTGGATGGGCAAAGAAACTCTCAAGGACTACATCTGTGACTAATTGCATAACAGGTTATTTTAATCTCTGTTCTGTAGAAAGTATTCTAACAAAGGGTTTTAATGTAGATTTTTTTTTTGTACTCATGTTGTTGATTTCTAAATGTAATAGTCTGATCATGATGCTGAATAAATGTGTCTTAAAAAATTAAGAATGATATGTAGAGCCTATATCAGACTGCATGCCATCTAAGGGATGGGAGGGGGAGAAAATTTAAAACTCAAAAGCTTGTGGAACTGAATGTTATAAATTAAAAACAAATAAATAAAATTTAAAAAAAATTAGGAATGGATATGGTTTTTTGAATGGAAATGACAGTAAAGGAGATTCTTTATTGTTTACCATGTCCTTGTACCCTAAGAACCTACCAAGCCTTTCCATCTGACTCGTAGCTGAAACTTCCCATATGTGTTGTCTTTTCCCCCATTAGAATGCGAGCTCCTTGGGACCAAAGACTCTTGTTTTTTTATTTTTATCCCCAGAGCTTAAGACAGAGCTTTGAACATAGGAAGACTTTTTTCATTTTATATAAATGAATATTTATATAAATAAATTTCATTTTATATAAATATATAAAAGTATATCATTTACTCATTCTGAAACCCATGGCTCAAAGGCTCTTCTCATTAGTGAAAATTGATTACTCAATGGTCCATGCTTGTTTGAGGGGAGGGGTTGGTGGGAGTTTCAGAAAGGAAAGATCCTGGTCTTCTGGCTTCCAGCTTCGTTCTAAACTCCCTACAGGAACCTGAAGGGAGGTAAAGACTCTGGGAAGAAGCCAACATATAGTGGAGCTGGTGATCTCTATTATGTTCCTATACACTGGAGATTTCAGGGAATTTCCCTTGGGGTGAGATCTGAGACTCTTTAAGTTGAGCTGAGAATTCTTACTTCCATTGGAAGAGGTCATTTACTCTCTATATTGTCTGGTATGTCTTCTCCTGGGAATACTTTTTCTTATTTCTCTTTTCCTATAGACTTCGGTAAATGGGTTTATTTGCTCCATGTGCTCATTGTGGAACTGGTATTTGTTGGGAAGGGAGTCTAGTCTTGGATATAGAGCTTTGGAGCTCTCCTTCCCTATTTAGAGGTAATAATCAGGAGCTTGAACCTAAAATAGATCTCCTCTAGACTAACAATATTTAGATGAGCAGAAAGACATGTTTCTTTCCCAGCATTCTTTCTTTAAGGAGCCCAGAGTGGCCAGTCCCAGGCCCTAATCTCCTGCTTCTCCTCCTGGCAGGACTCAAAGTCTTCCTTAGAGCAGAATTGGGGTGGTGGTGGGGCAGAGAAGATTAAAGATACCTATTCTCAATTATCTATGAACTATATCTTTATGGACGCATGTAGGCACACATAATCTACATGGGCAAAACAACAAACAAGGCACCACACACATGCTTACAAGTCATTTATTCATTCATTCAAAGCAAGGGGTATATCTGAGCCTGTCTATAACCCCTTGTAATGGTAATTAATTTAAATTTGAAGACCACTTTTTGTTCTGGCAAGTAAGCAGGTACATAGCCCTTAGTAACTAATCAAACCTCTGTGAAAGAAACAGAAGGTATAAACTCCTGTCTCCAGAAAGGGGTTGGCTGAAACAGGAAGCTAATGCTGTGTGTGTGTATAAGAAAAGCCCCAGAGAGGCACAATCAGAATTTCTTGAGACCAGAACCTGGTTGCAGAATCTGTTCTGCTGGGGAGAGAAAGAGAGAGTTTCTCTCAGCAGCATCTAGAAGCTGGGCTGCTACTGCTGGACTGAGAACTGAGTCAGAATTTTCTTCAGACAAGAATCATGGAGACTGAAGTTGCTGCTGCCAGGAAGTCTGAAGAGGAAAGCCCCACCTAGGCTGGAGAAAACCTAGGAGGAGTGATTTTGGTTCCTGGGAGCCAGCTGAGATTTCTTCTGGATCCTAGTACTAGCCAAACTGTCAGAGAACTGAAGAAGCATGGCTGTGGTGCCGGTATGTTTTGATGTTGTTTTGCCAGATTTGTCTGCTGGTGAAGGACAGTACTATTGTTGCAGAGGTCCTGGAGCTTTGCTGTTGGCTCAGAAGCCCTGAAGAAGGATTTTCTTGTAGTACATTTACAGATATCCTGGAAGAAGGTCTTGCTGATGTTTTCAGGGGTCCTGAGACTGTTCTGCAGACAGAGAGTGAATTGATGAGGACACTGGCAATGTATGTCATGGCTTTGTTAAGCTTTGTCTCCCCAGGAACAGAGATTGCTGAGAACTTGCCTCAGGTAAAGATGAAGAAAAGACCTCTCCTTGGGTATTGAATGCTGTGATGATAATATGGTTTACTAGTGACCTAGGGGTGGAGGATTTGTGTATTTTCTAATGATTTGTACTTAGTGATTAATTATACTTAGTAACTGATTGCTAAATAAGTGACTGATTGAGTTAACCTAGTTGTCCCATGAGTGGAAGACTGACTATTATACTCTGAGATGACTGAATGACTGAGTAAGGAGGCAAACCTCTTTAGGGATACCAGATGATTGTTCTTTGTTCAAAGC
>CM053586.1:43406236-43461439 GCA_028646515.1 Pseudochirops corinnae | reverse complement strand
TCTGTATATAAGAATCCCATCTCCCTTCCATGTGGTGTGAGAGCACCACAGAAGGCCCTGGCACAGACTTGCTTTGTGAGAGTGCCATAGTTTTCTAGCACAGACTTGCTCTGTGTCCAATACAGGCAAACTTATAATAAACTTTGCTTTTCTTTGGCTGAGAAGACTTGAGTGGAATTCTTCTTGCAGGACCCGACATGTTGGTATTTTGGAGTCTCAGGCAACCCTTAACCCTCTTGTGGGTAAGCTCTTCAGAGAGAGCATGGAGCCTGGAGTCAGGAAGACATCTTCCTGAGTTCAAATCTGGCCTCAGACACTTACTAGGTATGCTGCTCTGGGCAAGTCACTTAACCCTCTTTGCCTCAGTTTCCTCATCTGTAAAATGAACTGGAGAAGGAAATGGCAAACCACTCCAGTATTTCTGCCAAGAAAACTCCAAATGAGGTCAAGAAGAGCTGGGCACTACTGAAAACAGTGACTGAACAACAATTGGGGATAAATGCTGAAGATATAAAGATAAAAATGACAGTTACTGCTTTCAATTTACATTTTATCAAGAGTGTCCAAAGTGAATGTTGAGGGAACTAATTGGTCTTTTGGGAGCTGACATAACTAACTCCAATCTATAGTCACCATTTTATTGCCTTGGTTTGTAATACTGCTAAGAGGCCAATTCACTGAATGAATTTCATTACCTCACCATAGTGAGTACATGAAATGGCCTTAGCCTAAAAGGGCCAGGGTCTCCCATTGCATCCTGGGTCATCTCCTGTCATCCTGATGAATATCTGGTCACTGGATCCAGATAGCTCCAGAGGAGAAAGTGAGATTGGTGACCTTGCACAGCCCCCCCTCACTCAAGTCAAAGTCAACTGCAAGTCATGTCATCATTTCCCTGATGCCACAGTCCTCTTTGAAAACCAAAGACAAACAACCTGTGAGCAGACCGAGCTGCCTGAATGGGGACCTAGCTACTTGGGTAACTCAGTTCTCTCTCTTCTCCTCCCCCTCTTCCTCCCCCTCTTCCTCCCTTTCCCCTCTCCCTCCACCTTCTCTTCCCTCTCCCTCTCCTTCTCTTCTCCAAAGGAAGGTAAATTTTAATGGCCAGAAGCTGGTCACTTAACTTTGAATTTACTCCTTCTTTCCTTCCTTCCTTCCTTCGTTCCTTCCTTCCTTCCTTCCCTCCCAAAACCTTAAACCCAGTTAATCTCATAGATTGCACCACAATAGGTCCCTGCCCAAGCTCCACTTAATGGCTGTATTTTGGGTCCTTCTGGCTTAGAGTGAAAGTCTATGGTAACTGTTTTGTTTCTATTTGAAACAGGCACCTTGAGGATCTTCCCCTCCCAGCTAGATTGTTTTTTCGTTTTTTTTTCTAATTAACAGGGGTCATCCCCTAACTGATTTCTTAAAGTGGCCTATTCACTGAATGGGTGTTACCTCACTCAAAGTGAAAAGGCCTTAGCCTAAAAGGACCAGGATCTCCCATTGCATCCTGGGTCATCTCCACTCATCCTGATGAATATCTGGTTACTGGATCCAGATGGCTCTGGAGGAGAAAGTGAGGCTGGTGACCTTGCATAACCCTCCCTCACTCAAATCAAAGTCAGCTGCAAGTCATGTCATCATTTCCCCTGATGCCAGGTCCTCTTCGAAAATGAAGGACAAACCACACAATTTATCTATCATCTATTTATCAATATCTTTTCTCTTCTATCTAATCAACTCTGGGCCTACTCATTGTCCATCATATTGTTTATCCCAGATGTGTGTGTGTATGTATGTATATATGTATACACACATGTGTGTATAGCTTGGACTATTGCAGTAACGTACTGTTTAGTCTGTTTGCCTCAAGTCTTTCCCCACTCCAATCCATCTTTCACTCAACTATCTACATCTTCTTCCTAAAGTGCAGGTCTGACCATGTCTTCTGCCCACTCCTCCAGCCCCATTAAATTCCCAGGAGCTTCAGGATCAAATAAAATGTCCTCTGGCACTCAAAGCCCTTCAGAACAGCATGGTAGATCTAGGTTTGGGAAAAATAACGTGAATGCTCTAGTACGGTGAATAAAAAAAGTTCAGTGACTTAAATGAGATTTGAAGCAAAGTTAACTTGTAACTTGCATATAGACTTGAGACTTTGTCAAATTTCCCATTTCTCGACATTTAATAAACATTTATTAAGTGCCTGCTATGTTCCATGCCCTGTGCTTGTTGTAGGTACACCTCTACTGTCAACGACCTCTTAGTTTCATATCTTTTTGGTTTAAGTTAGATATTAGGACGAAATGAGGTACTCACAAGTTACTGTACATTTAAAAAAGGAGGTATACATTGTCCTAACATAGAAAGAATATACAACAAGGATATAGTAATACTTAGCATCTCTGGACTTGGGGCTTCCCCTCCTCGTACCATCCACCCCAGCCTTCATCTGGAAATATGATCTCAGGCACCCACAGAGCCTCTCCACAAGGAAATTTATTTAGAAAAACTGGACTCAATCAGATATCATAAAGGAAGGAAGCCCTGTCAGGGAAGCTGAGGATAAAGATAATTTCATTAGAAAATCACTGTTCCTATCACAGTGCTTCTGCATCTCAAAAAAAAAGAGCCCTGAGTACAGTGAAGGGCAGGGCTTCTTGGTAGACAATGTACTGGACTTTGAATCAGAACATCTGGTATCAAAATTCTGCTTCTGGACCTTGCTACTTGAAGACCACGGGCATACCACTTAAATTCTCTGATCCTTAGTTTTTTCTTCTAGGCCTTATGGACTATACCACATAGCTTCTAAACAATCTGAGCAGACACAACTACTCTCTGTACCTCCCTTTCCCTTCTAAAAAAAAAGTGCTCTAACTGGGAAATAAGATATACAGGCGTAGGGTTATAGAAATCTACCTTGCCCTACTAGAAAGTTAGAGGGGAGATGAGGGAGGATATAAGAGAGAGCAGATTGGGAGAAGGGGTATTCAGTAGGCTCGCTATTTAGGGGTAGAGGGTAGGGGAAAGACAGGGAGAAAATTTGTAACTCAAAATCTTGTGGAAATGAATGTTGAAAACAAAAAATAAACAAATTTTCATAAAGTGCTCTAAATATTCAGTAGTGGATATAATTTGTATGAAAAACTTTTGCATGAAAAAAATTCCCATCAAACTTCAACTCTGAACATTTGAAGCTAGTGAAATCTATGATAAACCAATTCATTTTAAAAGTACTTCAAAACTTCCTAATTTTAAAATGACAATGATAATGCCAGTCTTCTATCCAAATGTCATTCATTTTTATGAATTTGAAGTAGAGCAGACATCCTTGACCTAAAGGGATTCTAGTTATCTATTCAAATACTCCTTAACACAGTCTGATAAATCCTGGTTTAGTAATCTGTTGATTCTTCATCTTATCAGTAATATTTCTATTTGTTCCTTTACACAGTAAACATCCCCTACTCAAGGTAGAAGAACAGAAACCCAGTTGCCCTGATCTGGGTCTTTGTTACACATTTGCTGAAGAACATACTATTGTTGTCTTTTAAAAAAAAAAAGCTCAACCTAACTAGCTTCTGAATATTAGATTTGTTAAAGAAGGATTTTTCAAAATATTATTCAGGGCTTTTAAAGCAGGATTACTTCAAGTTTTTGTTGTTAAAATATATTCTTTGGAATCCAAATAGCTGCCAATGGGTAACATTAAAAACAAAACCAGACCCTGGATGGTTTATGAACAGGACTATCTTTTTTCTTACAGAGAGGCATTCTAAAAGCACACAATAAATAACCATTTAACCAGTGTTTGAAACACAGTGGAAGTTTGATATCTACATTTTAACTAACTAAACTCCTGAACTGTCCAGGTAGAAAGAGAAAAGAAGTTTCAGTTTCATTCATGTCTCTGTCTTAGATAACTGTGTTCATTACAGCTGTCTTTCCCCTTTTTCCTGTTCACGTTAGAGAACCAAAGACTAAGGCTACTTCTTTAGACTACAAATAACATTATTACAACCATCAAATTTCCTTCTACTGTCTCTAAAGGTGCAGCTTGATATGATAGTCCTTATTAACCTTATTTCAGTTTCATTCATGTCTCCATTTATCTTGGATGGCTGTGTTCATTACAGTGGTCTAGGACTCTTTTCCCGTTAGAAGTAATGGGGCTTATAAGACCCTGGCTCATCTTTGATGTAATCTCACTCCAGCTAGCTTAATAGTCTTTAAAGTTAGTGCCTCAAATGGACCTTACTTATATGTTTCCTCCTCCTTTTTTTCCCTTTTCTTGACTCCCCACATTTTCCCCATTGGATGTGTGTAGCCCCAATGCCAGGGCTGAGAGAGGTTGCAAGCAAATTTTTTTTTCAAGCCTTTGTCTAAATAGACAATTTGACTAAAAATATGTTACAAAATTCAAGCAAAGCAAATCCACACATTTGCCATGTCCAAAACTGCACCTAATTTGGCACCTTGAACCCTTCACCTCTCTGCAAGGAGGTGGGTAGAATGCTTCCTTCTCAGCACTCTGAAGTCGTGGTACATTGCATTGATTAGAATTCTGAAGTCTTACAAAATTCTTTTTCTTTACAATGTTGTCAACATATACATAGTTCTAGTTCAGTTCAGTTGGCTCTATATCAGTTCACATAAGTCTTCACCAGCTTTCTCTGAAACTCCCTTTGCTCTTTTCTTAAGACATAATAATGCTCCATTACATTCATATACTATAATTTGTTTTAAATTTTATTTTAAAAATTAACAAGTGCTTCTTTCCCCCCTCCTACTTGTTTCCACCCCTGTTCTTTAAAAAAGGATAAATAAAACTGGTATAACAGATATGTATAATCATAATTAGAACAAATTTCCACATTAGCAATATGCAAATATGTATGTCCCATTATGCATATTGAGTCTATCATCTCTCAGGCAGGAGATAGATAATATCCATCATCTGTCTTCTAGAATCATGGTTGGTCATTGCATTGATTAGAGTTCTTAAATCTTTCAAAGGTGTTTGTTTTTATGATGTTGTCATTGTATTGTTTTGTTTTCCTGGTTCTCCTTACTTCCCTCTACATCAGTTCATACAAGTCTTCTCAGATTTTTCTGACACTTCACTTTCATTATTTCTTATGACACAGTAATGTTCCATAACATGCATGTGTCACAACCTGCTCAACCTGTCCCTTGTTGTTGTTTAGTCATTTCACTCATGTCCAACTCTTCATGACCCTATTTGGGGTTTTCTTGGCAGATACTGAAGTGGTTTGCTATTTCCTTCTCCAGCTCATTTTTCAAATGAGGAAACTGAGGCAAACAGGGTTAAGTGAGACCTGCCTCAGATTTTTAACTCAATTCTTCCTGACTCCAGGTCCAGTATTCTATCCACTGTGCTGCCTAGCTGCCCCTGTCTAAACTGTCACCAGTTTACAGGCATTTGGTTTCTAGTTCTTAGCCACCTCAAAAAGAGCTGCTATAAATATTTTTGTGTATATGGATTCTTTTCCTATTTCTTTGAACTTTTTTTAAAAAATAAATTAATTTATTTGTTTTCTTGTTTACGTCATTCATTTCCACAAGATTTCAAGTTACAAATTTTCTCCCCATCTTTCCCCTACCCAACACCTCAAAACAGCCTCCTACTGTATAACCCCTCCCCCAATCTGCTATGTCCTCCCCCATCACCCCTCTGACTTTCAGGTAGGGCAGGATGGATCTCCCCACCCCAGTGCCTGTATATCTTAATTCCCAGTTGTATGTAGATAATAATAATAATAATAATAATAATAATAATAATATAATACATATATATTTTAAACATTTGATTATAGAACTTTAAATTCTAGATTTTTTCCCCCAAATTTAGCTGAGTTCCACTGACCTTTCACTTTGTCCTCGTTTCTTATGGCTTGATAATTCTGGAAACTGCCACAGCTGCTGCTGATCCACTCTCCTGAAGGCTCCAGCTGCAGCTCATCCTGGCCATCCCGGGGTCAAGCCATGGTTTCAGGCTGGGCTGGTTTTGGCTCCCAGGGTACTGCAATGACCCCTTCCTGCCAATGTGTTTTTCTGTATTTTTGTGAGTTTTGGAGCTCTAAAATTTGTTTGGAGTCATATTTTATGGGTATTTGAGGTGGCTATGTGGGAGCTGTGGAACCTTGTTGCTTCTTATACTGCCATCTTGGCTCTGCCCCCGCTTTGATCTTTTGAGAGTATAGACCTGGTAGGGGTAGTGTTATTGCAGCATCAAATACTATGCACAGTTTAAGAGACTTTCTGGCCATAATTCCAGAATGACTAAATCAATTCTCATCTTTAACAGTATATTTTCCTTTTCTGCCAACTTTGTCAATCTGATGTATGTGAGGTGTATCCTCAGAGTTGTTTTAATTTGCATTTCTCTAATCATTAGTGATTGGGTACATTTTTTCATATGGCTATTGATAGCATAGATGGTATCAAGTAGATATTAACCTGGTTAAATGGTAGTTGGGAAATGCTGGCCAATGATATTGGGGCAGTAATCAATTGCAATTGATATTGGCAATTACTGGAATGGGGGTTCCAGATGACAGAATTAGTAGAACTTCAAGGTTATTCTTATTACCTAGTCATTGCCTTATGGGTGACTCACAATTGTGATTTTTTGGAGATCCTGATATATGATTCACAAATATAACATCACCGGGGGAATATTGTTAAGAGGTATGTTTTTTTGATATCAGATGGTAGTATGGCATCATTGAAAGTTATATACTACATCCTAATTGCAACTAATGTCCTCTTCCCTGTCTCTTGTAAAGAAATACAACAGTTAACACATATTGTACATTATATTATCTTGTTTGGCTTCAAAACAACCCTGTAAGGTGACTACTTCCAGGTATTATCTACATTTTACAGATGAAGAAACTGAAGCCTGTAAAACATGCTCCTGGTCACACAACTGGTAATTCTAGGTCTCACCTGGCTTCAAGTCTAGTGCTCTCTTGCCTTGGTCATAATGCTTCTCTGGGTCTTGCTCATGGTCTACCTGTAGCATCTGTCCTAAATTAATGTACTAAATCAAATCAAGTCAACAGACTCTTTGTGTCAGGCCCTATTCTAAGCACTAAGAATATAAATACAAGCAAAAACCAGGACAAGTCCCTGTGCTCATGGAGCTTACATTTTAATATAACAGAGGAAAGTTATATAAAAAAGGGAGTTGGAAAGTTTTTTTGGAGGGGCTGTCTGATATACTGAAAACCTGAAGAGGGGCATGGTGGCAATGTAGGGAATGAAAGATCACTGGTTTAGCCGTTCCTCAAAATGGAGATTCTGTGGATAATTTATCAATGGCAGAAGGGAGCTATTAGGCAGAGGAAGAAGGTAGGTGAGGCATAGTGGCTAAATCCAGAGAATGAAGTACTGATGGATTACTCATAAATTGGTATGCTACAATTTAAGCAATATTCATTCTTCATTCACTTGACTTTTCTTTCATAATTGTAGATCTCAAAATTTCGAGTGGCCACACATCTCACTGATAAAATCATTAAAATATTCTGATGTAATCGGCATAGTGTCTTCTGCAACGAAGAATATGTAGAGGACCTCACTATGCAGAAGGAATTCTTAAAACAATGTTTGATGCTTTGTTCTTTTTCTAATGCTTTTGGCATCTTATCATATCTATTCTTTTGAAACTGAAGAGAATAGGTAAGTGTACTCACTCCAGTGTTTTAGTTCTTAACTTGAGTTTGATTAAATTCTCAAGTACATGTATAAAGTGAAAAATGAGGTTACTAAAGGTTAATGTTTTAATGCTTTTAAATAACTATTATCTCTGTAGCTGCATCTTATCAAAATATATATGATTCATTCTGGCAGGACTTGAGCAGGCTAGAAAGGGGTGACTGCTTTTCTGAAAAGAAACAAAACCTACGGAACTGAGATGATTTTCAAAAAAGGGATGTGATTTTTTAAAAACTGCTACAGGAGATTATCAATAAGACAAAAATGCTTTTTTAAAGACCCATTCAGTTTCCATGAGCTCCTATAAGCTCTTAACCTCTGTGAGTTTCAGTTAATTTATCCATAAAGTGAGGATAATAATGCTTGCACTACTTCTCTCTAAGGGATATGCATGAATCAAATGAGATAATAAATATGAAAGTGACTTTTAAATTTAAAATAAATGTGAGCTACAAATGTGTCCCAACTGGAACCTTGAGATAATGCACTTTAGAAAGGTCTGTCATGGTCCTTTGTGCAGTGAACACAACAATGCCCAGAAAAGTCTACAGATGTCATAAATCAGAGATCCTCGATAAGAGTTAAATATTCACTTCCTCTAGCTTCCTTGATAGTGTATCTATAGGGTGTAGCAACTGTTGATTAATAGGGATAGGAAATAATGAAAACATGTCAGTGAACTGAATTACACAAAATACATGATTTATTAACAGCCCAAGAATTTAGACGGGTGACGTATCTACAAAAGGTAAAGAACATCAGAAGCAAAATCAGGCTCTATGTGTTTTGCTCTTCTACTACCATCAAAGATAAACTTTAAAAAAATGTTTCAAAAGATATGTGGGTATTCCTACCCTCAGTGCAGATAGCCATACCTCCCTTCCATAGTAGAACACATCTATGAGAGCTACGGTGAAAAAATTCATCGCTGGTGTTTGATTTTCTGGTGATGAGCTTCTCTGCCTTTAGGCAGGTTGTTAGGCACACTGTCTATTACTGTCCACTCCATAAAGCCTTTCTAATTTTGGAGGATCTGCTAAATCTTGGGCTTACCTGAAAGAGCCTTTAAGAACGCCAGTTCAACTCTACCACAATGAAGTGTAAGAGAAGAACTTTAATGGGAGGTTTCCCCCCAAATAAAAAGGAGCAAAAAGCTTTAATACTCAAGTTTTCTAAATCTTTTATTGATCATGTTCATATGTTTGTGTGTATGTGTGTGTGTGCGCGTGTAAAATTTTGGAAGAGACCTCCATGATTGTTTTCTAGGAATGTCTCATCATAAATAGGGAGGTGTCATACTCCACTTTCCAGAGTATGACAAATCAGTATGTGCACATGTTAGGAGAACTTTAGAGAGCTATGGAAAATGATATTTACAATTTTTTTTTACCACTTAACCCTGTTTGAGTACACATTGAAATCGGACATCATAGCAGACTGACTGGATGTTGAATATGCTATGCATGAAGATGCTGCAGCAGCCATGTCAAATGACAAAGCAAATATGCAGCCCATACGTACTTTTTTGAAAGTAGAAAATATTTTGTTTTTATTTGTCCAAATGAACTAACCAAATAAAATTTTCAAAAATTAAGAACAAGATATTTACCTTTTTTGTGTCAATTCAATTTGAAATGTGGCTGAGTTCCACTTTGATGTCTCATCATGATATGGAAGTAATGATGAGCTCTTGGGGCTATGCCAGTAAAGAAGTCAATCACTCAGTCAACAAGCATCTTTTAGGTACCTTATCTGTGCCAGGTACTGTACTGGACCAAGAAACAAAGACAAAAATATAACAATCCCTTGCCAAAAGTTTTCATTTGATTAGGTGTGGGGGAGATGGTGTGCATGTACTTACATGTAACAGGGGCTTTCAGCTGATCATGTGTTCCTGTTCAGTGCTGAAGTGCTTAGGCATGTTGAGGGATGACTATAGCTCTTATAGATAGTGCCTTGAGCTCCTGGATGTTTCCAATAGCAATTGAATTCATTGCAAAGCTCTTGAGGTGAGGAAACAGTCCCTTATTGACAACTGAGCAGGAAGAGTCAATGAAGCAAGAGAGCTTTAAAAGGTAGTGATCCATGCTTGGCTGGGGTTGGGGAAAGGCAGTTTGTACTTTTCCCTATCCTAGTTTTCATGTAGCTGTTATCTTCAAGCCTAACTGCTTCTTCTGTTTCGTCTTTTGTTCCTGAGCATAGGTATGCCAACATACCTTTGGTATGAATGTGTTTAGGCTTGGAGGTGACCTTGTGACTTTGAGTGTTCCTGAGGTCTTGGGTTCCTCAGGTGACTGATGTCAAGGGAAGTTTCTAGTTTAGAATAACCAATATATAGAGATTGTCATGAGTATAGAGTTTTGAATTCCACATGGAGAAATGCTTGTTAAAAATGTGAGGTGCCTTTCTTGGCTAAGGAAGACCAATAGCCATCATTGATGAAAGCCAATACTCATGAGTTTATACAGAATTCCAGAACCAAAAAGTTAAAGGAAGAACTTTTGGGCAAATTGTAAAGAAATAACCCTTTAGACTAGTAAAAAAAAAAGTGAACAAGATATGAAATATATCTTTTTGCTTATCTTTTGGAAACTATTTTGGATAGGAGACTGCCACTTTAGAGATAATTCCCTAACAGGTGATGTTCAAGCTTAATTTCACAGACACTGGAATTCTGAGGGATTTTGGAAAACAGTGAGATTAGTGGAGCAACTTTTTTTTGGAATTAAACAATTTAAAATTTGGATTTGTAATGAGTTTGACAGAATAATTTGAGAAATTATCTAAGGCATGGCTGATCTGTATTGTGAATAGTAACTAATAGACAACGATGTCACACTTTGTAGCTGTGACATTAATATTGACAACTACTCTAGGCTGGCCTCTGAATGTGTCCAACATAGAATGACAAAGTTAGGAAAATTATGCATGGAAGTTGCCTAGCTGAATGTATCCCCAGTGAATCTATGTAGTGGGGGGTGGGGGTGGGGATCCTATGCATTTTCCTCCATTTGTCTTTAGTATGTATTTTTTTATATTAGGATTTCTTCCTCTCCCGGTGGATGCAGAATTGTCTTGTTATTCAATTTTCCTTTCCTTTATATTTGAAGGTCCTTTTTCTTATTGCTTGTAGAATTTGTTTGTCAGCAGAACTGTTAAATTTAACTACTATGTAACTTGGAGGTTGCCTCATATTTTTTTTTCCAGAGTCAAACTGTGGCACTCTGCTTTCTGTATTCAGAGGTTCTTGGTATTTTCTTGTATTATTTCTTGCATTATGATTTCTTTTGACTTGTGTTCTTCTGTGAACCCTTTAATCCTTAGGTTGACTCTGTACACCCTCTCTTTGTGATAAATTTATTTTGCTTGTATGGAGATCATGCTTTCTTTTAATGTTATTGCTTTTTGCTTCTCTTCTTCTAGAATGTCCTTTGTTTCCATGTATCCGCATCCCTCATCAGTTATCCTCTCTTTTGTTTCTTTGGTGAGACTCTCCACCATGGACTGAAGTTTTTCCTTTCTATTGACTGTTTCTGTTGTGCAGGTCATACATTTTGTTTTCTTGATTTTTATTTATCTCTTGAATCTTTTGGAGACATCCTACTGAGGTTTTGCACTCTCTGAAATCCACAGGGTCTTTTGCTGCATCAAGTTTCATTATTAGTTTTCCTTTGTCTTACAATATTTGCCCATAGATCCCTTAACCCTTTTACCTTATCTAGAGACCGTATTCCCTTCTGTTATTAGGGGGAAAGGAAGAAAAAGGGAAGGAAAGGGAATAAGCATTTATATAGCATCTATTATGTGCCAAGCACTTTAAAAAATATGTATATATTATCTTATCTTCCTTATTGTTTCATCTGGTTCTTGCTCAGGGTCTTTAACAGAATTTTCTTTCTCTTGCCATCTTTGGTAATTTCAGACTTTTTTCCCCCCATTGTCTCCTATTGTTCACTTTCTGATTCCCTCTCTTTTGATGATGGTTTCCCTGGGGGCTGGATCTCAAAACCATCTCAACTTCCTCACACTCTGGGCAATCTATGTTTCACCAGTCTCAGTCTCTGCCCCAAATGACTTCTGGGTGAACAGAACTGGATGCAGGTGGATACTAGGCTCTTTCCCTCAGACTTAGAGGAGTGCTTCATGGCTACACATTTGTCCTTCCTGAGTTTTCTGGCAGATCTCTGTGGTAGCAAAGAGTGCTGTTGTATCTCCAGCTGCTATCACAACTTTACCAAACATCTACTGTTTGGATCTCCTCAGCAATGGTAAGGAGGTAGATTTGAGAGTTCTGTTAAAAGACCATAGGTCAGCTTGTGCACCCCTGCTACCAGAGTGTGATGAGTCATGGGAGGAGGGGAAGCTAAGTGAGTGGGTTAAAGGTTGGGGATTATTAGGCTTTTTTGTTGTTAGTTTATTGAGTTTTTAACTTCATGTAGCTTCTTGTCTTAGACTACTCTACAGGGACAATTGACATTGCTTTATTTCTTGCACATAATATCTATTATGGAGAGGTTTGAGAAATTAGAAAGTCAGAGGAAATGTTTAGTCTTCTATCTTGTTGGCTATGTGATTTGGAAGTCTGTACTTTCCTTTTAAAAATCTAAATTGGTTGATGAGTCTCCTGTAGCCTTATCAATCTCTTTAGACAAATTCCATTTGAGATCCCTGTCATTTGAAATGTCAATGGAACATAACACCATAACATCACAGAATTTTTAAAAAATTATTTTGTTCTTATTGTTCTTTCTATTTACATTGTTGTAATCATTGTGTATAATGATTTCCTTGTTCTGTTTACTTTCTGTTGCATCATCACCTGTCTTCTCATATTTCTCTGTTTTCTTTATATTCGTTGTTTCTTACAGCACAGTCAACACCCGGTGCTTTGCCATGGGAAAGGAGCCTAACGGCAGTCAAAGCTTCTTCTTCAGTAGGAGCTTCAGCTAGGGAGGGATTGACTTCAGTCCAAGGTAAATGGCCAATGGCCTCAGCATTGATTGCTGATGGTCTGTTGAAAACACTATGGAAGTGTTCAGCCCATGTCTTTATTACTAATCAATGTGGCTCTCCATCAGCACTGAGTAGTTGTGATGCACCATAGGTCTTTGGCCCATAAATAGCCTTTGGGGCATTATAAAAGCACTTTGGATTGTTACTATCAGCATCTGCCTTCTTATTGAACCAGGAATCCAGCATCTCTCTAAGCTTTGCTTGCATTTTACTTTTGATAGAATTAAATTATATTCTATTCCATCTAAGATTTATAAGGTCCATTGCTCATACAAAAGCTGACTGAAATTTTCCAAGTTATATGGTAAGAGGAGGCTATACCCCAGAAATTTAAGTTTGTCCATCTCTATAAAGGTAAAGGAAATAGATTGTTCTGCGACATTCATGGCGGGGGCGGGGGGGGGAGAGTCTCTCTCTTATTTCATTGCTGGCAAGATTCTTGCCAGAGTCCTCCTTAATAGGCTGATTCTTCATCTGAAAGATGGTCATCTACCTGAGAACCAGTGTGGCTTCAGAAGGGTGTAAGGAATAGTCAATATGGTGTTTGCTGCCCGGTAACTCCAGGAGAAATGCCAGGAGCAGAACAGAGGTCTGTGTATAACATTTGTAGATCTGATCAAAGCCTTTGATACTGTTACTCATGAGAGCTTATGGAAAATTATGTCCAGATTTGGTTGCCCAGAGAAGTTAATCAGCATTGAACATCAGTTTCATAACGGCATGTTTGCCTGGGTTCTAGATAATGTACAATGCTCTTCTGCCTTCCCAGTTACCAATGGAAAGAAACAAGGCTATGTGCTTGCTCCCGTGCTTTTTAGCATGATGTTTTTAGCCATGTTGTCAAATGCTTTCAATGAGGATGAATAGGGCATAAAGGTCAACTACTGTGCTGATGGTAAATTCTTCAATTTGCAAAGGCTACAAGCCAAGACCCAAATGGGGGGAGTGTTGGTGCATGATTTCCTTTTTGCAGATGATTATGCACTCAATGCGGCCTCTGAAGCTGAGATGCAACAAAGTCTAGATCAATTCTCTGCTGCTTGTGCTAATTTTGGCCTAACAATTAACATCAAGAAAACAGAGGTTTGCCATCAGCCACCACCATACCATCCATATGTAGAACCATCGATTATAGCAAATGGAGAAGTTTTGAATGCTGTGGATAAGTTCAATTACTTTGGCAGTATAATTTCCAGGGATGTACATGTTGATAATGAGGTCGAAGCATGCATTGTCAGAGCTACCTCAGTATTTGGGAGGCTCTAAAGGAAAGTTTCAGAGAGAAGAGGTATTAGACTGACTACCAAACTGAAGGTCTACAGAGCCATTGTGCTGACCTCATTGTTGTATGCCTGTGAAACCTGGACAGTATACTGGAGCCATACCAGGAAACTGAATGACTTCCATTTGAATTGTCTTAGGAAGAGTCTAAAGATCACCTGGCAGGATAAGGTACCAGACACTGAGGTCCTTACTTGAACTAAGCTGGCAAGCATTCAAACTTGTTTCAGAGAGTATAACTCTAATGGGCTAGCCATGTTGTTCAAATGCAAAACATGTGCTTGCCAAAAAGACTGTTTTATGGAGAACTCACACAGGGCAAGCATTCACATGGTTGTCAGAAGAAGCGATGCAAGGACACTCTCAAAATCTTTGGAATTGATTGTGTGAAATGGGATACACCAGCACAGGACCACTCAGCATGGCATGCCCACATCAGAGAAGGTACTGTGCTCTATGAGCAAAGCAGAACTGAAACAGTTCAAAGGAAATGCAGAATGGGCAAATTTGGAAAATCCACCCCAAATGTTCAAACAGACTATTTGAGTCTGACCTATGGTACAGCATTCTGAGCTTGCATTGTTCTGATCAGCCATTCTGCAGAATAAATTCTTCAGGTACACATTGAAACTTGACTTTAGCATAATGATATCATTTTTGGTCCTCTTCAGAAATGAAGGACGACAATGAACCAACCAACCAACAGCACAGTACTCTGCCATTCCATCAGTGTTTGTTTAGCAGTTCCTCAGTTGATGGGTGGCTGCTTTGTTTCTAGGTCTTTCCTACTGGACTCTTTCATTATTGATATGTGTCCCCAGTACCTAGCATAGTACCTGGCACACTGTAAGCCCTTAATAGATGCTTGTTGATTGGGTGACTTTTTTCTCCTAAAGACTTATGAATTAAGTCCTACAGAGATGCTTAAGTTATTTAAGTCAATTACGCAGTCATTCAGTAAATAGGTGTTAGAAATGAGATGTGAACTCCGGTCTTCCTGATTCTATGCCACCATCACTATCACTATGCTACACACTTAGGTGCCCTACTAACATTGGTTCCCAAGTATAACATTATTATTTCTCATATTTTGACTTTACACTCTTCTTCTTTGCCTCTTCCATTATGAATACACTTAAACATATCTCCAAGTTGATAGAACAGAAAAATCATTACCTAAGAATTATGTTGTGAAAAGGAACATAATCTTATTAGGCAATTATGTTAAATAATTATATATGTTCCCTTTAAACTTTTAAAATTTTGTGGTGACATTGAACAGCAATATTGTTCATTTTATGAGCTTAATATATAAATCAGTGAGGTGATTTTTTAAATTTACAAAGTAGTATGTATAGATTTTTCTTATATGTGTATATTTGACTCTGGCAGAAAAGGATAGTCTGGGGGAAGTCAAAGAGAAACTGAGAGGATAACTCTCTTCCTACAGACAAAGTTAGCATTACATAAATATGAATTCCACCAAGGAGAGAAAAATAGAATGCCAGTATTGAAATCAGGAAAACCTGAGTTCAAAGTCAGCCTTAGATGCTGCCTGGCTGTGTGACCTTGGACAATTCCCTTAACCTCTGTCAATGTCTTCAGGTGTTAAAGTACCTACCTCCCAGGCTTGTTGTGAATATCAAATGAAATAATATTTTTAAATATTAGCACAGTGCCTGGCATATGTTAGTCACTTAATAAATACTTGTTCTCTTCCCTTCCCTTCCAAAGCTAGATGTTTTGTATATAAATTAGTTTTCACAGTTTTGCTTAAGTCAGCTGATAACAAATGTAACCTAAACTATTTCCCATGCTCCTTCCCCCAGTTTCCCGTTCAACAAAAATTTTAGTAAAATGAACAATAATGTCTCTCAAGGTGAATTGAATACATGGGAGTCTGGCTTATATAATTCAGGGAGAAATAAGTGTTTGAAACCCCCCCCCCCCCAGCTGTTTACATCAGTAGATCAGTTACTGTACAAATATAATTATCCTTGTATTTTTAAATAAGCCCTAGAAGATTTATGTCAAGAATATTATCGTAGGTCCCTAGTTTTCTATTTAAAAAAATTAAAAACAACAAGAAAGTAACCAAATTGACTCTTGTAATCCATTTCAGTAGCTTTTAAAAGGCTGTTACTTTGCCGGTATCCTGTTCTTTGTTTAAATTTTGTTTGACAAGTGTTTTATAAATGGTTATAAGAGGTGGTTTATGTTTCATTAATGAGACTGATAATGGTTAATTACTAAAATGGAGTAAACAATCCAATACCAGATCAAGCAGGATGGGTCAATTATGTAGAAAAGATCCAGCTGTGCTGAACATGATTTCCTTTAACCATTAGAAACTCCAAACGTTTAAAAAAAAATGCGTAATTGGAAGGGGGAGAGTGATTCCACCTACCTCTTAGACATATTTCTTGGGTCTCTCTGTTTAACTCCCCTCTTCTGCTCCCTCCAAGGCACAATAATAAGACAAAATATACTCTATTTGTCCTACATTAAATGTTAGTATCTATAGATTTTTCAGGACATTCAAGTACGCCAAACAGCCCTACCCAGGCATTCCTTAACAAGGACTCCAGCTGCAGATTGTGCCTTTGGAAAAGTACTATAAAATGAGAGAACATTTTCTTCTACTACAAAGTATGACTTGAAGACCATTGGTGGTTTGTGAGGTTAGTTCAGGTAGTCCATCTTTTGCTCTCCAGTCTTAGTGCATATAAGGGAACAATTTAGTTATGAAAGCCCTCATTGGTATCTTATTAAAAGACATGCTGGCATTTTAAATGATCCTGATGAGGTTTTGGTTGTCATTTTTTTGTTTTTGTTTTGGCAGGGGGAGTGTGGAGACAGTAGTCTAAAGGATCTTTTGCCCTGGGAAAATATTCTACAGAATAAAGAGCTTGAGAATTTTCAGAATTGTGTTTTCACAATTTGTTTTTCCAGTTTTCAGAATTATGTGAAAAGTAGTCCACCCTTATTGGAGCTCCAAGGAGAAATGGGTTTACCTGTTATTAATAACTGGGTTATCCCCAGTTATTGCCAGAGGGTTATGCATTCTTTCTCTGTTTCTGTTAAGGATTGTATTCAGATATGTGCCTGGATAGGACCCATTACATTAGATAAATTTTGAATTTTAGGTAAAAATATAAGCAGGATTTTAGATGAAAAAATAAAACTCAGGTCTAATATCCCCCTTCTCATCATGCTAGCCATGGGTAAATTTCCCAGGTTCTTAAAAAAAAGCATGCAAGATTAGTCATTCCATGAGATTCTATTTCATTAGAAAGCATCAGTTCTGAATATCTGTCCTTAATTTCCTATTCCTGTACACAGTTTAGTATTTCACAGGGGCATAGATTTAGGACTGGAAGGGACCTGCCCAGGGTTACTCAGGCTTTAATCAGTGGTAGAACCACGATTCCAATAAAGATCTCCTCACTCCAAATCCACTGCAACTTATTGACTTGAATTCTCTTCATTAGTTTCTGATCAGTTTATCATGGTTTTTCAAAATCATGAATTATTGATTCATGGCATAAATATCCTAAACATTGTTGTGCACCAAATAAGATTATATGTCATAGATTGCTGTGTGCCTGTCTAGCTGAGAGTAACATAAAAAATTTTAAAACCACATTCTTTTTTAAACTATTTAACAAAGTGACCTATGTTAACTTTCTACAAGCCTTCTACAAATCTACAAATCTTGGGTATGTATTTGAATCTCAAAGCATGTTCAGAATGTTATTATAAAATACGCAAGTGAAGTATAAAGACTATGTGCATGTATGTAGTGGATTTTGTAAGTTTGCTTCATAATATTGGATTAAATGTTAATTATAAAATTAGAAAAGCTGACAGCTAGATTAGAATATTTTAGTCAAGGCTTGGTTGGATTAATGTTATTGCTCCACAAAATAATTAAAAGGAATAGGTTATATATATGAAGGTGTAAAGGTAACAAATGGTTTTAAAGGGCTGAAATGAAAGTGATAAAAATAAGAGAGTTAAGGTTTCAAAGGTCTTGAGATACATTTTCTCATTTGATCCTAAAAACAATCTTCTGAAGAAGAAGTTATTAAAACTCCATTTTAGAAATGAAGATGAAGAGACTGAGAGGCCCAGAGAAATGAAATGCTTTCCTAGGGTCATAGAGCTAAAAAATATCTGAGGCTGGATTTGAAGCTGCATAGATCTTTCCAATTCAAAGTCCAATATTCTGTAGTCTAGTATTCTATAGAAGTCAAAATAAATCCATTGTATGGACCTTCAGTTAGTAATCTTAGTTATGTGACAAAGCCTAATTAATTTAATCTAATAGGGAAGGGAGGACAATATGAATTCTTGAGAAGTTTGAATTTTAGACTATTTAAAGAAATACATTTACATACCGTAAAGAAGTGCAACCCATTGTCCCTGGGTTGCTTTAATGAGTAGATATATCCAATTATAAACAACTAAGCTGCTAAAATCCTAAATATTACATGAATAGGAGCCCTGAAATCTTATTTATACTAATTTACTTAGTAAATGTTTCATCTAAGATAACGTGAAGATAAAATTGGGGTTAAATATCAGAAATTCTGAATTTGTAGAGTCTGGATTAATGAGACTTTACTGTGTACGTTACCTATTAGTGAGCAGAGATACCGATGTTTTGCAACCAACATTGGAGAACGTCAAAGTCTATCAAGAAAACAAAATATTTATTAAGTAAATAATAGAGAACTCTGGGAAAGTGTGACGTGAAGGTCCCAAAGGCCTCCATCCCTGATGATTCAGTTACTATTTGATTTATGTCAGCTTGCAGTTGACCTTGTTTTGACCCTACAGAGGACTGTGTGGGAAGTTTGTTTCTCAGATAGAGCAGAAGCATTGCTCTGTAGAATGTCTGGAGCCTAAGTATATGAAAAAAAAAAAAAAAAAAGGAAGAAAGAAAGAAAACCTAAACCCTGATAAATAGGGGAAAGGCCCAATTTGCTCCAGCTGGATTTCAGGGAGTTGAAGTCATTGCTGAATCATAATATACTCCACTCTGTGTGGAAGAGGACAGACTGTAGTGTGGTCTTCCATCTGTGAGTATTATATTTATGCATTCAAAAGAACTATGAATTTTATAATTCCAGGTTGTCTCAATTTAGATTGCACATTTTTATCTGTTTGTAATAATCATGTATTTGTTATTTGCTTCAAATTGTAAGTTAAGCTATAGAATGTAAAAAACTGATACCTTTTTAGACTTGTAGTTTCCACTTTTATTAATTCAATTTTTGTTATATAAACAAATACATTTTTATACATTTTTTTAAAAATGTGCTAACTCTTCAAAAGAACGTATTTTTTTCACAAAGATAAGAAATATAAATACAGGGGACTATTAACAATTGTATCCTCTAGAATATCAAGACATCCCTGTATTATGCTAGGACTCAAGATGACTTGGAATACAATAGAATTTTGGAATCATAGGAGACAATGCAATCCTCAACATGTTAGTGAACTACTTAAAACAATTCTTTACTATAATGAATGAATATGCAAAAAATCCTTATTTAAGTATGTACAAACTCCAGGAAACCCATGGTCATCTTTTCTGAAGTAATTGCCAAAATCTTTATACTTATTCAAACGTTTTGAAATATAGTTTAAAAAAATGAGTCTTTAAGAGAATCAAGTCTGTGTTGCAGAGATTATTGTCCTACATGTATGAAAATGAACCTAAATAGGATAGAAATCGAAAGGAAAATTGATTATAGTTTACCTCTACATATTTGACTTAAAGTATCTTATTTTTTAGTTTTAAAATAATTTTGAAATTGTTCTTAAAGTTTTAACACTCTAACATTTTTCTCTACCCCTTTTAAGCTGTGAAAATTATTTATACAAATGTCTCTGCTAATTAGAACTACACTTTTATGTATTTTAAAAAGTATTTGGCAGGCATTTTAAAGGAGAAAACAATAGAAAATTTTTCATATAATTGAAGGTTGCAAAAACTGGATAGAATTAAAAATTGTTTCACATTTACAAAAGAAATCCTCGTTACTTCTTACAAATCTAATAAATTATTGAAAAGGATTTGGGCTTTAAAAACCTTAGCATGGCAAAAGTAAAATGTAAAACTAAGTTTTCATTTAGGATTGTCATCACTAGTTAGAAGTAGTTAAAATGAAAACAATACTTTCACTTCGACAACTTTTTTGTTTTATTAATTTTTTCATAAGCTTCAGAGGTATTAACTAAAACATTTGCATTTTGTTTTATGATTTACAATATGATTAATGCATCAGTTTAAAAACCATGAGTCATTGTATAATGACTGTCTTTTACACATGTGGACATATTTTAAGACAACTGAATTTAGGGTTAGGCAAACAAAATGTAAATATTTAAAAATAGTAACAATTGAAAATGTACCAAAATTAAGAAATATATATGTGTGTGTGTATATACTTATGTATGTCCAGTTTAAAAACATTTACCAAAGAAAAAAATGTAGACTTTGTCCATGCCAAATTGATCCCACTGATAAGAGCACTCTTCTTAACTAAGTGGTTTCTGTTTTAAGCAAATATTTACTCGGAATGATAATAAAACAGTAGCATTCCAGGCCCATTGTAACTTTTCACTTTACTTGCCAAGTTGGAAAGTTTTAAATTACATTTCTCTATCCACATTATTAATCATTTCCCAAAATATTTTCAAACTTTAACCTGATGATTTAATATTTTATTCATGTTTTATGGGCTACAGTTAAACATAAACACATGTACACATATGATTAATCTCCTTGTAATGTAAAACAAAGATTTGAAGAAAAAATTTGAGTAAAAAAAATTTGTCAAACAGAAAACACTCTATGTGCATTAGTTTGAATACTGAAGCCACTCTATTAGAATGTGGCATCTTAGTCCATGATTTGATATAGTATGTAGGTCTCTTGTGGATATTGTCTAAGGATGTCTAAGTGTCAGAAATACTAGAAATATCTTGTTATAATGTCACCTGTTATAGCCCTGTGGCACAGATTCTAACAATCCTCGAAAGGCTCTTGTCTAAATTATTATAAATGTATAGTATTTAAATTGCTGGTCAAGAAAAAGCAAACTATCATTAATTTTTAAAATTGCTCCATCAAGTTTCATCTGCAGTTTTTCTAAAGAAAATTCTCACTCAGGTAATTCTGTCTACACAGCATCAAACATTCAGTAAATTTGAGTATTTTTTGGATGACTGCCATTGTGTAGACACAACCTGAGTGAATACTAATGATACTTTGTTTAAAAAAAATAAAATGAGGTAATCTAAAAGTAAATCCTTTTAGGTTTTACATCTAATTTTAGTTGTTGAAATATTTTAATTTCTCACCTCATATCTGAAATCCTATTGAGACTCAATTGATGAGAACCAAAGAACAGTCTAACCTCTAACACTGTGGGTTAGGTTCAATTTGTAACAATGAAAATACATCCTGCATATCAGATATTTACATTAGGATTCATAACAGCAGCAAAATTACAGTTATGAAATAGCAGTGAAAATAATTTTATGGTTGAGGGTCACCACAACATGAGGAACTGTATTAAAGGGTCACGGCATTAGGAAGGTTGAGAACCACTGCTCTAACAGAATGGTTGCCAAAAATCACACACATATATCCAAATTCCTTTAATATAGGAAACCAAAAGACTTATTGAGATTAACAGGTGATTGAATAAAGTGTGTGGCGACTGACTCTGCTATTGACCTCGATTGATTTGTCTTGGTTTCTGAGAGGATCATCCTATTAAATATATGGAGAAAGAAGCTAACAATTTACTCAGGGCATCACTTTCTTTTTTTTTTCCTTGTATTTTTGCCCCATCTGAAGTCATTCTATGATTGCTACTGTGTTTCCATCCCCTAAATCTTAACTTCTTCTAAGTAGGGTTGGGAGGTTCAGCTGTTTTAATGAGGACCCAGGATTTGATGGATGGTGAAGGCACTAAAGACCAGGATGCCTTACTACCTGAATAATCCTAATAAAAACATATTTTCATTTCTGTCCATGTCCAATGAGTAACAACACAAAGTAATGGATTGCACTATAATCATTGTGTTCATGAAAATTAATGTGTTCGTGGAAATTAATTTGTTAGAGTAAACTGATGATGGAATTTTTAAAAAAATCATTTCATTTTGTCTTATATTTTATGCACATGGGTAAGTTGTTATCTTTAAGTGGTGAAAAATAATGAATTTACTATAACTTTAACAACTGAAAATATGTAATTTTGAATGAAAATGACTGACAGCAGAAATGTCCCATATCATTTAAAAAACCTAACCACTCAATGTGTTTCTATAGGGTACAAAGTGTAAGTGTTTTGAGATTTTTTGGAGTTTAAGACCTTCTGAATTATTTGTCATTCATTATTATTTATCATTTATCTCCCTGCTAGAGCATGGAGGTAATGGGGCAGTCATATCTACTAGGATCATATGCTTTCAAGGAACTCCTAGAAACAGTTCAAGAGGCATCTTGCTCGGATTATAATTTGAAATAACAGGTTTAAGGGTACTATAATGTAATGGTCACTGTACCTCTTATTGCTCTTTCTTAAATATTATACCACTAAATCAGATGATTATTTCATTCCTGGTTACTTCTTCTCAGAATGAGATTTAGTTTTCGTTTTGCTCTCATGACTTGAAGTTACTCCATTGTTCTTAGAATTCTGTCCTTGGTAGTCAACTGGTTTGTTTCCCCTTAAGAGCAGCCTTAACCCCCCTCCTCCCTATTACATTAATATTTTTGTCTTTACAGCACAGTCATTTCTCACCTCATCTCCTCCAGATTGAATCTTCTCTTGTGACAAGGAAAAACAATAAAGCAAAACCATGCAGTATGGAAATCTAGTCTGACGCTATATGCACTGGTCTGTTCTAGCAGTTCCTTGCCTCTTTGCCATGAGGGAGCAGGTACGTTTCATCAGGACCTTCACTGGCTTTCCCATTACCCAGAATTCAACTTCCTCTTAATGATCTTTTCATTTACATTACTGTCAGTATGTGTTTTTCTCTTGGTTCTACTCATTTTGCTCCACATCTGTTCTAATCTTAAATTTTTGTTATTACTCTCCTAGCAATTAATATATTTTAAAGGCATTATGAGTAGAAAGAACTTCAAATGCCATGTAATCATTATTTGGGCAACATGAAACTTTTCTTTAGATAGTTAACAATTCAGGGTATTATGAAAACTAATCAGCAAATATCTATAATTTGGGCAGCTAGGTTGTACAGAGGATAGAGTGCTAGGCTTGGAGTCAGAAAGACTCATCTTTTTAAATTCAAATCTGGCCTCGGACACTTCTAGCTGTGTGACCCTGCGGAAGTCACTTAACTCTGCTTCAGTTTCCTCATCTGTAAAATGACTTGGAGAAGGAAATGGCAAACCACTCCAGCGTCCTTGCTAAGAAAACTTCAAATGGCATCGTGAAGAGTCGGACATACGTGAAATAACGCAACTGCAACAAATCTCTCATTCCATACCAAAAAAGCCCAACCCAACTTTAACGCCTCATCCTGAGGAGGTAACCCTGGGTTTTGAAAAGCTGTGTTAGTAGAGGTCAGGCTCAGAAAAGTTGTAATAAACTGAAAAACCTGTGAGTATAGGATCATTACTTAGATGGCTGATCATCAGGATATTAATTTTTAAGCCACAGAAACTCATGAAATGGGGAAAGGTTGTAATAAAGGGGTTTGTAGTTGAAAGGGGGCTTAAAAATCATACAATCCAATGACCTTATTTTATATATATATATTAGTGGTGGGAATTCACACACTGATGAAATCACAGATATTTCAAAGCTTTACAATATAAATTATAAAGCAATTGGAAGATAAAGACTGCTGCCTAAAATTATTTTTTTAACTCTATAAATACTCCAACTATATTTCTAATTGTCCTCCCTGAATCATCTTATTTTAAAAATCAGTTATATGCTAAATCTATCAGAAAACATCATGAATTAATATCAACATTTATAAAATTCAGTTCAAAAAACAGAATATTGAGAAACTGGATTCATTTTCAATTGACTTGGTTTTTGTAGTTATTGCCAATACCTATCAAAAATGTATAGAGATATTTCTTCACTGACTCAATATTGTTTTCTCTTAAGCTAAATTCTTTCCTTCAGTCTCTTGAAAAGATTATCTTTCTTTTATAAATTATTGCTGGATTTCAAAACCATACTTTAAAATAATCTATAAAGAATTTGTTTCCCTTAGGCTTTATTCTCAAAAGCCCACTGTTTACTGAAGTGAATGAAGCAGTGGGAGTTGGACCAGAATATGGCAGATACTTATGTGACAGTATCAGATGAGTACTGTCTTGCTGAACCTATACAGTATTATGGTATGTAACAAAAGTGGTATTGTATGGTATTGTAAACAAAATAGTAAAAATTAAACAAAACTTTTATCCTCTGTAGAAAATATGTATAAGGTGTAAAAACTTCTTTCTAAATTAACAAATATACCCCAAACACCAAATTCTTGTTGCAAGAAACTTACAAGTATGCCAAAATGAGCAAATATGTTGATATGCTAACTCAAGTCTAATGAGGAAAATGCATAACATTTAGAATATATTGTAGATAATTAGAATCAACAAAAATTAGGAATAATTTTAATGAGCAACTGCTCATGAAAATAAAGCTTTTTATTAAAGCCTTTTAGTAAATGAAGCTGACAGTAGGTGATCAAAAATACTTGTTGAATTAAAAAGAATATATTGGTTTTGATATAATGAAGGAAATAAATGAGAAAAGGGAATAAAAGAGACTGAATTATTTCTTACTGTGGCATAAAAGTCTCATTGGTGTATTATTCGTGTACTATTTCACAGTCAACAGTATTGCCTGAGCATCTCTTGCACCTATGGCACCTAACTAATTCATTATCTGTCCCCTCCCCCAACATTTCCTTCTTCTGAACTTGTCTGTTGCTGTCAAGGACACCACCATCCTCCCAGTGCCCAGACTCTAAATCTTAGCTAATCCATGACTTCTCATTTTCTCTCTTCCATCATATTCATTCAGTTGTTTCCAAGTCTTATCATTTCTGCCTGCACAAAATTTCTCTAATGTGTCCTCTACCCTTCACTCACACTGCTCCATTCTGTTGCAAATCCTAATCATACCTCACTTCTGCACCATTATGATAGCCTCCTAGTTTGTCTCCATGCTTCTCCCCAGTCCCCATTCCAGTCCTTGCTTAGCTGCCAAAGTGATCTACCTAAAATTCAGGTCTGATCATGGTACTCTCTTCCTGGCTCTCAATAAACTCCAGCAGGTCCCTATTAAGTGCTTGCTTTTTGTAAGGCACTGCAATAGGTTCTGGGGCTATAAAGACAGAAACGGACCTGATATTAAAGGAGTTTACATTCTACTGAGGGGGCACAACATGTACACAGATAGGTAAATACAAGATAATTTGAGGAGTGAAAGATTACTAATAAGTAGGGTGAAATCCAACACAAAAATCTTACTTTGAAGTATCCAGGAAACTTTGACAAGAAGTCTTATTTAAAAGACAAATTATAGAGATCATGTTTTGGTTCTGCTCTCCACTGCCCTGGTCACCGTGTACTAAAACAATTTCAATGGGCTATTTCAATGGAAATGTAGAAGAGAGGAATGGGAAATATACATTTTTGGTTTAGGGGATAATTGAGTTGAACATAGGTTTACCTCTAGAAATGGGTGAAATGTTTACAATTAACAATGATTGATGGCAGACACTTTAGAATTTAAAAGCGGCTGTAATTTTTTGAATTCTTATACATAATTGTTCTTTTGTTGTTGTTGTTTTTATGAAATATAGATGTAATGCCAGAACAGGTCAATTATCAGCCGCAGGCCCCTGATTACCAAGTGGCACCTTACTGTCAGTATTCAGCTGTGCAGTTTTCTCCAGCTTTACAGTCTCCACCTTCTCACAGCCACTACAATACATACAGTCTGGATTCACAGTATAACGATGGGCAATACATACTCAGCACCAGTGAAATAAATAAGCCCACTTGTATGGTTACTCATGATGCTGGGGATGCATATCCAGGAATAAAAAGATCTAAACTAAATCATTCTTCTGTGAGAATTAAAGGACAAGAAGAACTTTGTGTAGTTTGTGGTGATAAAGCTTCAGGATATCATTATAATGCACTTACCTGTGAAGGTTGTAAAGGTAAGAAAAATTAGAGTAAAATTGCAATTTTATGCATGCAGACTAACATGGCCATTTTTTTCCTTTTTAAGTGGGCATTAGTCATTAGTACACTTAGCAGTCATTAAAGGTGAGATTAAGAGGTAACTGTAATATGGAAACACTTATGATCAAATCTATGGCATTGAAATTAAATGTGAGGAAGGAAGATCTAGTTTCTCAGAACCAGCAATTTAACATTTAAGTAAACTATTCAATATTTAAACAGTAAATTCCTACTTATTTAATTGAGTCTGAGGTTACAATAGAAACTGCTTTCTGTCATCTGACATTGGATTTAGTAGCTATACGTCTTCATGGTGGATTGAACAATTCTTGTATTGGGTGGGAGTTTGGACTAAGTGAATTCTAAAGTTCTTTCTAAATTTAAGTTTCTATGAAGCTAATCAGAAGCCTGAACGTGAATATGACAAATTGAAACCAGAATTTTGGAAGTATGAAAAATGACCTGGATAAGATTTTTGAGATTATAAAATCTCTCTTCATTGCTTTGTTTTTACTTCTAAATGAAGAAAACCTTGAACTGATGAAGCTGGTACTAAATAAGTGTTTACCATCCTTGGCGGGGTGATACGGTATTAATAGGCAGGGTGCTCCATGAGGAATCAGGAAAAACTACATTAAGCTCCTGTCTCTGGCCCATCAGCCCTATGTAAGGCCAGTCATTCAGATGCTCAGAACCTCAGAACAACTCAGTAATTCTCCAGATGAATTATAAAGAGCTTGACTTGATGTCCTGACCATTCCCAGAAATGCCTTCTGCAAATTGAATGCTCTAAAGAACCTTATCAAAAACAACCTATCACAACATTCATTTAAGTGAAACTTAACATGGTAAAAGAAAGGTTTGACTTTAGGGGCTGGAAATTGTCATTCAGCTGTTTTTCAATCGTGTTCATCTCTTTGTGACCTTGTTTGGGGTTTTCTTGGCAGAGATACTGGAGAGGTTTGCCATTTCCTTCTCCAGCTCATTTTACAGATGAAGAAACTGAGGCAAACAGGGTTACATAAATTGCCCAGGGTCACAGAGCTAGTAAGTGTCTGAGGTCAGATGTGAATTCAGGAAAATGAATCTTTGACTTCAAGCCCAGCACTCTATCCCATGGGCCATCTAGCTGCCCTAACTGCTAGAGATATTTAGTATTAATTGCCAAATTTGACCAACGTATGAGACAACACCAGTTTGGATTGAATAGGTTGTTTCATGCAGAAGAAGACTAAGAAAATTCAGTTTTAAGAAAAATAAAAATGTTCATTGGAAGGGATGCCACTTCTCCATTTTCTGTGAATGAAAATCATTTAGTCAATTCTATTATTTAACCTTTTGATAAAGAGGTACTAGGTTTTTGGATTTGGGCCTGTGATTTCATTAGTGTAGGGGAGCTCCAGGAGAAGACATGCCTCCCACTTATGCAAATAGGCAAATACTCTATAATTGACAGTCTTAAGAGAGTTGCCTGGCTTGAGGAAGTGGGTACTCAGAAAAGCTAAGTGACTCACCCAGGATCATACAGTCAGTACAGGTCAGAGGCAGGACATGGGTTGAGGTTCTAATATTTCTTAGGCCTCTTATCTATCCCCCTATTCCATGCTACCTCTCAAACATTAATATTAAACCTTATATTAATTGGTTGCAAATACTCAGTGGTGAAATTAAAACCAAGGTTCTTTTGAAATATCCTTTAGGTTTTTTTCGTCGCAGCATCACCAAAAATGCAGTATACAGATGCAAGAATGGTGGGCACTGTGAAATGGACATGTATATGCGTAGAAAATGTCAAGAGTGCCGTTTGAAAAAGTGTAAGGCTGTGGGAATGTTAGCAGAATGTAAGTGGCCTATTCTCAGTTTCTATTTTGATCATTTCTGTTTGACTATCATCATCATCATCATCATCTTCTTCTTCTTTTCTCCTCCTCTTCCTCCTGCTCCTCCTCCTCTTCCTTCATTGTCATCATCTTTTTTGAGGCAATTAGGGTTAAGTAACTTGCCCAGGGTCACCAGCTAGCAAGTATCTGAGGTCAAATTTGAACTCAGGTCCTCCTGACTCTAGAGCTGGTGCTCTATCCCCTGCATCATCTAGTTATCCTGACCATAATTTTCTATGACTGTTTTTTCTCATATTCAGAACTAAATGCCATTACCCAAGTTGTAGGTTCTTTATACATTCACAGAACTTATATTAATTCTTCGGCAGCTACTAAAATCAGAATTAATTCCCAAATTTAGGGAATGAGTGGTTTTTGCTATCTATAATAATTGGCTTTTACACAAACACCCCACATCCGTGTGAATTTTCTTTCTGATCATTTTTTAAAAATTCAATCATACCCATATTGATATTAGTTTACTTAATGTTAAATCAATGCATCTTGAATGAATGGTCTTAAAAGATTTTTTTTTCAGTTCTGCATCCATAGACACTAAAAGGACAGCTTCATTTAGAGGTTCTGCTGGTGTATAAAATATAGTGTATAAAACCAAAGCTAATCAACTTCCCTAATAGGGTTATAGTCTCGGAGGATAATTACCATCTCTTATCTTCCTTTAACTTCTTACACCTTGTTGCATCCTGTCAATTCATTTTATGTAACATCTCCCAGAACTGTCCATTCCTTTATTTCCAGTTACCACACTAGTCTGAACTTTCTTCATCTCAGCCTTCTAGCTGATCTTACTGCTTCCTTTTGCTTTCCTTTTAATTTATGCTAGTTATAGCTGCTAAAATAATCTTCCACAAAGACTGTTTCTATATTACCACTCTCCTATTGTGCTAAAGAAGACAGAATATGTCCCTGTTGCCCGTTATGTGGAATTCACACATGGAAACTTTCCAAGTTCACCATTAGTTCTCCATTAGACTTCCCTGATTCACCAATCCTATTCCTCCCCAGTACCCCCATACAATTTACTTATTCTCTTCCTTTTGATCTGACACATTTCCCTTGTAAAACCTTCAGTTCCTTCACTAGTAAACCTCATATCATTAAAAACCTGACTCTAAGCTCACTTCTTCCAAGAAGCCTTCCCTGATTAACTTTACCTGACTGAAATGACTCTCTGTGTATTCTTTTAGAACTCACATACTCATTTGGAAATATTTCCATTTTTGCTTCTAGTGTATTGTTTTTCAAGTGCCTTTAAGTAATTTACCTAGAATATATCTTCGTGCCTAGATAGAAAACATGCTGTTTGAGGGCAGAAGCTATCTTCTATTTCTCCCCTAACATAGGATTATGGAACCTTAGAAGTCATTGAGTCCAAGCCTTTCATTTGATATGAGAGGAAGCTGTAGTCCAAAGAAATCACTTGCCCAAGGTCATGCAGGTTAAGTAAGTAGGGAAAGTGAAAGTTTGAAACTCAGATCCTTTGATTCCAGATTCTGGGCTTTTCCCACTATAGCACACTGTTTCCCTAAATACTTAAGAAGTCTTTATTTCCCCCATTAATATAATCCTTCTGCAACTTTAAGAGATGTCATGGCTGAGAAATTAGTGACTCTGTGTTTTACTTGGGGATAAAGCTCTCTTCATATAGCTAGACTGGTGCTCAGGTAATATAGAATCTGTTACCCAGCTATTATTCAAAGCCTTTCCAGCACGATAAGATCTGTCATAGCTTGTGCTCTGTTGGCTCAGCCTTTCAGAACCGAGGGCTACCTCCATGTCACGATTAAGAAGAAAAGAAGGAGCTGAGCTTGGAGAATCACAACATGGCATTTAGTAAATCACTCCACCTGTGCTAAGTATAGATGAAATGTTTTTGAATGACTTTAATACCTAAAAGTAAATATTAACAATAGGATAATGTCCCAGTTCAAACAGAGGCCCTACTTAGGTTAAGAAAAGAGAATTAAGCCTAACCGGCTAACTATGAAAATTTCCTACTTAACAAAAGAGCATTTGATATCCTTTCCTGTTTGTAAAGACAAAAAGAGACTTTGCTCATTTTCATCTTCATGAGATACCCTCATGACACTGTGATATAAAGTCAAGTTTCACCCTCACACATAGATAAGATTATTTGACTATTGTACATAGTCTGTCCTTAGAAATCAATTGGTAAAGGATGTTGCTACCAGTCTAGAATTAACCTGATAGTGTGTCTAGAGTAGAGTAGTTAGAATTTCTAGTTTGGAGAGACAAGTTCCTATGAATCACTAGGTTGAATTCATGGTTCAAAACTGAATATGACTAGATGAATCATGATACAACAAAGGAGAGAAAGAATAGAAAAATAAAAAAACTAATGGATGAATATATTACTGGATAGACAAATTTTTTTTTAATGGACGATGATTCATAGAAGTACTTATATATACAAAATACCACAGTATTATTGTTTGAATTTCTAGGAATAATTTTATATGTAACCTGTAGTCTAGATCTGAAGGTCTGTGCCTGTGCAGACCAAGTTCTATCTTGGAGGCTTCTTATACACTTTCTGCCTTCTCCACACACACACACACACACACACACGTGTGCGTGAGTGTACACGCACACTCACACACTCTCTCTCTCTCTCTCTCTCTCACACACACACACACACACACACACACACACACACACACACACACACAGAGTTTTCCCTGGAAACAGCAGCATTTGACTTTCTTATTTTTGTGTATTCGTCTCCAATTCCTTTACTAGCACCAGGCTAACGATAGGACACAGAAAAGTTTCATAACAAATGACAAAAAAATACAAAAAGGACTACTAACAAAATTCATAAACAGTCAAAGAAATTTTTCCCTCCAGTGAACCTTACCTCTTATAGGTGCCTACATAGTTGCTTTGGACTTTGAATATTACTCTGGGGTTGAGGACCCCCCAAAAGAGAAAAAGAATTTGGGTTTGTTCAATAGTCCATCAACCACCCCTTTGGAAGATTTCCCTTTTCTTCAGGACCTACAAAATTTACCTGATCCACAGTTTCAGTGAAGGATAAGGTCTTGGTGTATTTCTCTACATTATGGTTCTGTGCCTCATTGTTCCTCGTCTACCTCCTGTGGCTCATCACTGTGTTCTGAGAACTTCCTTGCTATCCTGACCTAGCTGTTTTGCTCTGTATTTGCATGTTGTGATTACTTTTCCTTATTCCTGCTATCGCATTCCGTCTGTGTAGTTGTTAAATCTGTTTTCTACTGTTGTTAGTTACCACTGATGTTATTTCTTTAAGAAGTTGTCAGCACCCAGGCCAACAAATCTTGGGGTTGGTAAATCAATCAATCGAGAGTTTAACGAAGGCTCTTCCAGAGAAGGCTCTCATGCCCTGTTGCAGCCATGTCTCTTGTAATCCCGGAGAAGTTCCAGCATATTTTGAGAATGCTCAACACCAACATTGATGGACGGTGCAAAATAGCTTTTGCCATCACTGCTATCAAGGGTGTGGGTCAAAGATATGCTCATGTAGTACTGAGGAAAGCAGGCATTGACCTCACCAAGAGGGCTGGTGAGCTCACTGAAGATGAGGTGGAGCCTGTGATCACCATCATGCAGAATCCCTGGCAATACAAGATTCCAGACTGGTTCCTTAACAGACAGAAGGATGTAAAGGATGGAAAATATAGCCAGGTTCTGGCCAATGGTCTGGACAATAAGCTTAGTGAAGATCTGGAGCGTCTGAAGAAGATTCGGGCACATGGTGGGCTTAGGCATTTCTGGGGTCTCCTGGTCCCAGGCCAGCACACCAAGACTACAGGCCGCAGGGGTCACACTGTGGGTGTCCAAGAAGAAGTAAACTACTTCACTGGCCTTGTCTATTAATACATAGTTTATAACAACAACAAAAAAAGAGTTTAGTGAAGCACCCTGTGTGTGCAAGGCACCATGCAGGTTAATACATTTGCCAATCTGTTGTTGGACAACCTTTGCAGTCTACGTGCTGTATAAAAGAAATGGCAGTTCTAAACACTTTGAGTTCTAAATTAAAAATGTTGATTTCTAGCTGAGTCAGGGAAACAACATTTAAATTTCCATTGACCACTTTCATGCCTTTTGGTACAGGTTGTGTGCCACTCCCCCTCCCCCAACTTGGTTGGTTAATGCTAAGGTAGTATGTTGGTATATGGGCCCAAGTAGGCCATGTCCACCCACCTATCCTTATTCAATACAGTGTATGCTACTTGGTTGGTTTTTCCAAGAGACAGAGCCATTTGGTTGGTGCTTAGCAAAGTTTTATTTATTACATGAGAATGCATACAAAGAAAAACAAACCAACTAAGTACAAATTAGTATGCATAGAAAGGTATTTGTTTTCCAGGTATTATAAGGAATTCTATTCTTCCTTTGAAGTCAGGTATCCATCCTTTGCAACTAAGTAAATCATATACTGGAGTGCTTGGGTTGAATGTATTTGGAGCTCTAAGTCTTCCCTTGAATGTAAGTTCTCTTGAATGTAAGGTATGTGTCCATACCTCTTATTGAGTTTTTCCATTTGGGGATAAACTCTTATATGCCTTTCCATTTATTTTTCCTAGTTCTGTCCCGAGCACCACCAGGACAGGTAAATTGCCTTAACCCTCCAATGAACATCAAAGAGGACACTAGAAACAATGGAGGAGGAAGGGACAAAACTGGCAGCCTCTGCAGGGATTCTTGCTTCCTCAGCAAAGGCCCATGTCCACATTATAAATATGAATTTTGAAATATTACAGGTTTGCTAACGGAAGTACAGTGTAAATCTAAACGACTTCGAAAAAACTTCAAGCAAAAGAATAGCTTTTTTTGTAACATCAAAGTCGAAGAAGGAATAGACAATAAGCATGTGTCATCTACAACTAGATATCGAAAAGTGGTAAGCACTTTAGTCATCATCAACTCAATTAATTGCCTGCTTCTTTAATTGTTTTTGGCATAAACTATATACATGATTTCCCCCACTCCTTTATATTTTCTTAAAGCTACAGGACAGAGTAGAACTAACTCCAGTGGAACACCAGCTCATTGATCACATCGTGGCAGCTCATCAAAGATACACAATTCCACTAGAGGAAGCAAAGAAATTAGTATGTGGGCATTATTTACAAGAAATAATGAGTAATCAGCAATATCATCACAATAATAATAATAATATAAAATCTTGACAATTATTTTTTTATAAAGTTAACTTTCATTAATTCTATTTCTGTGTGTGTTAGCTCCAGGAATATGCAAATCCCGAGGAAAGTTTCTTACGGCTTTCAGAGACAGCAGTGCTTCATGTTCAGGTGTTGGTGGATTTTACAAAGAGACTTCCAGGTAGTTTTCCTTGAAGACTTTTTAAAAAGTCACTACTCAACAGATTCATTTTATTCTCTCATTTTAAGGAGAGTAGAGGAATTTAAATAGAAAACCTTCCGTTATTTCTAATTATTAAAGATTTCAAAGTTGGGGGAAATGGCTGATGCCAAAGTCATTTAAAATTAACACCCCTACAAATTTCTTTCTGTTCAGGCAATTTCTATATATATGTCAATATAATAGCATATAATATAATATAATAAATAACAACTCACATTTAGGTAGCAATTTAAGGTCTGCAAAGTTTCTTCCTCCCAATAACTATGCGAGGTAGGTATTGTTACCTCTATTTTAGAGCTGAGGAAAATGAAGCTGTTGGATCACCATTTTAGAACTAGAATGGACCTTAGAAGTCTTTAATAATTGAGGAAACTAAGTTCCCAATAAGTAGAGTGATTTGCCCAAGGTATTAGAGGTAGTGAATGGCAAAACCAGTATTCAAACTCAGGTCATTTGACTCCAGATCTAGGATGCTTTCCACTGCCATATATTGACAAGCTGAAGGTAAGTAATTTTCCTCCTAGTCACATAAGTAGGAATTCAAACCCAGATGACTTGACTCCAAATTCAACATACTTTCCACTATCGTAAATTCTCCTCCAAAATATTTTGACTGATTTAATTGATTAGGGCAGTAGAAATGATGAGTCAAAATTGTTCTTTAAAATGACTTGATAAACTTGATAATCAAGTTGGTCAAACAACTCATTTGGCTTTTTTATCTATATGTTTAACTTATTTTGTAGCTATAACTGAAATGAACAAAGGAAAAAATCCACAATAATAGAATATCTGGCTACTAATCTAATGGATAAAAAGAGAAAAAAACCTGTCCAAACAACACGTTACAAAAGAAGAACTTTGTAGTTCCATTATCACTTAGTTCCATATCACTTAGTATTTGTCATAGCAAAGCCTTATTAACCAGGCGACATTAACAAAAACATTTTTTTTTTTTTTGCTTTTTGGAGGGGGGAAGGGAGGGCAATTGGAGTTAAGTGACTTGTTCAAGGTCACACGGCTGGTAAATGTTAAGTGTCTGAGGTCGGATTTAAACTCAGGTCCTGATTCTAGGGCCTGTGCTCTGTTCACCTAGCCACACCAACAAAAACATTTTAAAAACACAAATATGAATAAATGTATTTTATTCACCTTTGGAGTGACTTGAATTCAATCCATAGCTGAAAATTTTCTTTCAGTAACTAAAGATATCTTTTTTTCTTTTTTTACAGGATTTGAAAGTTTGGCCAGTGAGGATCAGATTGCATTGCTGAAGGGGTCAACAATTGAAGCAATGTTCCTCCGTTCAGCTCAAATCTATAATCAGAAAGTTAATGAGTATCTTTCATCAGCCAGTGAAAGTAAATAAAATAGCTTTTTCTTGGGCTTCCTCCTTCTTGACCTCTGCTGTATTTGACATTATTGACCACCTTCTTCTGCATTCTCTTCCCTCCTGAGGTTTTAGTGACTCTATTTCCTCCTAGTTCTTTTCCTTTGTGTTTTACCATCCTTATTTCTCCACTTTGTTGGCTTATTATTCAGCTAACTGTGAGTGTTCGCCAAAGGCTCTATCTTGAACCCTCTTCTCTTCCTTCTTTACACTCTCTTGATGACTATGGGTTTAATTATCATCTAAAAGTTGATGACTCAGAGATATATGTGTGTGTGTGTGTATGTGTGTGTGTATATCCCCTAACCCATGTCTTTCCTCCTAAGCTTCAATCCTGTTATCAACTGTTTATTGCACATTTATCATTTTTTGGGTTTTTTTTCTTTTTTGCTTTTTGGAGGGCAATTGGGGTTAGGTGACTTGCCCAAGATCACATGGCTAGTAAGTATTAAGTGTCTGAGGCTGGATTTGAACTCAGGTCCGCCTGACTCCAGGGCTGGTGCTCTGTTTGCGGTGCTACCTAGCCGCCCCTTACTGGACTTTTAAAACCGGATTCTAAGAGACATTTCAAACTCAACATGTCCAAAGTAGAACTTATTATCCTACCCATGACTACTCCTCTTCCAAATTTCCCTATTTCTGTTGAACTTGTGTGACTTTGGGCTTAATTCTTAATTCTTCTCAACTTTAGTTTCTATATCTGGAAAATAGAGTTAAAAATAGCCACTAAACTTCAGAATTGTTGAGAGGAACACATAAGATAATAAATGTAAAGTGCTTTGTAAGCCCTAAAGTGTCATATAAATGTTATTTATTGTGATTAAAGATACTACCATTCTTTTGGTCTTCCAGGTCCACTAAGCATTTTCTACAACTTTTTACTCTCCCTCACCCCATGTATACAATCAGTTGCCAAATTCTGCCATTTCTCTCTCCACAACATCTTTCCCATTTTACTTCTTCTCTCTGCTCACACAGGTACAATTTTAGTTACGCCCTCATCATCACTAACCAATTATTGGAACAGCCTCTTAATCCTTCTTGGTTTCTCAAGTCTCTCTCCACTGTTGTCCATACTCCCCAAACACACCAAGGAGATTTTCCTTAAGCACAGATCTGCCTCCTGTGCTCAGTGAACCCTAATGGATCTTTACTGCCTCTTGGATAAACTATAAAATCCTATGATTTGCTTTTAAAAACCTTGACCTTACCCCAATCTCCTTTTTCAGCCTTATTATACATTATTCCCCTTCTGCACTGTAAGATCAAACTGCTCTTCTCTCTGTTCCTCACACACCAGACTACATCCACCATCTTTGTGCCTTTGCATTGGCCATCTCCCACACCTGGATGGACTTCCTCCTCACCTCTGCCTCAAAGAACCCTTTCTTTCTTTTTTTTTTTTTGGAGGGGGAAAGGCTGGACAATTGGGCTTAAGTGATTTGCCCAAGGTCACACAGCTAGTAAATTAGTCAAATCTGAGGTCATATTTGAATTCAGGTCCTCCTGACTCCTGACTGCTCTGTTCACTGTGCCACCTAGCTGCCTCAAGAGAACCTTTTCTTTTTCAAAGACAGTTCAATTACTACCTTCTACAATTTTTCTTGATTCCTATAACTACTTTATATTTAATTTCTTTGTATTTTTATACTTTTATTTACATATGGATGTAAATACATAATACATAAGTATACTTGTCTTCCTTATTACAATGTAAGCTGCTTCACAGTAGGGATTGTTTTATTCTTTGTTTTTGTCTCCAGTGACTAGTACAGTGCCTGGACATAGTAAATGATTAAAAAATACTTGTTGATTGATTGCTATAAATTGACAACTCTAACATTAATCGATTCCATTAAATCTAGTCCCTGATTATGTCAATCAAGTACTTTTACTTATTGTAAACATTTTTCTTTTATCATTGATTAGTAGTAAAGAGAGCCACCTATTCTACACCAGTTGCTTTAAAGCTATTTCTTATTTACAATATGACTAATGTGAAAATGTTTAATATGAACGTATATGTAGAGCCTGTATCAGATTGCACACCCTCTTGGGGAAGGCATAGGAGAGGGAGAGGGAGAAAATCTAGAACTCAAAATCTCATGGAAGTGAATGTTGAAAACTAAAAATAAATAAATAATATTTAAAAACCTATTTCCCAATACATTTGAAACTATGCAATTTTAAATGATTTGATTTTTAAGGAAGTCATTCTACATTTTAAGCATCATAGAGAACCTTTGAAAAATTGTTCTCTATCTGCTATTTGAATAGCATTAATTAAATATTGCTTGATCTTTACTGATATTTTAATAGAAAATAAAATAATAATTGATCAACAAGTAATTATTAAGACCTACTATGTTCTTGATACTATGTTATATGTTGGAAAGATCATCTATCTCTCATGGATATGGTCACACCCGACAAATATGCTATTTTGGTCATTTGGCTATGAAGGATACAAAACAGAATTGCCTGAATAACAAATTTAACAAATCAAAGCTTCATGTTTTCTTCTCTTATCAGATGCTGTAAGGTTTTCTGATCATTCACTAAATTATCACAATCAGAATGCTGATCAAGGTGTTAATTATTCTATGGAAACACCTCACAATGAAGAGAGTCCAACTTCTACTACTACATCTGGTAAAATGAGCATTATAAATCTTGACTGATTGGAAGAGATAGTTCTTACTTCTTTTCTGTTTGATATTTTTACCTAGTGACTTAGATTTGGGCAGAGATCTTGTACTTATCACATTTGTAGCACACAAAAGCTAAGAGGGATAGCTAACATGTTGTAGAACAAGTCAGGATTTTGAGTTAATAAATCAGGGATCGAATCTTAGATCCACCATTTATTACTACTGTATCCTTGGGCAAGTAACTTGATTTCTCTCGACTTCACTTTCTTCATCTGTAAGAGAAGAAGGTTGGACTAGATCAGGGTCATCTCGAGGCCATATGTGGCCCTCTAGGTCCTCAAGTGCAACCCTTTGACTGAATCCAAAATTCACAGAACAAATTTGTGAAGTTTGGATTCAGTCAAAGGGTCACACTTGAGGACCTAGAGAACCACATGTGGCCTTAAGAACGCAGGTTCCCTGGACTAGATGATCTCTAAGGTGCCTTCTAGTTCTAAATCCCTGATCTGTCATCCTATGATCAAAACAATCTTGACAGGCTAGAATAGTGGCCAAATCTAGTAAGATGAAATTTCATAGAGATACATTTTATCTTACAGTTAGGTACAAAAAAAAAAACTTCATTTAAATTTAAAATGAAAGAGATTTGGATGTTTTTCTGGAAAAAAAATCTTTGGGATTTCATGGTTTGCATGCTCTTTATGAATCAACAGTATGATATTGTCATCAAAAAACCTAATGCACAGAATCACAAAATATCAAATTTGGAGGGGGCCTTTAAAAGTCCTGTACCCTAAGCTTTGCCTGAAAAAGAATTCTACAATATACTATCAAAGGGTTATCCAATCTTTGCTTAAAGACCTCAGGTGAGGGGGAGCCAAATGTTAGGCTGCCTTAAGGGGGAATGCAACCTTAGGCTACATTAAGAAAGGTATGATATACAGGACTAGGAGTCTTGTCCTTTTCATATCTGGCATATTGTGTTCACTTCTGAGTAGGACATAATTTAGGCAGGCCACTGGTAAGTTGGCAAGTGTTCAGAAGCGACAAATCAGAATGGGGAAGGGTCTTGAGAACGTGCTGTATGAATACTGGTTTGAGGCAGTGGGGATGTTTAGCCTGGAGGAGAAAAAAACACAAGGGGACAGGACAACTTCCTTCAAGTATTTGAAATACTAGTATATAGAAGAGGGGCTAGGCTTGTTCTGCTTGGCTACAGAGAGCAGAAAAAGGAGTGATTAATAGAAGTGGAAAACAGGTAAATTTAGAATATAAGGAAAAAAATTCTTATATATGATAGCTATTAGTATAATGCTTAGCATAGTACCTGGCACATAGAAGGCACTTAATAAAAATTTATTGGTTATTCAAAAACAGAGTATGAAGATTTATTGTAAAGGGGATTCTTATTCTTATTCATTCTTATTCTCATTCAAATTTCATCTTACTAGATTTGGCCACTATTCTAGCCTGTCAAGATTGTTTTGATCATAGGATGACAGATCAGGGATTTAGAACTAGAAGGCACCTTAGATTCTTATTCATCTTATTCAATGGTCTCTGAGGTGCCTTCTGATTCTAAGCTTCTAGTATTCTTACATTGTTTTGAGAAATGGCAGTTGCAATGTCTGATTCAGCACTGAATTTTTATTGATATATTTTTACTTTTATGTTTTCAAAGGTATCACTGAAGATTTTATTACTGCACTCTTTTACTTCTACAAAAGCATGGGAGAACTTAATGTTACTGAAACTGAGTATGCTTTGCTTGCAGCAACAACTGTGTTTTTTTCAGGTAAAATCAATTATGAGAGATTAATAAAGAATACATTCCAAATACTTATTAATTTGGAAATGGAAGTATATGAAACTTGTGGGTTACAATTACATTAACAGAGAGACAGTGTGGCTTAGTGGATGGAGGGTTAGTCTTAGAGTCAGGAAAAGCTGGATTCAAATTCTACTTCTTACAAAATTTAGTTGTATTATGATAGGCAAGAGGTAATCTTTGGTTTGCATCAGTAGAGGGAGTTCTCCATAGAGATGAAATCCCAGGTTAAGATACTCCCACCTCCATTTCCCAAAGATTTTTTACTCATCTTGTGCTGATTTTGTGTTTTGAGTGGATACTTGCATACACAATTATTGCATAGCTTATTTCTTAGAAATATAATTTCTTTTAAGGACTAGACTTTATTCTTATTCTTTGTGTTTTAGCAGAAAATATTAAGATAATTATGGTATTGTCTTTCAGATCGTCCACTACTTAAAAATAAACAACATGTGGAAAAACTACAGGAACCACTTTTAGGAATTTTGTATAAATATTCAAAAATATATCATCCAGAAGATCCTCAACATTTTGCTCGTCTCATAGGAAGACTTACTGAACTCAGAACACTGAATCACAACCATTCAGAAGTTTTGATAACCTGGAAATCCAAGGATCCCAAACTTAATAGTTTACTCTATGAGATCTGGGATATGCACTGAATGACTATTAACATTGCTAAGATTCCACCATCACCTTGTTTTTTTTTCCCTTAAATTTCTTGAAACACAAATTGTTCATTTAATATTGTTTTTTTTAAAGTCTCATTTTGTGCCTTTTGTTTTTACAGTACAGTAATTTTCCTTGAACCACTCCTCCCTCTCTTCTCTTCTTCCCATGTATCCTACCTTGTAACAGAAAATATACACTGCCAATTTGAAATTTTATTGGTATTTCATGTCCATAATTCCCTTTCTTCTCTCTTTCCTCATCTCTACCTCTTAGCTTCCCTGGTTTCCTTTAAATCTCAGATAAAATTTCACCATCTACTCCTAACCTTATGCCTTCCCTCTGAGATTATCTTCAATTTACCTTTTTTATATCCCGTTTATACATAGCTGTTTGCACGTTGTCTCCCCTATGAGACTGAACAAAAGACAGTGGTGGTCTATTCCTATCCCTTAGGAAAGTGTCTGGCTACTTGACTGGATGACTGAGTGAGGAGGAAGTGCATTTCATTATCAGTTTTCTAAGAACAAGATAGATCATGATAATGATTGTTTTTCAGTTTTGTTATCACTTACATGAATTTAGTCACTATATATTATTTTCTTAGTTCTGCTTTCTTTTTTATGTACTTCAACATTTTAAACAGGTTTGACACAGAGGATTAATGAATGTATATTAAAGGATTAGTGTGTGAAAAACCCAACATTTTAGCTAAAAAAAAAAATAATAAAGAGCATCAGCGCTTGTCTTTTTTTGTAAAACAGTTATACATCAGTGAAGGGACATCTAAGACCATTCTGGTTGGAGGTACAAAAGTCCTTATTATAGCACTGTTGCTGATTGTGGAACTAATGATTAGCTGAGGGAAGTTAAGGACTGCCCTGGGCTCTGACATTCACTATGAAGTCTCTCAAATTTTCTGTTTCCATTAAATTGAGAAGCATACATGTAGAGCTGAAGACAATTTCTAGACAAAATGAGGAAGGAAAAAAGACTAGCTGATGCAAATAACTGTAGTTAGAGAAAAGCCTATATTGATGTAGTGTTTATTATCAACCTAGAGATGAAAAAACAGGATTAGAGAGGTTCATAGCTGGTATTTATTATATAGTAGCTTTAAGATATGCAAAGCATATTACATTCATGATCTTATTCGATGTTCACAATAAACCAGTGAAGCAGATTCAAAAGATGTTATTATTGTCATTTTACAGATAAGGAGACTAGGGTCGATAAGTTTTGAATGGTTCATTACTCATAAGACAGCTAGTAAGTGAGATAACCTTTTTAACACTCTTTTAGGATGTATGGTTTCTCAGGGAGTTTGTGGCAGTAATTTCACAACATGATTAATATAGTTCAACTTTTAATGACACATTCAATAATATAATACCTGGACAACTTAAAATATATTCCTATTATGATACTTTGTAAGTGATGAAAGAGTAAATAGATGGTAGGAGCATTCTACTTGTCCTTCCTTTGCCTTTGTTTGTTTAGATCTTACCTTTTTATTAAAAATATACTTTATTTTAATTTTTTTTCCCTTACTCCTTTTCTCCAAAACTTTTGATTAAAAAAAAATAGTAGCTTATCTTTGTAATATTTTTTTAGGGTGTGCTATTTTGGATAAAGTGGCAAAATATACTAGATTTTGATAACATTTTTGTACCATATTTTAACTTTTTTTTATTGTACTATATTATGTACACTAACACCCCATTCATATCAGTAAAGGAAGTGATCTATTACAAACACAATTTTGAAAGTTTGTGAATGATGTAAAAATATTGAAACTTTATGATAAAACATCTCCTTGAAAATTTTAATAGATGGTAGGAAAATCTAGCCCAATTCTATATTTAATCCTTATAGCTAATATTTTTGTATGCTTTTTACATGTTTTGTAAAAGTAATATTGTTCTCAAGGTGCAAAATATTTTTGCAAATATGTTAAAGTTAAGTTAAATTTTGAGAAAATTGTGAAACATGTGGTCTTGGGAACCAATGAGTTCTATTGTACTGCGGTAGTAGTAATGCTTTCCAAGACTGGGTATAAATAAAAACAGAACGCTGAAACTTAGTGGGAAAACAATCATTCCCAGGAATAACATCTGGTGAACTTTAATAAAGATTCGATAAGAAGAGAACAGTATAATGCAAATTTGCATTTTTCATAGACATAAAATTTTTTTATGTAACACATGTGCAGTGAGCCTTTCAAAGCATAAAGCACTACACAAGTGCTATTATTATTATTATTATTATTATCATTATTATTATTATTATTAAACAAAGTTCTTTGGGGTAGCACGAGAGTACCAACAAAGCTAAGACCTGAAAGAAAGTGAGGAGGGAACCAATAGATACTGTCTGAATTAGCATGTGATCTTCAAGGCCTTTTCCCCCCCCCCTCCCCCCCCCCGCTCTCGCGAGACGTGACTTCCTGGCTTCAGTTTTACCTGCCTCGCCGCCCCTCACCCGCCTTAGGTGGCGGTTGGGAGCCTGTAACGGTCTACGTGCGTCGAGGCGTTCCCGCCTTTTCTGAAGTGCTGTTGAGGTGGCAGGTGGCCTTTTTTTCTTTCACTCTCCCCTAATTGCCCACGGGAAGGTAGCCGGACTCACCGGTAGGAGTCAAATCCACGATAACTCTCCAAACTCCTGGTATGAGGAGATCCCCGCCGGTCCCTTCCCTCCCCCCTCCCCTCCTTCCCGTCCCCACACGTTCTTTTTCCTCCGGGGATGAATAGGGAGTTGAGTTCAGAGAATTTAATAAGAGCATAGATTAAGAAAGGATTTCAGGACCAAACCACACCCGCCAACCCCTACTAGTTTACAAATGCGGAAACTGAGGCCCGGAGCCATGATCCCTCAGGTAGCAAGTGATAGGGCTTGGATTTGAACTACGGCTGTGATTGAAACCCGAGTCCTCAGGTTTCCAGATCCCCAGGCCTTTCCGTTAGGACTTGCCTCCCAGTTTGGGGATCTTGGCTCCAGTTCCTCTCCACCCGGGGCTTCGGTCAATAACCATTTATTAAGCTCCTACTGTGTGCCAGGCCCCGTGCTAAGTGCTCCAGGGCTCATCAGGTGCTTCAGGAACGAAACTCTGATGCTTGGAATGATGACTTTAGACTCTTAGGCAAAGATTCTCCCAAGACTGTAAAAGCTACTTTAAAAATGTGTCAAGGGAGCTGAGGCTTGGTAGAATGCCTGTTTTACAACTATTTTTACCTCAAATCTAATTCCGCTCAATTAAAGCTAAGGCAAGGTTTTCCTTCTTTACCTCGGATGAATTTGGAAGCGCTGTCGCTTGGCATTAGCTAAATCTCTGAAATTTGCAGGGCGGGGGGAGGTGCGTTTGACTTTGTCAAAATTTCGCCGCGTGATCACACTTCTACTTTAAAACGACAAACCAGTAAAAATTTTGTAAATTTGGATATGTTTCAAAAACTGTAACAGAAAATTAGCTATTTCCAGGTCCAGGATCCTGTGCTTTTCGGTGTGTTTTCATTTCCTAGATAGTTGCCAATTTAATGCTATGTTACTTTACCAACCAAGTACAGGAGCATTGGTGCTATACTCCTGGCTTTTTTCCTAGAAATTGAAGAGGCAATTCATTCCACAAGCATTTGTTACTTTCTTTCGAAGAGTAAATTGTGTATTGTCAGAAACAAAACACATTTTCATTTGTTTTCTGATTAGAAGGAAATGGAAAAGGAAAAGCCCTTTAAATTGTTTCTGCCACCAAGACTAAGTAGCAGTCAAGTGTCAGCAGTTAAACCTCAGACTGTAGGAGGAGACACTAATTTTTTCAAGGTAAATATGAATATGATACTATGGATTTTATATTCCTTCTTGTAGAATAATGAGATCTAGTATGTGTTGTTTTCAATAGTGATATTTACCTAAAAAGTTTTTCTTCCCCCCTTCAGAATGGAAGGCTTTGAATGCCTTCCTGGTATGAACAAAAACATTTTATGTATCCAACATGCATTTCCCCCAATGTTCTTAGCACCTATTTGTATATAAAGCCCTGTATACATACTGGACATTTAATAAATGTTGTTTTTACACTAACTAGTATATTTTATTTGCTACTACAATATATTTCACTTGTGAATAAATCAAATAAAATCTTACCCCTGATGAAGCCCTGGAAATATTAACACTGTTGATATACCAGGTTAAACACATTGCAAGAAATCTATTCACTACTTCATTTGAACTGGATCTCTTCTATAAATCCTCTCTACCCAATGTAGAAACCTGGGCTGTCCTCTGTTTTTGGTCCATAACTGCCTACATGCTTTTCTAGACCACGTGTTTCTTGAATGATAGCCTTTACAATCTTTGCATGTAGAATCTATATGCTTTTTGGGTGTTGGGTAATTTTTCAGTCATGTCCCACTCTTTGTGACCACATTTGGGGTTTTCTTGACAAAAATACTGGAGAGATTTGCTATTCTCTTCTGCTCTTTTACAGATGATAAAATTGAGGCAAACTGGGTTAAGTGACTTGCCCAGGGTCACATAGCTAGTAAGTGTCTGAGGCCAAATTTGAACTCAGAAGATGAGTCTTAGAGACTCCAGGCCCAGCACTGTAGCACACTGCTGTCCTGAAAAAAAAAATCTGCATACTTACTGGATTTTGAATATGTAAAATTTCTAGTCTCCATTCTAAGTGTGAGAAGCAGCATAGCACAGACCTGGTCTCAGAAGCCGGAAGACCTGGGATAAAATTTTACTTTTAATGCATACTAGCTCTGTAACTCTAGGCAAGTCACAAAAACTTTTAGTACCTGGGTGCTTCTTTAGGACCCTAAGTTGCAGAGCAGTTGCAGTTCTACAATGGGAGAAATTTTCCTCAGGAATTTCCTTATATTAATAGAATTACAGGTCTAATTCCTTCCCATAACCACACTCATAGTATATAGCTCTAGATATGGACAGTAAGGGATATTGTGACCAGCACAGCTAAATTTGGAGAGGCTTATTACCAGACTGTCCATAGAATGAATTTTTTTTTTCAGCCACAGAAACTGCTGAGAAGAAGATCCATAAAATTATAGAGAAAGTCAGGATCTTCATCAGTGGACAGTATACCCATACCAATGAAATCACAGTCCTCTTGAAATACTAAAGTCAATAAAATTAGATTTGTAATGAAAGTATGTAAATGTTTGTTCTTTTTGTCAAAAATATGTTATGATCTTCACTAAAACTGTATGTCTCATTGAGTAGAGGTGACACTATTTTCTAAAGTTATTTCAGTGGACCACAAATTCTGGGCAGTCATACCAAGATGGAAATACTTCAGGTACAAACCCAGTGATGGCATTTGTGTCTTATGAGAGAACTAAGTAAGCCAATCCAATTCAGCAAACAGAAGTGTGGTATGTGTTGGAGATCCAAAGACAAAAATAAAATTACACCTTCAAGGAGTTTACATTCTGACATCAAAGTTAAAAAAGATTTATTGTCAGAAGATTGGCCACTAGGTTATAAGTATTTTTGGCTATAGAAATTAATGAAGACATGAGTTGTAATCTGTATCTTTAAATGGAGTAGCCTACATTGATAAACATATCCTTGACGTACTGGTTTATGTATAGTATACACACATGTATATATTTATATAAGTATTATGCTTTGTTGTACACTCAAGAATGTTTTGCTTATATTTTTAGGGTTTTAACAAGAGTGTTGAAGATGATTTTGGTTTGCCTTTTGGAATAACTAAACCATCTAAACGTAGTGAAAACATTGATTCAGGTGGGAGAAATATAGCTAATTTTCAGTATTAGAAAAATAAGACATAAACATGCTGAACACTCTCTTCCTCTGATAGCTATTCATGTTAACTTAGTGCAACATAGATATGAAATTTAGGTCTTTAAATGCCAATATTTTATCTTTCAGATCCAGTTTTACAAAAACTTAATTTTTTGCCCACGATTAAAGAGGTCAGTTACATATATTGTATCTATTTCCATATAGCAGAATGATTGTACTAAGCTGTTATCATTGTTGAATTGCTTATTTGCAAAAAAGAAAATCAACTCTTGAGATGCTGGGTTACTTTTAAGTTTGGGGTGACTAGGTGGTGCAGTGAATAGAGCACCAGCCCTGGAGTCAGGAGGACCTGAGTTCAAATGTGTCCTCAGAGACTTGACACTTACCAGCCATGTGACGTTGGGCAAGTCACTTAACCCCAATTACCCTTCCAAAAAATGGGGAAAAAAAGCTAGTATTGACACCTATTAGAAAATTTTATCTTCTTACAGAGGACATTTATTCACTTTCCAGGTTGATAATGAGCATTCTAACTTCTTGGAAGAACTAAAGGACCCTCAGTTTGAGGTCAGGAATTCCTATATTAAATTAAAATTATTTATTATTTTTAATGTCTTCTCATAATAGCATTAATGATATTTACAAATAATTAATGTTTTAATATAAAATGTTTTTGAAAAGGATTTTCTCTGTCTTTGGATTGCTTCAATATCTTAGTTTTCTTTCTTTGTTCTTGGTAAAAATTAATCTAATTCTTCTTTTGTGACTGTTTAGAGACAGTTTTTTTTCCTAGTTCAATCACTAAGCACAGAAGAGCGTAGATGAGTGCAGGGTGTGGAAAGGAATAAGAATCAAGCTTCTGAATGCTTTCAGAGTTTATTGGATTGTGGATGAATATTGTATTAGCCTATTCCTGTGGGTCATTTAAAAAAAGTTCTTTTGGAGTATGTATGATTTTAGAACAAAGTAAGATTTTGTTAATGATAATTAAATTTTGGAGACCAGTGGCTTGATAAGAAGTAATGGCTTGTGATATAGTAATTATAGAATAAATTTATAAGTAATGATACTTTGTAATATGATATACAGAGTTAAAAGGAGCAGGTGTTGCATGCCTTTTTTGGATTCAATCATATACCATAGACTTTTGGAAAGAAAAGACTGTAAAAAACTGAAAAAATCCAAATAAAACTCCAGTCTTGATGAAGCTCTGGCATCTTACAGTCACTGTTGGTTGCTCTCTACTATAATTTGCTTTAAATGATCCCATCCCATCTTTCTTCCTCTAACCCCCAACTTTTACTGTTAACATATTTTAAAAGTTTTTCTAAAAGATTACGTACTCTGTTTAGTATCTAATTTACTTGAAGCATTTCAGTTAACCAGATTTCCTCAGGGCCTGAGCTTCTGAGTTACGTAGCTTTCGGAGCTGCCTTCATTCAGTCCAGCAGGGTACAGTGCAGGTTAAGTGATATCATTGTACTAAAGATCATTGAAACATGGTGGAAAAAGTCATTAGTAGTTACATTTATAACTTAAATGTTTAGAAATATAATTTTATAAACAAATCAGTTATATTAACAATAAGTTAAAGCCATAGTAGCTTGAAAGAGGTAACATGACTTTTCAGGATGACTGAGAATCAATTAGATGAGACAAATTTCCTCAAATATTAAGTAATGAAGAGACCATGTAGCATAGTGATTCCATGAGCAAGTCACTTAACCTCTCAGGGTCCCAGGCAACTTTTTATTATTATATTGCAGATAATAATAATAATAGTTAATACTGATAGATAATATTGATATTGTAGCTAGGTGGTGCAATGGATAGAGTGTCAGGAAGACCTGAGTTCAAATTCGATCTCAGATACTTACTATGTGTGTGACCCTGGGCAAGTCAGTTAACCCTGTTTGCCTCAGTTTCCTCATCTGTAAAAGATAGGAGAATGGCAAACATCTCCAGTATCTTTGCCAAAAAAACCCAAAAAGGGGTCACAAAGAACAGGACACAACTGAAACAACTAAACAATAACAATATTGATATAGTGTTTTATAGTTTGCCAAGTACTATACTTATAAAGATGTTACTTGATGCTCACAGCTCTGTGAGATAGGTGCTATATCATTCCTATTTTACAGAAGAGATACCTGAATCTGAAAGAGGTTTAATGATTTGCTTAGGGTCACACAATTCTTAAATATCTGAGGCAGGATTCAAACTTTGGTTTTCTTGGCTCCAGGTTCAGTACTGTATTTACTACACCATGTGACTTACTCAGATGAATTATTATTAGTGGAAGGAATTTCCACACTGGAAATTCCCTATACTGATGGAACAATAGGTTTGTACCAAAACTGAATAATAAACTATTTTTAGGAGCCATGAATATTTTTCATTTTAAAAAATATCCAGCAGATGATACCTAATTTATGGAACTTTAAAATAACTTTTTCCATAGACTTCAGAACCAATAAACAGGGTTTATTCAAAACTGTATAAGGAGGCTGAAAAGATTAAGAAGTGGAAAACGAATATAGAATTTGAACTGAATCAGAAAGAGAAAAAATTACAGGAAAATAGAAAGATTATTGAAGCACAACGAAAAGCCATTCAGGAGTTGCAGGTACATTGGTATATTTTTGCAAATATAACTTTATAAGCAGAAACTAGTTGGAAAAACAAGTTGACATCAGAGTAGATTTCAGTTTAAAACTGGTCAGTATTTTTAAAACTCTTTTTCATTTGTAAATTTGTCCCATGGGATGAATTTTGAAGAAACTGCTATTTTGAGCTTTTATGTATTTGGTAGTTAATCTAATTTTATTTTTAGGAATAAAGAACAGGTGACAAAGTATAGATTATTTTGAACAGATGATTAAACATTTTAGAGGAGTGATTTAAGAATTCTATATTTATAAGAAATCTTTATTTTAGTAATATAAAATAATTATTGGCAACATAATATGTTGGTGATATGACACAGAGCTGAACCTTCAAATATGAAACTATTTAACTATGTCTTTATAAATGATCTCAAAATAATTATTTATGTAAAGACAAAAGAAAAATTTCAAAAATGTGACAGATTAAAAGACAGATTCTTTCCAGGAGTTTTGGAAAAAATAAATAGGAATTAAAATGTTGAAATGGAGGGAATACTCATTTCATTATGCTGTGTGTAGAAATGATTCAAAAGAGCTTATTTTAAATAAAGGAAATTGCTGTGCCTAGATAAAATCATAGAGCATGTCAAAGAGGGAAATCTTTGTTACTGAGGGAAAGTTTACTGTAGAGCATCTTATATAAAATATATAAAATGCTATCTGGTGATTATTTTAAAGTGTATTTCCACAAACAAAATATGAGAGAATTCTTTAATTTTTTTGTAAATTAGTTTGAAAATGAGAAAGTAAGTTTGAAATTAGAAGATGGAATTCAAGAAAATAAAGAATTACTAAAAGAGTAAGTAATAACTTCAATATTAACTTAAAAATATTTTACTATTGAGTACTATGGAGAAAGGAAAATCTTCCTTTTTCAATCCTTTCGCATCTTTTGTACTTAGCAGTCTCTGATTTATGAACATGACCCAGAAAAATGTTAGATTAGGAGCCGTTGCTCAGTGAAGCTGTAAACCAGCTCTTCTTCCAACTTTCCTGTTTCTGTCAATAGAATCACTTTTGTTTACTTCACCTGTTCCTTCATTTCCCGTTATAATTAGTTGTCAAATCTTGGTTATTCCTTTGAAATGTCTCATATCTAATCCTTTCTACTATCACTACAGCCTTGATAATCCAGGGTTTCATCTTCTTTGCATGAATTATTAAAACAATTTCCTAGACATCCTCTTTGATTCTAGTCTCCCTCCCTTCTAATTCATCTTGTCAAACTAATTTCCCTTAAATGCTACTTTTTTATGTAAATCATCTGATCAGAAAACCTATAGTAAGCTAAATTTTTAAAAAAATATGGTTTCTTACCATGTTCAATTAAAATTTCTTTGCCCTTCAAAGCCTGTTTTGTCTTACTTCTTCCTTGAAGTTTCCTCCGACTATTCTAGTTCCTCTTCCCTTTGAACTCCTAAAATATTTGTAGTCTGTACTATATTTAGCATTTAATTATGTATGATTTTGTGTTTTGAACTATTATTTCTTATGTTTGTCTTCTTTTTCCAATTTAATTATAAATACTTTGAGACAGGAGCAAGGTTTTAATCTTTTATATTCTCCATAGCACTGAACACATAATAAGCATTTAATAAATATTTTTTTCATCCATTGCTATAGTTGACCCTGCATTGGGTTCTATTGCCAAATGGGATCTTGTAGCTTGGTAAACATGAGAACACACACAGGGGAGGCAGTTATAAAGTCATCTTTTTTCATTGGTACATACAGGCCTCCCTCCTCTATCTTGTCTATCTATGAAAGATGTGGTATGCTTCAAACATTCCACATGTTTAGAATTTTTCACTAAAAACATTGTCTATAAAAGCAAATTCTTATTAATGGAAATTGAAAGTTTTTAGCTAGAACACACTTTTACAAAGGTTTTTTTTTTTTTTTTTAGGAACAATGCCACAAGACATTTGTGTAATCTACTCAAAGAAACCTGTGCCTGGTCAGCAGAAAAGTCAAAGAAATGTAAATATCTTTCTTGTTTTATTTGATCTTTGTCAACATATGGTTTCATCATCTTTCCTATGAAGTAGTTGTTTTCCTTTTAGACACTAGTATGATTTGAACAAATTATATATATTCCTCTAAGCATTTCATTATGTAAAAAATAATCATGTTCCATTTTACTCTGTAGAACTATTTTTAAAAAATTGTATACAATTTATAGTTGTCTTCATCAAAATGGAAACCTAGTTTTCAAAATAGCCTGTGTTGTTTTAAACAACTGTGAAATCACAATGAGAATGAAATACTATACAATATAGGTAAAAAATGTACTAGTAGAGGTGTATGCTTTTTGTATGACAGTTGTAGAGGCAAATTGCTGATGAGAGAGAGCTAACCATCCAGGGGTATGTTGGAACTGATTAGTACTAGCTCAAGCAAGTTGTTAAAATTTCAGTGTAGACATTTACACCACAGAAATAGACAAATGTTACAAATCAGGACTCTACTGTTTTGTTGATTGTTTAGACTTAAGAAAGGAAAGGAGAAACATGTAAGTAATGTAGATTAAACTTAAAAGTGTGTTCTGCCTAAACTTTTTTCTTCGGAAAGCCATTTGTTAGACATTTATCAGCATACTTCTGGCTAACCCTACATGGTTATGTACAAGTAGGATCATGGGATTTAGAGGTGGAAAGAATAGATACCTGGTCCTATTCCTTCATTTTACAAATGGGGAGACGAGGTCCAGACAGATAAATTAACTTGCCTGAAGTCACACAGATGGTAAATAGATTTACATGTATATTATTATGCTACCTCCCATATAGTATTTAGTTAAATTCAAAGCAGTGCATGAATTATGTAGTTTTCTACTACAAGCTTGTAAGTTGTTTTTAAACATTCTAATGATTTTGTAGGAGAATATATAGTGAGGAATACTGTGGTATGCGATTTATGGTTAGAAAACTCTTCTATGTGAAATTTTAGTATACCACTGGATTTGTGATGTCCTCAAAATGGACGTATTTCCCCCCCCCCCCCATAGTTTGGATTGCAAACCATCCATGTCTTCTTATCCTGTGCCACTCTTAATGTCTTTTCATAAATCCTTAACTATACTCAACATACTGGGGCCTTTCTCTATGTCTTTTAACAGTTTATGGATAACAGTGCAGAAAGTGGGTTAACTGCTATATCTTTTAATAGTAGTAATTTGACCTCTTTGTATTGGCAAAGCTAACGAGTACTTAGCACTTAGTAATTAATCAAGCCTCTGTTAAAGAAACAGAAGGTATGAACCCCTGTTGCTGATGTAACAGGAAGGGGTTGGAACAGGAAAATGGCTGAAACCGGAAGCTAATGCCATGTATATATAAGGAGAAGCCCCTGCTGCCACTGGGGAGGCTGAAGAAGAAAGGTCCCCTAGGCTGGAGAGAATGATTTTGATTTTGGGAACCTGGGTGAAGTGATTTTGATTCTGGGAACCATCTGGAGCTTCAGCTGGGGAGCTGCTGAGTCCAAAGTCTAGCTGGAGCTTCTGGGAGCTGCCAAAGACATCCAGGGGCCAGCTGGAGCTGCCACAGATGGAGGAAGCATGACTGTGATGCTGGTACTTTGAATGAGCCTGTTTGTGGCTTTGTTAAGCCTTAACTTCCCAGGAGCAGAACTGGTGAAGGATTTAAGGTGGACCAGACTTCGTGAGCTTCAGCTTAGAACAGGAAGTGTGCAGAGAGCTGGACAAGGATCTGGGAGCTGTAAGCCTTTGAACCCAGGTGACTGGATTTGATGAATCCAGGCAGGACTGTGGAAGGGGATCCAGGGAATCTGAGAGACCACCCCTAGTCAAGCTGAAAGAAGACTTTATTTGGATACTGTGTACTGACTAAGAAACTGTAATTTACTAGTGACGTAGGGGTGGAGGGCTTGTGTATTTTCTGATGATTGAATAGTGAATGATGATGAATAGCAACTGATTTGTAACTTAGAGTGCCCCATGGGTGGAGAACTTTGACTATTGTACTTTGTGTCCCTTAAGGAGGCAAACCTCCTTAAGGATGATTAAATGATTGAGATGATTGAATGATTGAGTTATTGTTCTTTGTTCAAAAGATTGTGACCACTGTGGTGACCACTATGTGGCCATTTTGGTGATAAGCTGTTGTGAATGCTATATTTTGATTTTCTGTGATAAGTTGTAACATTGTGAATGCTGTACCTTGATTTCCTGTGAATGTTTTGCTCTGATTGGTTATTGAATAGAGTGTTTACTATACTATGTAATCAGAATCTTAAAAGCTGTTCACAGTAGCATTCTTCTGGAAAGCTGCTCGTGCCTGGCTTTACACTCTTCCTTTCACTATGTGAATGATCCACCTGTCTTTCCATTCATATCATATGCTTGCTTGATGATATTGTACGTATTGCTTCTCTAATGCAATTCATTCTTCTTGTAGTTTGTAGCCTATTTAAGTCAACTTATGCATGTCTCTATTGCCCTCAATTTCTACTATTCAGTGATTGTGACATTCTGTGACTAGCAACTATATAGCATATTGTAAGTGTTAGCATGAAAAAGAAAAGCTTTTTGTTTCAAGGTGTATCAACAATGCAGTGTTCACAATGCCTATAGTAACTATAAATATATGGTTATTGCTATATTGTTGTAATAATATGGTTATTAATCACAAAATGTAACAAGCTCTCTACATGGGGGATATAGCTAGAACATTTATTCAAATACCAGAAAACGGAGTCCCCAAACCAGAAAGTCAAAGCCATCACAGTAGTTATGAAGTTGGCACATGTAGTTAATGTACTAAACACCCACATTCTCAAGCCTTCAAAACAGAACAGGCTACCTCAGGCAAAGATCCTCCTCTCCTTACTCCCAGCAACTACTCAGTGTCCACTCAGCTTACTCCCAGCAGCTCTGGTCCCTTGCAGTTCCTGTCCCTGGCAGTCCTCAGCCGGAGTCCTTAGCACAAATTCTGGCTGGCTCAAAAAAGAGGAGTTTGTGCCACAGCCACTGCTTCTAGTCACCACACTGACTCCAGCTTGGCTCTGGCTTCCTCTTGTCCCACCCCTTCCTGCTACATGAGCAAGTTCAAGGGACATGGAAGATCTTCAAATACCATAACCATCACACAAGGGAAATTTCGAATATGTGAAAGCATCACACAGTTTGTCAAATATAATTCAGCCTATTCTTTTTTCCTATTCTATTCTGTTTTCAGATTATTGTCTATCTGTAGTGTCCAAGACATAAATACTGATGAACAGGCTCAATAAGTTGTTTATCCAACTGTTTATCATAATCTACACAATATGCATTATTTTTATACTTGATTTTTCATATAAGATTGTAAGACCAAACTATTTTAAATAGTTGTAAATCTTATTTAGGATATTTTCAGTTACTTTTAATATACTGAACATTCAGTAATTAATATTAATTTTTAGTATAGTTTAAAACATAATGCAAATTCAAGGGTCTAAACAGTGAATCCACTTTTGATTATGCATTACTTGATGGCATAAAAGTAAGAGTGTAACAATGGTACTTCTAGCATATAAGTATTAGTGCTTACTTTTTTCCTTTGATGATGTGAGGAAAGTTTCTTTCATCTATTAGTTAGCATCATATTGTCAAGGAAAGTGTAAAAGTAGAGATGAAATAAACCCCAGGCAAATATTACTTGAATTGCTAATGTATATGTGGAGAAGTCATGCTACAGTTCTTTTATGCATCCCACCCCATTTTCCCTCCTTTTATACATGAATGTTTCATTTTATAATAAGCCTTTTTTATAAAATTATTTGAAATGAATTACTCAACAACTGCTAAAATGAGCAGGAGAACTACTATTAATTGTGGAAAGCTCTAGAATCTCATCAAAGTTCCCGTTGGATTTGTACAGCGATTATGTTAGTAGGGGCAAATTTTGTTAACAAAAAAGAGAGCACATATTAAGAGTAGCAACATATTTCAGATAGAATAACAAAATAACTCACATAGGAAAATAAACAGGCAACATAATTGTTCTCGTTCCTTCTTTCCCCTACACAAAATGGATATAGCCTTCTAGTGGTAACTGTTTCCTATGAAAACTCATATAACTAATAGTAGAACTTAGTTTCATGCTGGCATTAAGGCAGGCTTCTTAAACTGTGGGTCGCAACCCCATGTGAAACCAACCAAAATAAAATGACAACTTAACACCTTGTATGCAGCATACTGCAATATTCTGAAAGAATATTTTGAATGACTTTTAAAATCTTCAAATACAGAAAAACAATGTTTTGAGACATTTGTTATTGTCAATGAAAAATACTTACTTGCCTCTTACGAAACTTCCTATTTAACTGTTAAAACTAAAAAGCTCTATGCAGTAGGAGAAGATCTCATGTTACCTGCTGCTATTAAAATGTCAGAAACAGTTAGTGGGAAAAAGTAGGGGAATGAAATTCATAAAATTCCTTTATCAAATGATACAGTTTCCAAAAGAATTTCTGAAATTAGTAATGACCAATTACAGTAGCTTATTACCATGCTTAAGGGAAGCCCAAAGTTGGCAATTCACTTAGATGAAACAACTGATATTTCTTTTTTTTTTTTAAAATTTTTTTTTATTTACTCATTTACTTTTAATTTACAAG
>CM053586.1:43348408-43405736 GCA_028646515.1 Pseudochirops corinnae | reverse complement strand
AGTTGAACTACTTACAGTATGTCAACATGGAAGAATGATAATTGTAAGTTATGAAACTTTTCTCAATATGAGGATAGTTGAAGGGAATATAAATGTATATATATATATATATATATATATGTATACATACATATATATGTCTATATAGGAGGGTATACGTGTGTATGAATACATATATGAGTGTGTGTATTTATGTGTACAGGTATACATAGACAGGGCACAGGATCAATTGAATAGGAAGGGATGATATTTAAAAAATTAAATTAAGAGGTAAGAGAGGAATATAATGAGAGGAGATAGGGAGAGACAAAATAGAGTAAATTATCTCATTGTAAAAGAGGCAAGGGAAAACTGTTACAATGGAGGGGAAGAACAGGAAGGCATTGAATTTGGCTTAATCAGGGAATAACATACACACTAAATTGGGTATCTTACCCTACAGGAAAGTTGGGGGAAAGGGATAAAGAGGGGGGATGAAAGAAAGGAGGGCAGAGTGGGGGGGAGGGTAGTTAGAAGCACACATTTTTGAAAAGGGACAGGGACAAAGTAGAAAATAGAACAAGTGGGGGAAAGGACAGGAGGGAGGGAAATATAGTCAGTCTTTCACAATATATTCACTATGGAAATGTTTTGCATAACTACACATATATAACCTATATTAAATTGCTTATCTCCCCAGCAAGGATGGGTGATGAGGGAAGAAAGGAAAGAATCTGGAATTCAAAGTTTTAAAATAAAATGGTTTTTTAAAAATTTATTATTATTATTGTTATTATTTTACATGCAACTGGGAAATAAGATATACAGGCACTGGGAAATGGAGATCCATCTTACCCCACCAGAAAGCCGAACGGGATATGGGGGAGGATATAGGAGAGAGCAGATTGGGGGAGGGGGTATTCAGTGGGACTGCTGTTTTGGGGTGGTGGGTAGGGGAAAGACGGGGAGAAAATTTGTAACTTAAAATCTTGTGGAAATGAATGTTGTAAACTAAAAATAAACATAAAATTTAATCAAAAAGAAAAAAAAATCTTCATTAGACCTTATGTCCTAAAAAGTTTCTACCTTTCTTTTCCCGTTTTTAAGCCAAATTCTTAGTGAAATCTGACTTCTCATTGTTTCCATTCTTTTTCCACTCAATCCTCTGATCTTTCAAATCTGACTTCAAAAGTAATCATTTAACTGAAATTGATCTCTCCAAAGTTACCAATTTAAAAAAAAATATTTTATTTTCCAATTACATATAAAAACAATTTTACCATTTGTTTTTTTAATTTGAGTTCCAAATTTTGTCCTCTTCCTCCTCTCATCCCTCCTTGACAAGGCAAGCAATTTGATGTAGATTATACATGTGCAGCTATGCAAGCCTGTTTCTGTATTAACCCTGTTTCTTATAGCATGATAGTTTTCCATCGTGATCATTTGCCACAGTTTGTTCAGTCATTCTCCAGTTGATGGGCATCTCAATTTTCAATTCTTTGCCACTACAAAAAGAGCTACCATTAATATTTTTGTACATATAGGTCCTTTTCTTTCTTTCTTTTTTTAAACCTCTTTGGGATAGACTCATTGCTGGGTATGCACAATTTTTTAGCCATTTGAGGATAGTTCCAAATTGTTCTCCAGAATGGTTGAATCAGTTCACATCTCCACCAGCATTGCATTAGTGTCCCAATTTTTCCACAGCCACTCCAACATTTGTCATTTTCCTTTTCTTTCGTGTTAGTCAATCTGATAAATATGAGGTGGTTTTAATTTTCATTTTAATTATCAACAGTGATTTGGATAATTTTTTCATGTGACTATATATAGCTTTGATTTCTTCTGAAAACTGCCTGTTCATATCCTTTGTCCATATATTAATTGGGAAATGACTCATATTCTTATAGATTTGACTCCATTCTATACATACTTGAGAAATGAAGCCTTTATCAGAGAAACATGTTATAAAAATATATTTTTCTGAGTTTTCTTCTTTACTTGTACTCTTGGCTGCAATGGATTTGTACAAAAATCTTTTTAATTTCGTGGAATCAAAATTATCCATTTTAAATTCTTTTCTTATCCACAAATATGACAGGTAAGATATTCCGTGTTCCCCTAATTTGTTTATATTACCCTTTTATATCTAAATCATGTGCCCATTTTGATCTTATTTTGGTACAGTGTGAGATGTTGGTCTATACCTAGTTTCTGCCAAACTGCTTTCCAGTCTTCCCAGCAATTTTTGTCAAATAGTGAGTTTTTGTTCCAAAAGCTTGGATCTTTGGGTTTATCAATCACTAGATTATTATGGCCATTTAATACTGTGTACAAACATACCTTTTTTTTTTTTGTGCTTCACCTAATTGAACTTCATAGATTTTGTGTCTTTTACAAACTTAAGGTTTGTGGCAACTCTGTATTAAGCAAACCTATTGGCACCATGTTTCTAGTAACATGTGCTCACATCTTGTCTCTGTGCTGTATTTTGGTAATTCTTAGAATATTTCAGACTTTTTCATTATTGTTATATCTGTTATGGTGACCTGTGACCAGTTATTTTGAAGTTATTATTGTAATTGTTTGGGGGTATTATGAACTGCATCTGTAGAAGATGATGAACTTAATGAAGAAATATTGTATGTGCCAAAATCACAATGTTAGTGATCTGATTAACTTTCATGGATTTAATTATCACCTCTATGCAGATGATTTATAGCTCTATTATATGGCCCTCCTCCCCTAATCTCTACCCTGAGCTTCACACATCTCTAATTGCATGTTAGATAGTTCAGACTGAGTATTCTGGAGATGTCTCAAACTCAACATGTCCCAAAAAGGATTTAGTGTCTTTCTCCCCAAACTCATACTTCTTCCAAATGTCTGTTTCTGTTGGACACAAAAGCATTTTTTCAGTCTTCAAGTTTCATAATCTTGGTTTTATCCTTGACTCATTACTCTCTTTTATCCCCATTTTCAGTTGCCAAATCCTGCCTTTTCTGCCTTTGCAGTGTCTCACATCTGCCTCTTTCTCTCTATCATACAACCATTACTTTGATATCCTATCACATCTCAACTTTTCATATTGCCCGTAGGATTAAATATAAACTTCTCTGACTTTTAAAGGCATCTTCAACTCCACCTCATAGATTCCCTATCTTTTTTCAAGACTCAGTTGAAACACTGCTTACTATATGAAGTCTTTCCTGATTTTACCCCCACCAACTGCTAGTGCTTCCCCTCTTAAACTACTTTTAATTTAATTACCTTGTGTTTATTCCCTTTATATTTACTCTGTATTTACTTATGTAAATTGTTTCCTCCCCTATTAGAATAGAAACTTGAGAAGATGAATTGTTTCATTGTTTAATACTTTGTATTTACATCCTTAGGGTCTAGAACAGTTCCTGGGATTATTCTAATAGGTGTTTAATAAATACTTGTTTGATTGATCATGATAGGTAATGTCTTCCATGTAAGAATATGCTATTTTGCCCTTGTTTTTAGTAGTGATGATGGGTTAGTGCTGAGCCAGCCACACATTCTTGCATGTGACCAATGACATCCATTTGTTAAGAGGGTAGGTCAAAGCAACAAAGTAGTCTACAGAAGATTTTTTTTCTTTCATTTTTTCTTTTTTTTCTTTCTTTCTTTTCTGGTTTCTATGAAACCAACTGACTTTACAGGCATCAAATTTGCAGTGCTATTTGTGGTATATACTCTAACCAAGTGAATTGACTGCTCTAGACAAAACTGATTTCTAAGCCCCTTAAATTACAGATCTTTTTCTCTAAGTAAAACTAGATATAAGCTAGATAATAATTTCAGTGAAACTCATCACTAGATCATTCTTAGTAGTTTTTGGAAACTGTCTCACAGAGGGGTTATGATTCATTTCAGTAGAGAGAATGCCAACTCTAAAGATTCTTAAAGTATTAAATAAATAGGGTAAATTTATTCTGTTAGTATTTCTTTTATACTAACATTTGATATTTCTTCATGTAAAAATTGTTCTTTTAGAATGGCAAAATGAAAAGTTAAAAGAATCAAAAAACCAACAGGATCATTTGATGTCAGAAGTAGAAGAAATTAAAATGTCTTTACAAAAAAGTGAGGTATGTTTTTTGTTATTTTAAATATTTTTATAGGCAACAAAACCCAATGAACAGATCTTTTTTGAATACTACTTTGTGCATGATATGGAGAAAACTAAGGAGATTTAAGACACAGTCCTTGACCTCAAAGAGTTTACAATTTAGGTGATGAGACAAGATCTAAAATGGTAATTGTCAATAAACAGTCACCAAGCATTTACTAGTTACCTCCTGTGTCTCATGCACTATGTTAGGAGTTAGGGACACAAAGATAAAAATGAAACACTGAAAGATAGTTACAGTGTCAAATAATATAGTCAATAAGTGGATTATTTTATATTATTTATACATCATTTGGTATTACAATTTTTGGAATATGTATCATTTCTCCTGTTAGACTGCAAACTCTGTGCGTCCAAGGATTATGTTTCATTAATCTTTGTGTCCTCTATATTGCTTTGAATAGGGCCTTGAATATAGTTAGGCCATGGGGCGGCTAGGTGGCACAGTGAATAGAGTACTGGCCCTGGAGTCAAGAGTACCTGAGTTCAAATTTGATCTCAGACACTTAATACTTACTAGCTGTGTGACCTTGGGCAAGTCACTTAATCCCAACTGCCCTGCCCTCCCCCTCCACAAAAAAAAAGCAAAAAATATATCTAGTCAGACCTTAATAAATGTTGGTTTAAGTAAAAATACTATATGAATTCGAAGAAGCAAGAGATCATTCTGGTTTGGAGCAGCTTAGGAAGGTGTTCCATCAGAGAAAGGACACTGGGCTTTGAAGGAAAATTATGATAGTAGAGCTCAACATTTATTGTAATCCTAATGTAACACCACGTGGATGTGGTGTGGTGGAGGAGGGTGAGGGTGATTACCAATAGTTATCAACTCTCCTCCTTACTTCCACTTTGTCTGGAAATTTAATCGGCTACACCCAGGTACACCAATGAGTTCTTTCTTTCTTTCTTTTTAGCATGAAGGCAATATAATAACCCCTTAGTTCCATGGGTCCTTCTATGCTGCTTTATTGATTTTACATTAAAAATTATAACCACAATCACAACTGCTCAGAGCCCCTAGTTCAGAAAATTCCTAATGTTTAGGTTGAGGCTTGGCTCTTTGCCTTTACTTTATTTTTATCTCTTACATATATAGTTAAGTCAAATATAGTTAAGGCAAAACCCAGGTTCATGGAAACATTTGTGTAAAGAAATGAGCAAAGTATGTTGTAGTGTCTGTTAATGGATAGGTACCAGAAGGTGAACTTGAAGAAAGAGCAGACATCTCCTTGGATTTCTCTCGGTCTGTGAAGGAGTGAGTAAAACTGATGATATCAAGTCTTTTATTCTAAGATACCTGTAAAGCCAATGGTCTTCCTTGACCTCTCCCTTCTTTGCCACAACTCAGTTCAATTTGTTGTTCTTTTTTTCCATGGTCCTTGTGTAGCTAACTCTTTCTGACTCAGGGCTAGGGAGGCTAACCTTATTGCTGCAATCTACTAAAGTCTCCACCATTTTTCTTCTCAGTAGGAATCTCACAGATTGTATAAATTCAGAGTGTGGCTCAATTTTGTCTTCTGACTCAAAAATCACAATAATGCCAAATTGATCTCAAGGTAGAGAATTCTGTCTTGAGAAGGGGAATGCTTGATCTTATGAACTACAAATCCAAAGATGCCAGTCAGTTCTCAGATCCTTACTACATTTAATAGATATGAGAGATGTCACACATCATATAGAGGCAAATTACAGAGAGGAAAACATACATTTATCTATCTAAGCTGAAAACTTTTCTTTTGCTAATTGTGGTTGTGCATGCCTATAGGCTGAGGCTGGCAGACTTTTTGAGTTCAGGAATTGAGGTATAGTAGAGCTAAATCTTATTGGGTCTCCTGCCAGTATGGTGAGACTCCAGGAGTGGAGGCCACCAGGATACCTAAGGAGGAGCTATTCTTCCCAGTTTGGAAATGGAGCAGGTCAAAGCTTCCACATGTATCAACATTAGGATTGGATTTGTGAGTGGCTGTTGTACTTCTAGCTTGAGAGAGAGATAGAAAGACTCAGTCTCAAAAACAAACAAAACCCCCAAACTTTTCTCTTTACAAAGTGTTTTGAATACCTTTTTGTTTTATACTTTATTCATTTTAGAGTTCTCAGAAGATATTAGAGGAAGAATTACAGACTGCAGGCAAAACAATAATTCAGCTTACCAGAGAAAAAGAAGCTCAAGTGGAAGAAATTAGTGAAGCTAAGGTTATACATTCTTCAGTTGTTGCTGAATTTGAAGCTACTATTTCCAACTTGAAGGAACTGTTGACAACAGAACAGCATAGGTAAAGCAATAGCAAAAGACAACTTTAGATTTAGCACAATGAAAATTCATCTACTCTTGTTATGCACTGAGTATTTTCTACTGATTGTTGAATTAACTAATTTCTTATAGCAATTATAATTTATTCCCCTTGTGTATGGTTCAGGTGATCAGAACATCAGTTTTTTGTTGGGGATATTCCTCCATTTTTAAGGATTTATCTTAGGGAGATATTTTAGGGAAAGTTCCAAGTATGCTTTGCTTGAGGCTCAAAGGACCTTGAATATAGCCATTAAACAAACTTAATAGTATTTGTAGATTGCTTTGTGAATGACCAACTATTAATTAATGAAATTGAGGATAATTTGTGAAATATTACTATAGTATCAAGATTTTTAAGAAATTGACATAAACATATAGGAACAAGATCTAATCCCTACTATCCAAAGGGTCAAAGAATATGGATAGGCAGATTTCACTTGAAGAAATACCAGCTATTAGCAATTATATGAAAGAATACTCCAAATCACTAGTAATAACAGAAATAAGAATTAAAACAACTCTAAGATGTTATCTTACACTAATGATATTTATTGTCAAAGATGATAAAGAACGAAAATGGTAACTGTTGGAAAGGCTTTTGGAAGACAAGCACCATGGTCCAATCATTCTGGGGAAATATGTGAAATTATACTAGAAAAGTTACTGTATTTTATATATATATTATATCCTTTGGCCCAATGATATTAGCATATTAGGCATATACCTCAATGATATCATATATATATATTAGCAGGATTGTTTTCTAGTAACAAAGAACTAAAAGGGAAATGAGTGCCCATCAATTGGGGAATAGTTGAACAAATTGTGGTATATGGATGTAATGGAATATTATTGAATCTTAAGAAACAATAAATATGAAGAATTCAGAAAAATGTAGGATGCAACATGAAATATACAAAAACAGGTGAACAATTTACATAGTATCTGTAATAATGTAGTCATTACATATATTATTCTCCTGATTCTACTTTCTTGACTATGCATCATTTCATACAAGTGTTCCTCTGTTTCTTCATTTCTCTTATTCTTTGTTCCTTATGGTCCAATAATATTCTATTAATTCTATATCAATAATCCATAATCTAGAATTCATATCCAATAATCCTTATAATTCATAATCCATTAATTTATAGACCACAGTTTGTTCACATATTACCTGATTAATGAACATCTAATTTGTTTTCTATTTTTAACTATCACCAGAATTACTGCTATGAATATTTTTGTAAATATTGTAAATCTTTCTGTGTTTACTTCTAGTAGTGGTATCACTGGATAAGCAGTTTAGTGACCCCTCCATCCTGGGACATCTCTTTGTTAAATATTCTGCTGCTACTCCTTCCCCTTCCTAACCTCCCCTCCCCACAAGTGGGTCTCTTGAAAATATGCCCTGGATGACTTACTTGACTCAGCTTTGGAACAAATGCTGTCCTGATGGGTGAGTTAGTTAGCTTAGACCCATATCTAGTAGATCTCAGGCCATACTTCACATCTTGTCCAACCATACACCTCACCTTACTTCTTGCCATATGATCTAATCCTGATCTCTCAGTGCCACCTGACCTCTTGGAATCATGCCCTGGGTGACTTCAGTCAACCAAAAAGCATTTATTAAATAACTGCTAAATGCCAGTTAATCAAGTGGTATAGTGGAGAGAGTGCTGGACCTGATGTTAAAAAGACCAGAGTTCATATTTGACCTCAGACACAGACTAGCTACAGTAGTGTGCTGAGTCTGTCTTGGACCTATGATTTATTGTTTTATTGAATGGTATATTTTTTGAGAGCCAGTTCATAATGCATGAAATCTTTGTTACCTCAGTTTCTTTATTTGTAAAACTGGATTAACAATAGTACCTACCTCCCAGGATTGTTGTGAGGATAAAATGAGATGATATTTATCAAACACTTTGCAGACCTTAAAATCTTATCTTAATACTGCTGCTGTTAGGGGATAAAAAAACAAAAAGGAAAACAGTCTGTGCTCCCAAGAAGTTCTTATACTCTATGGAAGGAGATAATATATACAAATAATACATGTATACACATTTATACATATACATGTATACAGAATAAATATGTACAGAATAGGTACAAAAAAATTAAAAGAAGTTAAATCCAAAGTAGTTAGGGGGATGATTGCTAGTAGTTGGGGAAATCAGTAAAGCCTTCATGTAAAAGGTGATGTTTAGGTAATGAGAGTTAAGACTATGAAGCAGAATACTGTCCCTTTTGGTGACAGCTAGTACACAGACATGGAAATGGAAGATGGAACATGTGAGGAATAGAGACAAGGCCAGTGTGACTAGACCATAGAGTCCTGAAAGGGGAGTAATATATGAGTGTGGAGATACAGGTTGGGACCAGGCTGTGAGCAGCTTCAGATCCCAAAAAGGAGTTTATATAGGAGTCAGTAGAGACAGTGCAATCAACTTTATAATGACTCTCCTGGGGCCATATTGTTCTAATTGTGAATCAGCCAGCACAGACAAACCTAGCCTACTATATATCGTGGGCCTTAGACCTGAGGCCATGCTTTCCATTCCATCCAGTTATCTACCTTGGCTATGATGTTGACATCTTCCCTGCTGCTGTAGGGTATTTCTTTCCTCCTCCTCCCTTTACCTCTTACTTTGGATAGAGTAATCAAAGCAATACTACCATTGATTATGGAAAGAGTATTTCATTTGACTCCCCTATGAGTCCACTCAGTAACCTTGTGACTTTCCAAACTAAAACGTCCTTAAAGCATATAAATGTCAACTAATAGTAACAATAATTTATTTTTATCATCTCTAGCCATAACTCTATTATATATTATATGTTAGGGTGGGATTCCTCTCTTATCACATTTAATAAGTAAATCAAAGAACGTGAAGAAATTTTAATTGTAAAAACAAAATGTTTCGTACCCTGTGATCACTTTATGAGGTATGAACATTTTGATTGGGTCAAAGAAGAAAATGATGTGATTGGCTGTTGTTTGTCCTTCCTTCTGAAGAGGGCCATGACATCTGGGAGGTGAAGCCATGACATGCAGTGAATTGGATTTAAGTGAGGGAAGGCTATGCAAAGTTAGCAGCCTCACTTACTCCTCCAGGGCCATCTGGGTCCAGTGGCAAGTATGATAAGTATGATATAGATCAGGATGATTGGAAATGGTCCTGAATGCTGTGGGAGACCTTGGCCTTTTTAAGCAAAAGTCTCTTAACAAGTCTCAGTTTGAGGCAGTGCCTACTCAATGATTAAGGCTAGGTAAGAAATGAGCCAAAGAATGGCCTCTTTTACCTAATAAAAAAAATCAGAAATCTCAGGGTTCTGGTCAAAACAGAAACAATTGCTATTTATATTTACTCTGAGCCATCAGGGCCCAAACAATAACCAAGTAGGACTTGATCTGGGACTTATTGTTTGGCCAATTAATGAGAGCCAGATTGGCTGAGAACAGTCATTGAACGTATATAAAATGGCAATCAATCCATTGGTTGGCTCAGTCCCAAAGTATATAGGCCACCAGTAGAAGACTTCATTTCTAGAGTTAAGGATTCTAGTTCAAGCCAAGCCCAAGGGAGAGCTACTCTTACGTAGAATGAGAACTTCTCATTCTCTTTTTCCCTTCCTTCCACTGACTATGTCATTAGAGAGAGAAGGACAAGGGAAGATAACTTATGCAATATGGAATATACAGACACACACTGAGGAGAACCATGAGCAAGTGCAGACATAGAATGGTATAGAAAGAAAGCACCCTGAGGGAAGAAATAGGTTAAAGGTATGTAATGCTTTGAACCAAAAAATAATACCATCCAAACACTGAAGAAAAGACTTAGAGTAACTAGAAATTGTGATTTAATTTTTGGCCATACACTCATTGTCTGCATATATCACATACCATCATTATGCTCTGAAGTTTAAGCCTACTCTTCTCTTAGACTCTGTGTCTACTCATACAAGAGTATGCCCCAAAGTTTTGGGGGAGGGAGTAAATGTTTTATGCCAACTGTTCTTATTATATCAACTTAGCTCTTTTTTAAAAGCTAATTAACTGGTTGCTCATGTACTACAATACTAAAAACCCTAGAGATCCTCAGGGTTGCTCCTGGACCCTGAGAGAAGAAGTAATAGTCACTTGCCTTTTAAGGGCCTAACCTAACTGGACAGTTTGAGGTATGAGAATGAATACAGAGGGAGTACTATATGTGTATTATCTCCCCCTAATAGTATGTCTTATATGATGACTGTGACTGTTTTGCTTTTGTATTTGTATCGCAACAATTAATGCAGTACTTGATACATAGTAAGCACTTAAGAAACATTTTTTATCCATCTATTCATTTTCTCACATAATTCTGAATTGTTTACAGGAATGAATTCGCAGCTCCACTAATAGTATGTTAGTGAACCTAGCTTCCCTCAGCCCCACCAACATTGACTATTTCTGTCTATCATCTTAGTTAATACTCAATGATTTTATTATGAAGGTGATCACAAAGGAGGACAGTAAAAATGGAAAAACATTGTTTGGAAATTAGAGAGGCCCTCACTGAAGAAAGGCAATTCTTTTACATTTTATTATTTGACTATCCCACTCATAATAGTAGCTTTCCCAAACCTTTTTGTTGTTTCTCAAGCACCTTATTGTTTCCTTTCTTTCTGCCCTCTCAGCTTAGAATCTTATAATCTTGCCTCATGTTTCACTAAAAAAATTGAGGTTATCCATTGAGAGCTCCCCCTTCACCTTCTTCTTCATCTCACATCATTCAGATGCTTTTCTTTGCTATATTCTTAACCCCTAGCTTGCATGGAAAGGTAGCCTTTCTCTTTGCCAAGGCAAATTCTTCTACGTGTACACATTATCCCATTCCATCTCATCTTCAGCATATTCTTCCCTCTATAGTTCTCACTATCTCACTAACCTTCAATCTTTCCCTGTTTATTGGCTGTTTCTCTGCCGCCTACAAACATGTCCCTGTCTCCCTAGCCCTTAAAAAAACCCTTTATTTTATCCATTAATCCCCACTAGCTATCATCCTATGTATCTCCTCCATTTCTTAGCTAAATTCCTGGAGAAAGCCTTCTACAATCAGGGCCTCTACTTCTTTTCCTGAACTTTTTGCAGTCTGGTTTCCAAAGTCATCATTCAACAGGAACTTCTCTTTCCAAATTCAGTCAGCAAACATTTATTAAGTACCTAAGATGTCAGTAAATAAACATTTATTAAGTGTCTACTGTATGCCAGGCACTGTGCTAAGTGCTGGAGATACAAATATGAAAAAAATGTCCCTGCCCTCAAGGAGTTTACAACCTAATGGGGGAAGATTATTCATAAAAGGAAGGTGAAAAGTAGGGAAGGGGGTGCAGCCAAGGAAGCTACCAGATACAGTGGCATGGTGGGAAAATCAAAGAGGTCTCAAAAAGTAGTGTAGCCATGTGAGAAATGAGGAGTTTTTTCTGATCTCAACTCTCTTTTTAAATGGAGATTTTGGAGTTCATTGTTTCACCCTCCAATCAGAGGAACAGGGATTGGTGATGAGGGTAGTCCCAAGGATGGAGATCTTGCAGGGTAATGAGATTTTCCCAGTAATGAGCTTGCTTGGCACATGATGGAGAAGTCAAAGAAGTCCCAAAGTAGGGCAGCCAAGTAAGAAAAGTGCCAGACGCTATGCCTGGGCATACAACTAAAGGTAAAAAACAGTGTCAAGGAGCTCATAATATTCAAAATTGTTAGTTATCTCTTAATTGATAGTTCTAGTGGTCCTGTCTCAAACCTCATCCTTCTTGACATTTCTGCAGCCTTTTGCACTGTTAATTACCTTCTCCTTGATACTCTCTTTTCTCTAGATTTTTACCACTCTTCTTTCTCCGGAGGTTCTTCTAACTTTCTGACTATTCTTTCCTAGTCTCTTGCTAGATCTTTATCCAGATCAGGCCCACTGCTGTGAGTATAGACAATTCTTGCTTTATGTAATTTCACATTATGCAAATTCAATAGAATTGAAAATGAAAATAATTAGAAAATATGAAGGACAAAAATTATCCTCAATAGCACATGAACTTAGTCTTGCAGTGTTGACTGTGAACACTATAGTGAAGGATGCTACCCAGAAAAAGGAGCACATAGAAGGTAGCACTTGCATGAAGTTGGTTTATCTATCAAAATGAAGAGAAGGTGCTATTCTAGAGATAGAGAAACTATTAACCGTATGAACAGAGGACTAGACTTAGAAGAATATTCCTTTCAGCTTTATGGCAATTCAAACAAAGGCTCAAAATCTCTGAAGATTTAAAGGAAAAAATACAAAAATAATGGATGAAGGTCTCTACTTCCCAGAGCAAATCTGTAATGTAGGTAAAGCCATATTATTTTGTCAAAGAATGCCATCCTGAACCTACATATTTGTGGAGGAAAAAAACTATTTTGGGACATAAAGCTTCAAAAAATAAGAGTTACTTGTCTGCTTGGAGGGACTGCACCAGGAACTTGCAAATTAAAACTTGTTCTTTTGCACCACTGAGAAAACCCCAGAGCATTGAAAGGAATCAGCAAGACTTGTACATCATTTCACTAACCTTAAGGCGCAGGGCAACTAGATGGTGTAGTGGATAGAGTACCAAGCCTGGAATCATGAAGACTCATTTATCTGAGTTCAAATCTCTGGCCTCAGACACTTACTAGCTGTGTGACCCTGGGCAAATCATTAACCTTGTGTGCCTTAGTTTCTTCATCTGTAAAATGAGCTGGAGAAGGAAATGGCAAACCATTCCAGTACCTTTGCCAAGAAAACCCCAGATTGGGTCATGAAGAGTCAGACATGCCTGAAAAATGATTGAACAACAGCAAAAGACATTATTATCTTTGAACAATGTTTATCCAGTGGTGGGGAATTTGTGACCTTGAGGCCACATGGGGCCCTCTAGTTCCTCAAGTGCAACCCTTTGATTCAATCAAAACTTCACGGAACATTTGTTTGGATTCAGTCAGAGGGCTGCACTTGAGGACCTAGAAGGCCACATGTGACTTTGAGGCTGTAGGTTCCCCATCCCTGGTTTTTGCACTGCTCTATTTTCTAAACTGAAAAGTTTTGTAATGATAATGGCATTCCTTTCAAGATTCTACTTATTTTTGTAATGCCTGAGGTTACCTTTCCCATCTGGATGATTTTAATGAAAAAGTAAAAGTGATCTACCTTCCACCGTAAAAATACCTCATTATTACAACCTATAGATCAAGGAGTGCACAGTGCCTAGCACAGCTGAGAAATATGTGTGAACTCCTTGAGGTAAGGGACCACATTTTTGCATCTCTATTTCCAATATTTTCTAAAGTGTCTGTCATGTAAAATACCTAATAAATGCTTGTTGATTTGACTTGACCCTGAAGTCTCATCATCTCTGTAGTGTCAATACTTCTTTCAAAAATACCTTATTATTGTGTATGTATACTCTCCACTTGAGATCACTTAGATTTTGATCATTTTGATCCTGTAGCCATCCATTATGAACATATATTATGCTAATCCTCAACCAATTCTTGATCCCTTATTTGTATTTTTAGAGTTTGGAGGCCAATAATCCCTGACTTGTAGGAAAAAAAAAGACTATTTTTACTCCCTTACAACTATCCCCTTTCTTCTGTACCCAATCTGTCTTTAGCTGCTGTCAAGGGCAACTGGCCCAAGGTTCAGCTGCAGGACTCAATCTGGGAACTCTGGTAAAGGAAGATGAAGTTCTTCACAAAAATCATGATTCTAGCTGCTGCAGTATTCTTAATGTTTTCCCCTCACTGTACAACTGACTTAGACTCATTAGTCTGGGGCAGTCGAGAAAGGAGAGGAGCTAACCTTTCTTATCTTCGCTATCACTTGCCCTGGCTACTGTCCCCTTCTGCTATCCTGAATTATCTAGTAAAAAATATGATCATATCTTAATATGCAATCAAGAGAAATATGTTTTGTGATTATAGGATAACAGAATTTTATAATTAGGAAGGATCTTGGTGATCAAGTACAAATCTTTCATTTTTACAGTTGAGGGAAATGAGCTCTGATGAAGTTGAATGAATTGTCAAGTCACATAACTGGTTTTCAAACCTATCTTCTTTTTAATAGGTTACATCAAGGGCGGGGAACCTGTGGCCTCAAGACCACAAGGGGCTCTCTAGCTTCTCAAATGCGGCCCTTTGACAGTGTTCTGTGAAGTTTGGATTCAGTCAAAGGGCTACACTTCAGCATCTAGAGCAGTGGTTCTCAACCTGTGGGTCGCGACCCCTTTGGGGGTTGAACAGGGTTGCCTAAGACCATTGGAAAACACATATTTCCAGTGGTCTTAGGAACCAAGACACCATTCTTCTGTCTGTCTACAGGTGGGTCTCCCCACATGCAGATACGCCCACATACTAGTATTAAAGGGTCGCGGCATTAGGAAGGTTGAGAACCACTGACCTAGAGGGTCACATGTAGCCTCAAGGCCAAAGGTTCCCCACCCTTGGGTTACATTGTACATCAAAGTACGTCTTATTTATGACACTGAGTAAATCAAATGTCAATTCTCTATATTTCTTCCTAAATGCTTAATCTGGAGTAAAAATTTAAGGAAAAAGATTATAATCATATAATTTAAATTTTTATATAAAGACAACATAGGATAGGATTAATTCATTTATTTTTAATGATAAAATATCACATTTTTCAAAATAAACACTTATAAGAACAGATACTGAATTAATGTAAAATCCTTATTGATTTGCACCCAAATGAGATAGGCAAGTAAATATATCATTTAAATTCTGACTATCTTTTATATAAATCTGACCTTAGATAAATGAATTGTTTACTTAAATATATTTGTAGTTGACATTTTACATTTTAAAATATATTTTAAAAGATTGGAACAAAATGAAGAACAGTTGAAAACTCTTACATTGGAGCTACAGAAGAAATCAAGTGAACTGGGTAAGGTTTAAAGAGTAATAAATATGCTTTTTAATAATTAATTTAAGATGAATTATTTCAAAATAAAATAGGCTAGCAACTATGTGGTTTCTAGTTTTTTATTTGATCATTTTGTCTAGCTTTAAGGAAATAGGAAAATCTTAAAATCAAGTCTAAAAAAACCCAAAACTTACCAAGTTTTCCAGTTCATGAACTCCTTTAATTGTAAGGAACCTAAAGGGATCATAGGTACCTAGATTCCTGAATTCAGGATTCTTAAAAGTTTTTATTGTTAGAAATATCAGTTATGTTTTGTATCTCATATGTGTATTTCATACTTTAGCCATTCAGGAGAATGAACAATATATAGGAAAAATGTAAGTTTATTTCTAAAATATATGCCATATATAATTTTATATGTGATAAACAATGGTACTATTAAACTTTAACGAGGCCCTCACTGCTTTTTAAAATTAAACTAAAATTAAGATTCTACATTTTTCATAGCTGCTGTTGCAAACATTATCCTCTTTTCAAGCCTAGTTTCATTCTTAGTTCTTTTTCAGTTTACTATCTCCTGCTTTGTAGAGAAAATTGAGACTAAATGACATGTTCCATGTTTTATCTTCTTGATACCTCAAAACCTCTGTATGTCTTCCCTATACTTTCCTCCTTTTCTCTGTTTTCAAAGGATGAAGTTGCTCTGCTTTTGCCCAAATTAACCTCTAAATTTGTGTTATATTCTGTCTTGTTCAAGGTCCACCAGGACTTTGATCTATCTGCCTTCCTACTCTGCATTTTGAATCTTTTTCTACTGGCTTCTTTCCTTCTGTGAAGAAATATACTCAGTTCTCTTTTATCATTTAAACAAAACAAAAACCAAAAAAAAAATGTTTTTGCTTTCACTTTGCTGCGTTCTCTAGCTAATGTCCTATCTTTACATTCACTTTCACTGCTGAACTTCTACTGAGTAGTCTATATTCACTATCCTTACTTCCTCACCACCTGTAATCTGACTTCTGTCCTCACTGTTCTAATGAAGCTCCTCTCCGTAAACAGTATCAAGTCTGATACCTTTTCACTCATCATCCTTGAATTTTTTTTGTAGCATATGACATTATTGCTCCCTTTGTTTATAATCTCTCCTGGCTTGTCTTCTTTGACACTGATCTTTCCTGATGAGCTTCCTATTTCTGACCTTTATTTATTTGACTATTTTTGATAGTTACAACTAAAATTGAACATGCTCAATTTATTGTTGCATAGTATAGTATGGTATAGAATGCTTCAGTTTTAGTGAGGAGGTGCTAAGTACCTCTCACATTTGCAAGTTGTAAACCATGGGAAAATTACTTAGCCTCATCAGAAAGATTTGAATAACATTTATAGTGTCTTCTTCATAGAATTGTTGTATCAGTTATTATGACTTTCCTTGACTTTTTCCTCTTTTCTTTCCACACTCTATGTCTTGGCATTCTACTCATTCCTGTAGCTTCAATTAACATCTCTATACAAAGGACTCCAAAATCTATCTTTAGGTTTGACCTCTCACCTAAACTCTAACCCTAAATTTCTATCTACTGGATTCCTCATTTTGGATAAGTTATTGGCACCTCAGACAACATATCCAAAAGTTAACTAATCATTAAGCCATGACAAAAAGCCAAATGCTCTGGATTTACATGGGAGTAGGTTTAATCTTGAGGACCCATCATAAATTATTTCCTTTGGCTTGTGTCTCTCTACCAGTTTTCCCCTGGGATTATTAGTCAATTAGTCATTTAGCATTTACAGGTAATGTGCTAAGCACAGGAGATACAAAGAAAGGTAAAATATAGTGCCTGCCCTCATGGAGCAAGGGAGACAATCCCTAATGGATGAGACAACATGTAAATCACTATATACAAATATACTGTATATAGGACAAATAGGAAATAATCAACAGAAAGAAGGCACTAGAATTAAGAAGGACTGGGAAAGTCTTCTTGTAGAAGATGGGATTTCAGCTGAGATTTAAAGGAAGTGAAGGAAGTGAGGAAGTGGAGATGAGGATGGAAAGCATTCCAGACATGGAAGACAGCCAGTGAAAATTCTCAGAGTTTTGTTATAAGAACAGCAAAGAGGCCAGTGTTGCAGGTGTTGGGGGTGAGTGGGTGAGGTTTAAGGTTAGTCAGTAAGCATTTATTAAGTACTCTACTATGTGCTAAGTACTGTGCTAAGCCCTAGAGATACAAAGAATATCTACTTACAAAGATTTAAGATTAGAAAGATGGGAAAGGGAATTGATTATGAAGGGCTTTGAATGCCAGTGGATTTTGTTTTGAACTTAGAAGAGCTATTGGAGTTTATTGAATAAAGTGTGTATGTGTGTGTGTGGGGTGGGGGGTAGTGTTTTAGGGAAATCATTTTAGCAGATGAATGGAGGATAGACTAGAGTCAGGGAGAGACTTGTGGCAGGTGGACAAACTAGCAGTAAAGACAGATTAATGCAGTAATCCAGGTATGAGGTGATGAGAGGCTGCACCAGAGTGGTGGCAATATCTGAGGAAAGAAGGGGTATATTTGAGAAATGTTGGAAAGGTTAAGTTGACAGGCATTGGGAACAGATTGGATTTGGGGAGAAGGTGGAGTTAAAGAGAGTGAGGAGTTGAGAATGACACCTGTGTTCTGAGCATGGTTAACTAGGAGGATGCTAATGACACAGGAAAGTTTGGAAGGGGGAAGGTTTTGGGGAAAGATAATGAGTTCAGATCCTGTGCCAGCCCCTTATTTTAACTTTGTGTATCTGTATTTTGTGTATGTGTATTCTTTTTCAAGTGTGTCTCTTGTAAACATATTGTTGGATTCTATCTTCTAATCCATTCTGCTGTTCTCTTCCATTTTATGGGTAAGTTCATTCCATTCACATGAACAATTGTGATCGCTAACTGTGTATTTCCCTCCATCCTGTTATATTTATCCTTTACTTTTTCATGCTGTGCCCCCCTAGGAATGTTTTGCTTCTGACCACTGCCACTGATCACACCTTCCCTCCCCACCCCAACCCCTGCCTTTTCTTAGTGCTTTTCCCTCCTACTTTATTGTAAAGTAAGGTGAATTTTGTACCCAACTGCTCATGTATATTTGTTCTTTCCTCCTTGAACCAGTCCTTCCTAGAACCAACCATCCTTGAACCTTTCCTTCCATTTTTGTTTCTGTTGCATAAACTCTTCTTTGCTTGCCTTTACTATGTTAGATAATTTTCCCTACTCTTCCTCTCCTTTCCCTTTCTCCCAGTGCATTCCTTTTCCCTCCCCTTTCCATTATTTTTTTGAGATCATTCCAATATAGTAGACTTCCACCTGTGACTTCTGTGTAAGTAGATTCCTTTATGATTTCCCACTCGTTTACTTTTTTATGCTTCTCCATAAGGTCTGTATTTGTCTTTTTGATTCTTGTGTTTAAATGTCAGGTTTTCTATTCAGCTCTGGTCTTTTCATCAAGAATGCTTTAAAATCCTTTATTTCATTAAAAGCCTATTTTTTCTTCTGTAGAATTATACTTAGTTTTGCTGAGGAGATTATTCTTGGTTGTAATCCTAGTTCCTTTGCCTTCTGGAATATCATATGCCAAGCCATCTATTCCTTTATATTGGTAATTGCTTAGGCTTGTGTGATCTTGACTGTAGTTCTATGGTATTTGAATTCTTTCTTTCTGGCTGTTTGAAATAATTTTTCCTTGACCTGGAAGCTCTGGACTTTGTAATATTCCTAGGAGTTTTCATTTTGGGAATTTGTTCAGGAAGTGACTCATTCTTTTAATTTCTACTTTACCCTCTTATTGTAACACAAATTGACACAGACAGAACAGACAAACAGAATGCCAGGATACCACAAGTTTTCTCCTTCTTATTCTAAGATACTAATAAGTTTTCCTTTTATAATTTCTTGAAATATGATGTCAAGAGTGTTTTCTTATTCATGGCTTTCATATAGACCAATAATTCTTAAATGATCTATCCTCAATATACTTTCTAGCAAGTTGTTTTTCATGGGATATTTCACATTTTTTTCCCTTTTTTGTCTTTTGATTTTGTTTGATTATTTCTTGCTGTCTTATGGAGTCGTTAGCTTCCACTTGACTAATTCTGATTTTTTTTTGGAGGGGGGAAGGCAAGGCAGTTAGGGTTAAGTGACTTGCCCAAGGTCACACAGCTAGTAAATGTCAGGTGTCTGAGACTGGACTTGAACTCAGGTCCTCCTGACTCCAGGGCTGGTGCTCTGTTCACTGTGCCACCTAGCTGCCTCTACCAATTCTAATTTTTAAGAATTTATTTTTTTCAATTAGGTTTTGTACCTCTTTTATCATCTGGCCAATTCTGATTTTTAATGAGTTATTTTCTTCAGTATTTTTTGTGCCTCTTTGACCAAAGTGTTACCCTTCATAATTTTTTTTGCGTAGCTGTCATAGCTTCCCAACATGTCAGTACATTCCACTTTCACCTCAGAAGCCCATACAGAATCTTGTACTTTATATAGATTTTGGAGTTGCTAGGGGAAGCCCCTTTCCTATGGAGGTGAAAGAGGGTTAGGGCACCTATTATATGCCAGGCACTTTGCTAAGCATTTTTACAAATATTATCTCATTTGACCTTCACAAAAACCCTGGGAGGTAGGTGCTATTATGATCCCCATTTTCAGTTCTGTAAAGTAATTTTTAGGTAGATTGATGTATGGCACTCAATATGTAAATTAATTTAGGTAGTACTGTAATTTTTATTACATTGACTCAGCCTACCCGTAAACTATTGATATTTCTCCAGTTATTTAGATCTATCTTTATTTGTATGAAGAGTGTTTTGTAATTGTTTTCATATCATTCCTTTGTGTGTCTTGACAGTATTTTATATTGTTCATGGTTATTTTAAATGAATTTTCTCTTTATATCTCATTGTGCTGAATTTTGTTGGTAATATACAGAAATGTTAATGATTTATATGTGTTTATGTCTTACAGTTTTGGTGAAGTTGTTAATTGTTTCAATTAATTTTTTTCAGTTGATTCTAAGTAAGCCATCCTCTTATCTGTAAAAAGGGGTGTTGTTTCCATTTTCCCAGTGCTCATTTCTTCAATTTATTTTCCTTGTCTTATTGCTTTAGCTAATATTTCTAGTATAATATTTAGTAGTAAAAATTTAGTAGTAATTTAGTAGTAATATTACTAGTAATATTTAGTAGTGATAATAGACATCCCAGCTTCACTCCTGATCTCCCTGAAAAGATTTCTAGCTTATCCTCACTATAGATAATGCATACTCTTGGTTTTAAATATATACTACTTATCATTTTAAGGAAAACTCCATTTCTGTGCTTTCTAGTATTTTGTAACAGGAATCAGTATTATATTTTGTTGACAACTTTTTCTACATCTGTTGAAATACTTATAGAATTTTTGTTGTTTTTGTTATGCTTATAGTTTTCCTCATATTTCCTAATAACTGGTTCTGCATTCCTAGAATTAATCCAGCATAGCCATTCATTTATTGTCTATGGTGCTTTTTAAGGAAAATGTAGTTTACCTGTATCTTTTTAAATTAGGTCTATTTTTTTCCTTTGCTTTGTCTATGATCTTCATAGCTACTCGTTCCTTTGTAACTCAAACTGAGGTATGCTAGATCCTTTGCCAGCTCCTTATTTTAACTCTGTGTGTATCTTTCTGTTTGAAGTGTGTCTCTCATAAACATATTGTTGGATTCTGGTTTCTAATACATTCTGTTATTCTCTTGTATTTCATTGGTGAGTTCATCCTGTTCACATTCCTAATTATGACTGCTAATCATGTATTTCCCTCTAAACTGGATCTTATACTTTTCCTTCTCTTTTTCGCCCTGTCCCCTCTTTAACAATCTGTTTTGTTTCTGACCACTGCCTCTCTCATTCTGCCCTCCCTCTTATTATCTCCTGCTCTTTCTCTTAATCCCTTTCCATCTTAACTCTGTTAGGTAAGATGAATTTCTGGAACCAACATCGTATTATGTATATTTTTCCCTCCTATAAAGCCAAGTATAAGCAGCTTTCCAGAGGATTGCTGCTATGAATGGCTTTAAGATTCTGATTACATAGTATAGTGAACTCTTTATTTATTCAGCTGTAAATTAAAGCAAAACATTCACAGAAACCAAAGTACAGCATTCACAATGTTATAACATAACAAGTTATCACTCAAGTGGCCACATAGTTTTCACCAAAGTGGTCACATGGTTTTAAACAAAAGGTATTCATTAAGTCCTTAACTCAGTCATCCTTAAGGGACACAAAGTACAAAGGTCAAAGTTCTCCACCCCTAGGCCACAGTAAATCATGATCTTCTCAGTCAGCATTAAAGTACCCAAGGAGACTTCTTTTCATCTTGACTGGAGGCTGGCTTTCCAATTCTATGGTTCCTCTTCCATGGGTCCAGCTCCTTCCTGAATCTACTCAGCTGTCACCTAGATTCAAAGGTAGGCAGCTCTCAGCTTCTTTTCCAGCTCCTCATCCAATTCCCATTCCATATTGAAGCTCATGGTTTCCAGTTCACCTCAGGTCCTTCACAATTTCTGTTTCTGGGAAGACAAAGCTTAACAGAGCCAAAACAATATTCATACACATTGTGGGCAGCACCATCAATTCACTATCTGCCTGTGAAATCAACACAGACTCACAAAGTCTGAGAACTCAACACAAATTGTTAGTATAGTCCCAGTGCCTCCAAAACCCTCCTCCATGACTTCTTTAAACAGACAATAAGAAAATCCTCTTTCAGGGCTTCCAGTAAGGTCCCAGGGCTTCTGTACAAAGTATTACAAACACAAATCAACACAGACAGAACAGACAGAATGCTGGGATACCACAAGTTTTCTCCTCAACTCTGCCGCCACAAGTGTTCTCTTCTCACTTCTACTCTCTCCCAGCTTGGGCCTCTCCTTATATATGGTCATTAGCTTCTCCCTGTTCCACCTCTTCATTTTGCATCAGCAACAGGGGTTCACAAGTTGTGAGTTTCACAAGTTCTTTTTTTTTAACAAAGACGATATAATCATGGGCAAGGCTTAAGAGAAATTTGAGCTGAAACAAGGTGCTAAGTACTTCTTTGCTTGCCATTAAACCTCCTTACCTCAGTTCAGATGAGAGTTCAGTTCAAAGGTCATCTGTTCTGCCTCACTAATCTCTCCATTGTATGAACTTCCTTGTGCATCCCATTTATGTGAGATAATTTCCCCTGTTAATCTTTTTCCTTCCCTTTTTTCCTAGTGTATTCCTCTTCTCCCATCCATTCTTCTTTTGAGATAATTCAAATATAAAAGACTCACATTCAGGCCTCCTGTCTAATTAGATTTCCTCTAAGAGCCCTGATGATAATAAAGTTCTTAGGGGTTTTATCTATCATCTCCCTATGTAAGAGTGTAAACAGTTTTGACTCTGCATAGTCCCTTATGACTTCTTACTTGTGTTTATCTTTTAATGCTTCTCTATAATATTCTAATTTTGAATGTCAGATTTTCTACTTAGCTCTGGTCTTTTCATCAGGAATGCTTGAAAGTCTTTTATTTTATTAAAGATCTCTTTTTTTCTCCTGTAGGATTATATTTAGTTTTGTTGGATGAATTATTCTTCATTGTAATGCTAGCTCCTTTGCGTTTTGTAACATATTCTAAGCTCTCTACTCCTTTAAAGTGGTGGCTGCTAAGTTGTGTGTGATCCTGACTGACTTCATGGTATTTGAATTATTTCTTTCTGGCTGCTTACAGTATTTTGCGGACATTTACTAAGGAAAAGAATGTAGAGAAATAGAGGTCCCAAAAAAGAGCTGGGAGGAAAATACTAAACTGAGTTGAATGGGGAAGAGGAAGATATATCAGTAAAAGACATGGAAATTAAAGGGAGGAAAAGATCTCAAAAAGTAGTGTGTGGCCATAATTTCCAAAGTAATGATGACAGAAAAGAAGTAATTGTGTTTGACTAGATAAAGGTCGGCTAGGTGGCACAGTGGATAGAACACTTGACTTTGAGTCAGGAAGACTTGAGTTTAAATCCAGCCTCAGATACTTATTATCTGTGTTTCACTTAACTCTGTTTGCCTCAGTTTCCCCATCTGCAAAATGAGCTGGAGAAGGAAATGGCAAACCACTCCAGTATCTTTGCCAAGAAAACCCCAAATAGTTTCACAAAGAATTGAAAATGACTGAAAACCAACAAAAAAAGAAGAAAAGATCATTAGTGATATTTAGTTATGTGTATCATTAGCATGATAGTGGAAGAACAGCATTTTTTAGAGGATTAAGAAGAGTGAATGGAGAAGAAGCAAAGGCACTGGATTATAAAATGCCACATGCTCAAAGAGTACAGTAACAAAAGGAAGGAGAGAAATTGTGTAAGAGGTAGAAACAGCATTAGAGTCAAATATTTGTAAGATAAAGGAGACTTGTAATGCTTGATAATTAATGCTAATTTAATTGAATTTGTGTAATTGATAGTGTTGTAGGAAAGTTGTGAAAGAGGGAAGGTATCCTTGTTGGAGTAAAGTTCTTAAAGACACAGAAAGGAATGGGATCGTGATAAGTGTAAAATTAGTTTTAGAGAAGAACATAACCCAGCTTCCTTTTAGAGTATAGGGAAGGATTAGACTAGATACAGGTATGATAACGTGTGAGATGAAAGAGTTCAGAGTCTGAAAAAGGTCTTTATTCTTTCTCATGAGAAAGGACTCTGCCCTTGCCACCCAACATGGCACCTGCAGGGAGAGAGTGACAGGTAGAAGACATTCCGTGGTTACATAATCTTCCAATGCAGAAACCCAACCCCCCCCAACTGGCCTTCACTCTTAGTGGTAGGAGGGCTGTCCCACAACCAAAGCATGGGAATTTCTCTGAGACAAAGGACGTGGAAACATGTGGGTGTCCAATGAAGGCTGTCTTAACCTTATTTGGCATATCTTTTGCTGAGTTGGCTCTAGGGGAGGGTCTCCATTGCTCTAAGCCCCAGATTGCTTGAAGGTCAGGTGACCTAACCCTAGGCCTAGTGAATACTGAAGCCATTCTAGATTTGATTTTTCAGAATGGGGAAACTTCACTATAAATTATCCCTCACAATAAGATGCAGAAATTGTGATAAATTGAAATTAAGGCACATGTATATGAAACAGTGTATGATGGATGACCTTATAATAGATCTATTTTAAATATATCAGTATCCTATAAGATCATGCATTTGTCCATATTACATTACCCAGTTTTCAGTTTTTTCATAGTGTCCTTAATCTGACTCTGCCTGGTGCTTCCTTTTTCAATAATGTTTTTTCTTATTTCTTGCCAAACTAACCTTTTTGTCATTCCTCACACACATTATATGGTCTTATCCCTGTGCTTTTGACCAGTTATCCTCTATTCCTGGAATTCTTTCCTCTTCATCTCCACCTCTTAGAATACCTAGTGTCCTTTAAAACCCAGTTGAACCTTCTACATGAAGTCTTTTCTACTTACCCTAGCCTCTAGTGCTTTCCCTCCAAAAAAAATTCCTTGGGTTCATTTTCTATTTGGTTATGTTTTTCCCCCAATAGTATATCAACTCTTTGAGGGCAGGGATCATTTCCCCTTAAGTTATGGTATCTCTAGTGCCTAGCACAGTAGCTGACACGTTATGTGCTGAATAAATATATGTTGATTGACTTCCTCTTTATGTTACCTTTTTATTTCCTATTTCTTCAATCATTTCACACATCGTTCTTAATCTTTTATTCTCAGTAATACATTTAGTTCTTTTAACATATTTGTTTTTATTTTAGAAGACATGAAAGTATGTAAAAAGGACAAAGAAATGCAACTTGAAGAATTAAAAAGAAACTTGGTAAATATATATTACTGTGCCTCTAAGTAATTTAGTATAGTATGGCAACTGTTAGCAGGCTGCTTTTGTCCAGTGTGTTATTATGACTTATAGAATTTTAACAATAATTATTTTTGTTCCTGCCCCTCCAAAAACATACTTTTTCTTAAAGTATAACTTTGTTTTTCAAAGGTGTCCAATCTTCTCTCTTTCCTATAAACATCTCTTATAGCAAAGAATAAAAAAGAGAGAGGGGAAAAAGCATTTGAGGAAAACTAATAAATATATAAGTTAAGTCTGACAGTGTATTTAAGGTTCCACACCCATATTTCCCTTTTATGCAAAGAAAGGAGGGTACATTTTCTCTTCTTCTCTTTGGGACCAAACGATGGTTATAATTACACAATGTCCAGGTTTGGGATCTTTGTTGTTGTTGTTCTTTCAATTTGCATTCTAATAATTGTGTATGTTGTTTTTCTGCTTTCATTTATTTCACTTTGTATCAGTTTATATAATGTCTTTTTGTGTTTGCCTGTATTATTTTAATTCATCAGTTCTTAATGGATATAATAATATTTCATTATATTTATGTACCACAATTTGTTTAGAATTCTGTGTCCTTCTTAAAAGAAGGAAATTATACATTGCCCATATTATTGTCATGTGTGTCATATCAACAATTTTACCATGGTATAATGGAAAGAATGCTGGCTATTGATTCAGAATACCTAAATTTAAATTTAAATCGTACCTTGAGCAAGTCATCTAATATTATTTGGCCTCAATTTCTTTATCTATAACATGAGTAGTAGATGTGCTTTAAAGCTTCTTCCAGTTCTATAACTATAATCTTATATTAATTTGAATGTGACATTTTGTGGTTGTAAATAAGACGCCTTTGAAGGTTGTGTTCATTCTTTTACTACATGAGTATTTACTAAGGAAAGTAATTTGTATTTGGTATATAGTTTAGTTTGCATGTACAGTCCCATTTTAGTGAACTTTTAAAGACATACTTACTTGGTTGTGGTTTTAATTTTTACGGTATACAGAAGGTAATATTTGTAGGTTCAGATAATTGATTTTTTTTTTTTTTGCTTTTTGCAGGGCAGTTGGGGTTACCTGAGTTGCTCAAGGTCACATGGCTAGTTTTTGTGTGTTAAGTGTCTGAGGCCAGATTTGAACTCAGGTCCTCTTGATTCCAGGGCTGGTGCTCTATTCACTGCACCACCTAGCTGCCCCTTATAATTGATTTTTTAATATGCCTGATAGAAAAATCTGACCCAAGACCTAGCCTATTTTTATTTGGTTTTTATCTTTACCTTGAGAACTAACAGATCTTCAGTTTACCAATGTCCTCACTGAAAACCACAACCATAACCTTTTGTGAAACCTGTTAAATTTTAAAGATGGCTTATATGTCATTATATACACACACACACACACACACACACACACAACTGGTAAATACAAAAGTAACATTTTTATTATAGAGATTGATTCCTATGTGGACAAAAATTAGTAAAGGTATCATTTGTAAATAAGTTTTTTTCTGAACTCATTTCATCAAAATCTACCTATTGTGATCATGAACATGAACCTTTTGTTTTATAGAATCAGAAATTATAATATTTTTGTTAAAATGAGATTCCATGTATTATGTGATTTCCCCTTCCATGTATGACCTTCTAGCAGATGAAACTGTAGTATTTTCAAACTGATTTTCATTTTATTTGCCATAACAATTGACAAATTTTCATAGAATCAGATCTGTAAGATTATAAAGGAACTTAGAAATAATCTCCTCAAGGAATCATAAATTTTAGATCTAGAAGGAATCTTAAAAAATAATTTTGTCCAACCACTCATTTTACACGTTAGAAAATTAAGTTCTGAAAAGGACTTAGTGATTTGTTTATATCCATAAAACTATTTAATGACATAGCTACAACTAGAACCTAGGTTCCCTTAACTCCCTCTCCAGTATCCCTTTAATTATAACCCAGTTCTTTCATATTTATTTCTTTATTTATCAAATAAAGATGTGTTTTGTAGTTCCAACCAAAGGGGAAAATGTTATTGAAATTATGGTTGTGTTCACAACTTTTATTTGTAGATTTCATTATTTTGAATATTTATACTTTGGAATTAATGATTCTTTCATATTCTTAATTAGAAGGTAAATCAAAGACTTTTAAATGAAAAGAAACATTTAGAGATGATTACTGAAAAACTACAGGCAACGGAAATAGAACTAAATGGGACTCTTGAAATCAGAGAGGTTCGTGTAACTATTTTGTTTCAGATATTTTTGTTACTGTGAATGTATCTCACAGTTACATTAAAGTTTATAGACATTTTAAATTGTCTATTATCCTTTTTTGCTATGTAACTATTACACCTATTTTTTTAGTTATACAGTCTCTAATGAATTCCTTTGTATCACTTTTCCCAGGCAAATCTAATTAGTAATATGTTATAGCCTACTCATGCTCAAATGTTCCTTTTTGTTGTCATTTGGGTGACCTATCACCTTAATTCTTTAGACACTGTGGTGTCCTATGATTCATGGCCATATAGTATTACTGAAAGAATATTGATTATAAAGAGATGGGCCTTTCTTTCAGGAAAATATTAACTTGAAATCAATGATCAAAGAGTTACTGAATTAAGTTTTCTCTTATTTTTCCACTCTAATAAATCTCGAATGATTTTAATATATGCATGAAAGACATTTTGTTGGTGAAGAACATTTAAAGTCATATTTCACTGTACCAAGTAAAATTTTTTATTTGATTATTACATCAACAATGAGTATAATTAATTTTTTTATGTTCTTTATCATTTAGTCAGTTGTATTGTCATGAGATTCAGTTAGCCCCAATCATCCCAAGAACATTTGTGGATGAAAGTAGAAACAGGACAAATTCAAAAGCACAATGAAACAGGTATTTTTGTAGTGATCTGTTGGGGATGGGATGGGTAATTCTAATGGAGCCATCACATTTGGACATTTATACCTCAACACTTGATGTACTTTATTTAGAAGTGACAATGCCATTAAAAAAATGAAATTAGGATAAGAGAACTGTTCCTGACTCAGAAAATTCTAAAGGAACAGGAAAGCTTACAGGTGGTATTTTTACTTTTAAAAAAAGTGACTGAGAAGACATCAGCAACTGCTGATCCTTGTACCTTCTTTATGAAAATCATTATGAAAATGTTGTATGCATTGAGAATAACATTGATGAAAATATTAGCAGGAAATAAGAAGGCCCTTTGCAGATGATTTTCTACATATTTGTGGTCACATAACTGACTAAAAGACATAGAGAATATAAAATTCCATTGTATCTCTTTATTGCTCTTTAAAAAAAGCATTGACATATACAACAAAATAACAATTTGAAATTTCTCTTCATGTAAGCTGCATCCCATGTTAAAATATATGAGACATTACAACATGATTTTGGAAGTGAGGCCTTCTCCAGGAAAATTTTCTGTGCTGAGTCCTTCCCCTTCCCTCCCCCCGCCAAAAAACTCCACCCAAAGCAGGATTCCATTTTGATGATAAAATTCTTCAAATATTTCCATCCTCAAATGAAATTCTTCTTGCTATAGTTAGTCCTGGATTACTACAAAACTTCCTTCAGTGAAATCTATAGAAGTACAAAACACATTAACCTTTTAATCTACAGAGGATAATTGAACTAGTTGAAAAGTTCTTATTACTTAGAGTATAACATAGAGCTGAAGAGCCAGATGATTGAGTTAGTCCATCAATATTACGTATCTTAAACAGACTACTTATGAACAGTGAAATAGGCTCAGAATTGAATAGCAAAAAGAAATGACTAGATTGAATTTGAGACAATGAAAGCACTGTCTAATATTACCAAACTATTAATTTTCATAAAAGTTAATCTCTTTAATACTGATATTGTGTGAGATGAAAAAGTTTGGAGTCTGAATCTGAGATCAGAAAAGGTCTTTATTCTTTCTCATGAGAAAGGGCACTGCCCCTGTTGCTCAAATGGTGTCTGCCAGGGAGTGCAACATGTGGAAGTTTGGTGGGCTTCTCTTGTTCTGATCCTAACTCCACCTTTAACACCTGTCCTACCTCATCATTGGCTGGTGAGGCAACCTCACAATCTTTCTAATTGGTGCAAAGCAGTTTCAATCCTTCATTATGTATTTCCTTTCACCAAATTTGGAAGTGCCCAGTTAGAAGTGGACTTGTATGGTTTTCTTTCAAATTACTTCATTTCTAGGAAATCATGGGTTACTCATGAGACTGAACTGGTTTACAAAATATAGAGAAGAGATAGGAATGTAACAGGGAGTTAAAAGAAATGAGGAAACTTCACTGTGAGTCATCTCACAATATTCTTTGGGTGATGCTATATGATTGTGACTCATGGGACACTTTAGTTTTTGATGAATCTAGATTACAAGTTAGTCACAACTATGGAAAGACTCATGGTAGGTACGAGTAGATTTTTAGCACATTAGTAAGGATGGTTTGTATGCAAGAAGTGATATAAAAACATTAATGAGGAGATATATATGGAGAAGGAAGTGATTCAGTTATATAAAGAAAATGCTAGATAGTGTGAATATTCCATTAGCATCTCTGACGTATCTTTTTTTAAAAAAGAGAAAAGTCACCAGTATGTTGCAAGGATCTTATAAGGAAGATTGTGGTAAGAGATTTGAAGAAGACGAGAAAGCATGAATAAGTTTGTTACTTGTACTGGTGGAGCACTCTCACTAGAAACATCTCAGTTCAGTGAATGTACCATTGCACAAATATATTCTTTCAAGTTTGTTATTTAAAAATTCCAGTGTTTTACCTACATGAATTTTAAAGGAGTTATAAAATCTTACATAATGACTCTGAAGTATCCACAACCTATTCTGATATTACCTCCTGGGATGGAGATAAACCAGTGTTCCTGTATATTGTGCTAGAATAGTACAAACTCTGGGAGATGATACAAAGCTGGAGGATGTTTGAGCATAACCTCATGATGAATTGTATGTGGGTGATCTGAAAACCAGTCTAAATGGATAGATAAAGCATTTATTAAATTCTTATTGTATGCCAGACACTGTTAAATTCTGGTAATACAAAAGTAAACACAAAGAAAGACAATCCCTACCCTCAAGGAATTTAGAGAGAAAGACAGCACATAAAGATAACTGAAAATGTGGGGTGAAGGTATGGGAAGAGGAAAAGTCCAGAGAGTCAGTAGAGAAATGAGCATGGCTATCATGGGCATTTCCTCTAATAGAGCCCAGATAATTTTTAGAGAAGTTCATTATCAGACTGGTTAGAAGTTGATTTAATTTTTCTGTCACGACTCATAATGACTGTCTACTGAGTCCTACGAGAGTTGTGATATGTATCAGTGGAAAGAACACCTACTCTGAAGACATCGTATATCTTTGAACAACCGAAGTAACATTAATACTAAGCAGATGAGGTTGTATTGTATCATTACTTTTGTGATAATTTTTGAATAATGAAAAAATTTTAAACCACATCTGATATGCTTTGTATACTTTCTCTTTTTCAGAAAGAAATACATGATTTGGAAGCAAAATTTATGGAAGCTGCTGCAAATGAACAAAAATACTTACAACAGGTTGCAGAACTTAAAACTGAGCTTGAACAGGAGAGGTATGTTTTTCTGTTATTTGTAAACCACATGTATTTTCTCCCAAAGTTTTGTTTTAAACTGTTTTGGAGGGATTGGATCAGTGATTTTGTTCCTTGGGAATTTGGGGTGAAGAAACTGTATGAATGCTGATGAGCACCTGCCTTGCAACTTAGCATCTTAAGTAACTGTCTGAGGCACTGAGAGGGTAAGTGACTTGCCTAGGTCACTTAGCCACCATGGGTCAGAGACATACCTTGAGTGAAGGTCTTCCTGATTCAAAGGCCATTATTTCCACTCTTCTCTGATATCTCTCATAAACTGTAACCGTGTTAAACTTGCATGGATATAGAATTAGATGAATACTGAGCTATATACCTATACATATAAATATATATATATATATTTTCTTCTTAAATAATGAAGTAACCCAGTCACCCACAACTGTTGCCTTTTGTTATAGGGACAGTGTTCTTTAAAGATACTTCCTACAAGTATGGAAGATAGGTATCCTGAAATTCACATCTAACCTACCACATGTAAACCAGATGCTTCTAACACTAATAGACTTTTAGGTGGAGTTTCACAACCTTGATATAAGACCAACTGAAGAGATGTCAATGGCAGCTAATAATTTTTCTATTTGCTTTTCAACAAAAAGGTTTTTAATTCAGTTTAATTCAGTTCCTTTTAGAAAAAAATCTATATATTAAGTACCTAATATGTGTAGGACAATGTGCTGAGTGATAGGAATACAAAGAAATCTAACCCAGTCTTTTGTTCTATAAAGTTTACAATCTAGTAGTGAATATATGCACACAAATATCTATAATATAAATGAGAAAATAATAGCAAAGGAGAGATCCATGTAAAAGTACAGTCTGAGAGAGAAGATAGCACTTCTAGCCAGAGTAATAAGGGAGAGTTTCATGGAGAAGGTGGCATTTGACTTAAAGGAAGGGAAGAATTTTAGCATGTGATTGTTGGAACTGAGAAGGGGGAAAGAATACATTCTAGACCTTGGGGGATAGTATGATCAAAAGCACAGAATTAGTAAAGGACGGGATGAAAAGGGAGAATCGCAGTTTGCTTATAATAGAAAATGTTTGAAAGGGAATAGTGTTAAAGAAAAGTTGGGGTGAGTTGTGTATGAAGAGGTGATTCTAAAAAACAAAATTAGGTAGGAAAAAGTAAAAAGGAGCAATTATCTCATAAAATGAGGTGTGAAAGGAGGAACTAATATGGAAGAAGCAGGTGTGGGTAGAGAGCTGGTAATGTTAGAATATTACTCTCATCTGGGTTGAAGAAGGAACAACATGTATATCCAAGGAGGTATAGAAGTCCTCTGAAAGTCTTACAGAGAGGTGAGAATAGTGGGGGATAGGGATTTATAGAAATGGTGTATGGATTAAGAATTAATTGGGTGGGGGAGAATATAAGGGAGAAACCTAGAGAGGTGGGTAAAATAAGGAATAAGAAGGTAAGGAGAGAAGATAAGATAACAGAGATAGGGTAAAAAGAAAGCCTGAGATGGAAAATAGTAAAAATAAGATGGAGGGAAATTTACAAGTAGTAATTATAACTTTGAATATGAATGGAATGAACTTGTATTTGACAAGTATAAAGACTTAAGATTGTAGGATAAGAATTCATTATTTCATAAATATAATATTGGGAAAACTGAAAAGCAGTATGGCAAAAACTGGGTATAGATCCATATCTTACACCATTTACCGAGATAAGGTAAAAATGAATACATGATTTAGATATATAGAGAGATATTACAAGAAAATGAGAAGAAAATGGGATTTATTACTTATTAGACTTAAGAATAGGTTAAGAAATTTATGAATAAACAAGAGAGAGAGCAAAGGTAGATGTAAAATGGAAAGTTTCTATTATACTACATTTGAAAAGTTTTTGTACAAATAAATGTAACCAAGATCAGAAGGAAAGCAGAAAATTGGGGGAAAATTTTATAGGTAGTTTCTCAGATAAAAGTCTCATGTCTCAAATATATGAAGAACTTTGTCAAATCAATAAAAATATGAGTCATTCACCACCTGATAAATGGTTACAATATGAACAGGCAGTTGTATCTGCAAGCACCCTAGCATACCCAGGATGGCTGCTAGCACAAGTTCTTAGATCTGCTTTTCTAAAAGAAAACAACTCAAAATGGGTTAACAATCTTACTTTAATCAATCAAATATATATCATTTACCTAGCTCAGGGGAAAAAGTCAGCACCCTGAACTTCAGAGAATACAAACAGTAGTTACAACAGAAAATAATACAGTTCAGTAGACAGGGCTTCTAGCTGTCTGACCATTACATTCATATCTAGTTAATTACCACAGAGGGAAGCACCAACATCTGGGTTTTCAAAGCCGGGGGGCTCAATGGCTGCCCAGAGTCTCATCTGACCAAATCACACAACTCTTGCCAAAGTGAGCCCCAAAGCAAAACCTCACATCAGGGTACATATAGCCTTCTCCTACTGGCTCAGAGAATGTCACAACCCTCGTGACCCACTACCTAATCACAAAGTAACAAGGTGTGGGCATTCCTGAAAAACAAGCCTCCCGCCACAGGCCTTACATAACAACTTTGAAGTATCCACAACCTATTCTGATATTACCTCCTGGGATGGAGATTCCCATTATCATTACAGCAGTTTTCCAATGAAGAAATCAATTTATTGTCATGTGAAAAATGTTCTAAATCATTATGGATTTGAGAAATGCAAATTAAACCAATCTTGATATATCATTTTCCACCTATCAGGCTAAAATGATTAAAGGAGAAAGCGATAAATGTTGGAGGAGATGTGAAAAAATTGGGACACTAATTTATTGTTGGTGGAATTGTGAATTGAGTCAGTCATTTTGGAGGGAATCTGGAATTATGCCCAAAGAGTTATTTTTAGACTCCCTACACCCTTGGACTCAGAAATACCACTACTAGATCTGTTTCCAAAGATGATTAGGGAAAAAGGAAAAGAACCTATATGTTCTGGAATGTTTATAGGAGCTGTCTTTATGGTGGTAAAGAACTGGAAATTGCAGAGACACTTGTGAGTTGGGGAATGGCTGAACAATTTGTGGTATATTATTATGATGGAATACTATTGTGCTGTAAAAAGTGATGAACTCAATCATCTTAGAAAAACATGGAAAGACTTGCATAAAATAATGAAAAACAAAATGAGAAGAACCAAGAGAACACTTGTATATAGTAATAATAATATCATTTTAAGAATGACTGAGCGAATAAGTCATTTTGACTATTATAAATACTCAAATTAATGATAAAGGACATATGAAGAAAGATGATATCTACATCCAGAGAAAGAACTGATAAATAGAAGTATATATAAAATAATTTCACACACACAGACATAATATATATACACACACACACACACACACACCTATATATGTATATATATATATATGTATACACACACACACACACACACACACACATATATATTTGTCCCTAATGGTTATCATCTCTAGGGTAGCAGTAGGAGAAGGGAAGAAAAAAAGGAAAAAAATTTACCTGACTTTATTAAATTTTTAAAAGAAATAGCAAGTTGTACATAATAGACTTACAGTTTCATGTACAATCATCTTTTTATTTTAATATGTTATGGAAATGCTTGTTTTAGTACATAAGTTAAACATAAAATAAAATTTTAAGAGAATAGCGTGAAATAAAAAGCTGGGCAGATAGTACGGAACTAAATTGTAGAAGACCTTGACTGCAAGATTAGAATAGTTTGAGTGGAACTCTACATGCCCAAATCAATTAATTTAGTTATAGAAAGCCCAGACAACTCAATTGAAAAAAAAATAAAGTGTAAATTAGATTGCAGACAAGTTCTTAATAAATTTTAGAGGAATAAAGTACTTCAATCATTAGATAAAGTCATATAAGAAATTTTTTTTGATTGGCTAAAAGAATCTAATATATACCTCTAGGCCTGTGTATAAAACAGCAAGCCAGTTGGAACTGCAAATATTCCAGCAGCATGCCAGTCTTGGCAGTCTTGGCAAATATTCCAGCAGCATGCCAGTCTGTTGAATCACTGTTAATGGTAGTCATACTTATGAAGGCCCACAAATATCAGTACTAGAAACTCTAGTCCCTATAGGATATCTGTAGAGCACTGAAGGAAAACAGTTATCTGCGTGTGGTAACCTGACCCACCAATGCAAGTGGTACTTAAAGAAATAGACCCCTAGAATGAGTGTTGCATTGTAGAGATTCAACTGGAATAGTCTGTGGTCCTGTTGCATTTGCAAGGTTCCACTGGAATTTTTTTTTGTTTTAATCTGGGACTCTTGGTCTTGGATACTTTTGTTTGTAAACATCCACAAAAGAAAAATGAGCATTGTTCTCTTTTGTTTTAAAGTACAATTGTATTTATAGGAGCTCTTTTTGTGGTGATTAAGAATTGCATGTCAAAGGGATGCCCTTCAATTGGAGAATGAGTAAAGAAGCTGTGGTATGTGATTGTGATGGAATATTATTGTGCTATAAGAAATGACAAACAGGATAATTTCAGAAAAACCTGGAAAGACTTACATGAACTGATGCAAAGTGAAATAAGCAGAACCAGGAGAATATTGTACAGAGTTACAGCAATATTATGCAAAGAACTGTGAATGACTTAGCTATTCTCAGCAGTACAATGATCCAAGACAATCCCAAAGGACTAATGATGAGGCATACTGTTCATCTCCAGAGAAAGAATTGTTATTGTCATAATACTATTGTCACTTTCTTTCATGCCTTTTTAAATTTTATTTGAGTCTTCTTGTACAAAACGACTAATATAGAAATGTTTTATATGATTGCATGTGTATAACCTATATTTGATTGCTTACCATCTCAGGGAGTGGGGAGGGCAGTGAGGAAGGGAGGGATAGAATGTCGGACTCAAAACTTAAAGAAAATGTTAAAAATTGTTTTAACATGTAATTGCGGAAAAATAAAGCATAATATTAAAAAATAAGGTATAGCTGTATGATTTATTTACAAGTGTGTTTCCTCATAAGCCAAGCAAGTTTTTTAAAAAATAATAACCTTTGCTTGTTGAATATTTAAGCACTAGTATTAGAGTATTACAGAGCTTATTATTAATATATGTTATTAGACATATGTCTTTTTATGGTCTGGCAAAATGGAATATACTAGATTGAGTATTAGATTATGACGTACATAACTGATTACCCCCAAATAGCCACATTGAGCCTGAAATACCCAGTTTTCAGAGTTGTATAAAACTTGTACTAAATGTAAACTGTACTTTTTAGATGCTTAATGATGAAAAGGATGAGACAGATAAGATGATAATCTGGGGAGTTTGTAGGGTCAAGGAAAGGGGCTTCTTTTCTTTTAGAATGGGGAGACCTGAATATATGTGTAAGGTCAAAGGACAGAAGCCAATAGAGGGAAAAATTGAGGATACATGAGAAAAAGGATAACTGATAGAACAAGGGAAGAGAAGAGGAGGGATGGCATAGGAGCATGGGTGCATTTGGAGTGGCTGACAAGAAAAAAGTGCTGCATAGTGTAGCAGATAGAATGCTAAAATTAAAATAAAATAAACATAAAATCAAATCCTCTAATACTTGCTAGTTGTGTGATGATGGGTAAGTTACTTAACATCTCTGAGCCTCAGTTTCCATTTCTATAATTGGGGATAATAATACCTATAGTACCTATGTCACAAAGCTTTTGTAAAGCTTAAATAATATCATTACATAAATCATTCTGAAAAATCTTAGTGTTAGATAAATATTTATGATTATTGAATGTGAGGACATACAGAAGGGTTTAGAAAGTTGTAGGAGGAGTTGAAGGACCTCATATCTTTGGATAGGTTCTTCTTTTTCTGTCAAGCACCAGGCAAGGTTGTCTGCTAAAAATGAAGGACAGTTGATAAAGTTTAGTGGCTTGAGGATAGTGAAAAAAATTTGAAGCAGTTTTAGTTAAAAGTAGTTCATAACTCTATTATTGCTCCTATTAAGCCTTTATAAGTTCAGGACTGTTAAAAGTTTATTTCCAGTAAGATTTGGGGTGAAGCAAGGAGGCCCATTATCACCACTATTCAATATTGTTCTAGAAATGCTTACTATAGCAATAAGACAAGAAAAATAAATAGAAGGAATTGGAATGGTCCATGAGAAAACAAAACTATCACTCTTTGCAAATGATATGATAATATATAAGAAACAGAGAGCATTACAGCATGTAAAATGGATAATTCTGGTTTTTATGAAATGAGAAAAATTTTTGTACAAACAAAATCAATGCAGCCAAGATTAGAAGGAAAAACAGGATACTGGGGAAATTTTTTTGCAGTGTTTCTCTGATAAAGGCTTCTCAAATATATGGAAAATGGGGTCAGATTTATAAGAATAAGAGTCATTCAATTGATAAATGGTCAAAGGATATGAATGGGCAGTTTTCAGAAGAAGAAATCAAAGTTAACTATAGTCATATGAAAAAAATTGCTCTAAATCACTATTGATTAGAGAAATGGAAATTAAATCAAGGCTAAGGCATCACCTCATAAATTGACTAATATGTCAGAAAAGGAAAATGACAAATGTTGGAGGGCATGTGGAAAAATAGGAACACTAATGTACTGTTGGTGGAGTTATGAACTTATCCAACTATTCTGGAGAATAATTTAGAATAATGCCCAAAGGACTATAAAACTGTGCATACCCTTTGACCCAGCAATGCCCTACTAAGTCTGCACCCACAAAGATTGAAGAAAACAGAAAAGAACCTATATGAATAAAAATATTTATAGCAGCTCTTTTTGTAGTGGCAAAGAATTAGAAATTGAGATTTCCATCAACTGAGGAACAGCTGAACAAATTGTGGTATATGATTGTGATAGAGTACTATTGTGCTATAAGAAATGATGATGGAGATGCTTTCAGAAAAACCTAAGAAGATTTGTATGAACTGATACAAAGTGAAATCAGCAGAACCATGAGAACATTGTACACTAATAGCAATACTGTATGATGGTCAGCTATGAATGACTTAGATATTCTCAGCAATACAATGATCCAAGATAATTCTGAAGGACTTATGATGAAAAATGCCATCCACCTCCAGGGAAAGAACTGATGGAGTCTGAATGGAGATTGAAACATGGTTTTTAAACTTTCTTTATTATGCTTATTTTTTGGTTTATATTTTCTTTTGTGACATGGCTATTACGAAAATATTTTGCATGACTGAATATGTATAGTCTATAAATATCAAATCAATTGCCTTGTTGAGGGACAAGGGGAAGGAGAGAATTTGGAAGTCAAAATTTAAAAAAAGGACATGAATACATGTAAATGAGAAAAAACTTAAATGTAAGAGGCTACTGAGTAAAAAATTACATAGGAGAGAAAGCTTGTTTTTATTTATTTTTTTAAATTGGGTGAAGAAGAGAGGAATGAAATCATGTGAAAATAAAAATGTGTAATATATTTAATTCATTTTATGTTTTAATAGGCTAAAAAATATTGAATTAACTGTGAATTTCAACAAGCTCTCACTAGAAAACAAACAGATGGCACAAGAAAGAATGACTACAGCCCTAGAATCCAAAAAAATGCAAGAGGATATTAATGTAAGTTGATAAATACAAATAACTTTTTCTCATCTGAAAGATAAGAGTTTTAGTAGATTATCTCGCAGGCCTTTCCTAACTCTAAAATTCTTTTATTCTTTTTGGACTGGCAGTGGTAATGGGCAAAAAAATTTTGGTGAAATCCACAGATAAGCCATAAATCTAATCTTATATCAATATATCACACATCTATAGTTTCATTTGCATGAGAAAACCTGAAACAAATCTAAACCCATCTATTAACTTAATAAAAAGTCTTAATAACTAGTGTTAGAGGCAAGAATTAAACCCAGTACTTGCCAAGTCCAATTCATTATCCTCTCTATCCTCTCTATGCCCTGTTATGTCTCTTATCTAATTATAAAAGCCAGTCAGTCAACATTTATTAAACACTTACTTTGTAAACACTAGGAATATAAAAAAAAAAAGGTAAAAGACAATCCCTTCTCTCAAGGAGCTCAGAGTATAATGGGAAAGATACCATGCAATGAGCTATGTACAAATAAGTGATATGTAAGGTAAATTGGAAGTAATCAGCAAAGAGAAAACATTAAATTTAAGAGTGGTCAGAAAGTTTTCCTGTAGGTCAAATTTTAGCTAGGACTTGAAGGAAGTCAGGCAAGCCAGGAGGCAAAGATTTGGTGGAAGAGTGTTCCAAGCCTGGGGAACAGCCAGTGAAAATGCAGGGAGTTGGGAGATAGAATAAGAAAGAGACTAGCCTCACTGGATCATGGAGTATGTGGAGGAGTGTAAAGTGTAAGTTTAATTTTGATAATGAACTCTTCTAGTACTCTTTCTGTTTTTCTGTGTCTTCATCTTTCTTCATCATTGGCCCTTCAACCTATTCCTGCTCATTGATATGTCTGTTTCTCAAGGGTTTGTTTTTTGTCCTCTTTTTTTCTTTGATAGTCTTATTCAATCTCACGTTTTCAACTTCTGTTTCTGTGCAAATGTTCGTAAATCTGGTCCTGATCTGTTTTATATACTAAATTCACATTTCCAAATACCTACAGGAGCTCCCTAAAGCATTTTAAAATCAATATGTCTAAAACCAAGTTGATTTTCTCTTCCCATAAAACTTTTCCTTCTTCTAATTTCACTACATCTTTCTAAGGTACCACTACTCATTCTTGTTTCTCCTGTTCTTAACCTTAAGGTTATCTTTGACTCTTCCCTCATCTTTACCTCTCATATTGCTACCACAAAGAATGCATTCGAAGGGCATGTAAAGCCCTTCACAATCTGGCTAGAGCTTATGTTTTTATATTTATTGCACATTACTTTCCTTCATATACTGTAAGATCTAGACATACTGGCCTATTTGATGTTTGCAATGTGTGACATTCTATCTCCTATTTCTGTGCCGTTGTATGAGCTGCCCATCATAGGTATGATGATTTCTCTCCTCAATTCCATTTTGTAAAATCTCTAGCTTCCTTCACATCTCAGCTCATAAGCCACCTCCTACATGAGGCCAGCCTATCCTGTTTATCTTCAGTTGTTAGTGCCTTGTCCCCTGGAAATAATTTTAAATATTATTTTGTATTTACTTATCTGTGTACATGTTGTTTCTCCTCAAAAAGAAGTAAGCTCCTTGAGGGCATAGATTATTTTTGATACTCCAGAGTAGACCACATATTTATATCCCTGGTACCCAGCACAATGTCTGGCACATAGCAGGCACTTGAAAAATGCTTATTGAATTAATATTTAATTATCAAGTCATGCTGATTTAACTTCTAGATTATCTCTTTTATTAATACCTCCATCACTATTTCTACTATAACAATTCTAGTTTAAGCCCTCATTACTAACCACTGGGACTATTGTAATTGCCTCCCAACAGGTCTTTATGCTTCTAGTTCCTTTCTCCTTCAAACTATCCTTCATAACCACTATGGCAATCATCTTTCTTACACATAGATGAGGTCATTCTATGCCTCTGCTCAAAATCTTGAGTGAGTCTACAAAATAAAGTTTAGATTCCATACCCGGGTGTTAAGGAGTCTTGAAAGTTTGGCATTATCCAACCTTTCCAGTCTTGTGTTACTTTCTTTATTATTGTACTTTCCAGACAAATTGGTGTGGTTTAGCTGGGCCTTGAGGGTTGGACAAGATTTTAACAGATGGGTAGGATTTCAATAGAGGAGTTGGCAGGGTTGTGGAGGAAACAAGGACAAGTTAAAAAGGGAGGTTGATAGACCATGAATTTGGTACATTTTGTACCAAGTAAGAATGATTTTAATGTTAGTTTTTAAAACTTTTATATTTAAAATATATGTGAATTAATTAATTTGGTTAACATTAATTATTTATTTGTTTAGGATAACAAAAAGCAAGAAGAAAAGATGATGAAGCAAATTGAAAATCTAGAAGAAACCAAAAACATATTGAGGCAAGGAAAACAAGTGGCTAGTTAAATATTTTGGGCCTCTTATATTATTATTACCTTTTAATCTAACAAGTTAATATCTTTTCTGTCAGTATATTGCAGTTAGTTTGTATTAATTTTACATGTGATATACTTCAACCCTTTAAAAAAATTATTCTTTCATTGGTGTTGGTTCTTTCTCCACCTATACAAAGGTAACTAGCCAATATTGGGATTAAATTTGTAGCCACCAATAGTGCTGTCATCTAATCAAATGAATATTCATGTTTTGTATTATTTAAAATGTGGACATTTCTAGTTAATAAAAATATTTATGTAAAATTTCTCAGTTAGCCAAACATCATTTAGACATGCACGAAAGAACTAGGAAACTTCATTTGAATTATTCCAAGTGGACACACAAAGAACAAGTTTAATCCCTATATTTGCCAGTTACCTTTGTATAAAGGACAACTCACCTATTTAGCCTTCTTGTCAGTGAATAACCATTGGCCATAAGAACAAAAAACCTGTTGAAGCAAGGAACGTCAGTGACTAATTAATTATTTTGACCATAAAGAAGACTGAATGAGAGAGTTGGAGAAAAGAGAAAGGAGAGAGGCCCATTGCTATTTAGAAACCATAGTTTTGAACGCACATTTTTCCATCGAAAGCACTATCTTTACTTTCAAGAGGCAACACTTTATTGAAAGTTGTTAGTAACTAATCCTAATTCACTTCTGTGAAATCATGAACTTATAGTCATGTTTTTAATATAATTGATTATAAATGAAAATAACAAGCAAAAATGTTCATCTCTTTAGTTAGAGACCATTTTTTTCCTGAAAAAAATGTTTTCTTCTAGAGAAAACTTCAATTGGAGGTCTAGGAAAAGAAAAAAGTTAATGTAACCTTATTTAAAATGTAAGGAAACTTGTCTATAAAGCTTGATTTTCAGGCAAAACCAAACCAAACCAAAACCCAGCTAGTAAAGGACCTATTAACATAGTAAAATGAAAAAAAATTCTAGTTGCAATTTTACCTTCTTTTTTCACTTTTACAGAAATGAACTGGATGCTGTGAAAGAGCAGTTAAAACAAAAAAGTGAAGAAGTCAAAAGTAAATTGAACGAGAGTGAAGAAAATGTATGTTACATTTGTGCTACTTGTATTAATTGATGGCTAGCCCTTGACATGACAGACTGGGCTCACTTTAAAGATTCTTTTCAGTAATAATATCTGTGGCTTATGCCTCCAGGCAGAATTTCCACTAAGAACATCAGCATTTGTCTCAGGGAATCTTAGCTCCCTGGCAATCGTTCAAACTAAAAAATTATGAGACAGAGGGCAGGTTTTATTCAACCTAACAAAAGACTTTAATCTGAACCTTTTGACAGCAAACTTCTCCTGTACTTTCCAAGAGAATCAAGCAACTTTACCCTCTAGTCTAGAAGGTCACATTTTTCCTCTGGACGCAGCAAAAGGTTATTGCTGGGTACATGTGTTTCTCTGCTGTGGTGATTATTTTTCCCCTTTAGGATCATGTAGACAAGGTGGCCTGCAGATCTCTTCAGGTCCAAGTGAGATTGGTCATTTCTGTCTCTTCTTTTTTACCTTCTCTAGCTGAGATTTTGCATCTCTTTTATCTTTTTGAATCCCTCTCTTCTACTGAAGGATCCCTCTTTCTTCTTTCTTATATATCTGTATTGTTTTGGCTCCTGTGTGCATGTAGTTCCCTATATCATAGAATTATAGAATTTTATAATTAAAACTCAGCAGTTATATAGTCTACATTGCCTAAAAATAACCTAAGTCAGCAAATATTCATCTTGCCAAAGATAGTGACCAAATGGCAACATTGTTTTAGATTATAAACTCATTTGTAAAGTTTTCTACAGAAGGAGAGGAGAGTTTGTGAAAAACATTGCCTCATAGAGAGAAACATCCAATTTTTTTTTTCTTTTTTAAATTGAATTATTTATTTTTAGTTTTCAACATTCACTTCTAGAAGTTTTAAATTTTCTCCCCCTCTCTGCTGTCTTCTGCTCCAAGATGGCTTGCTATATCTAATAAGGTGGCTTGCTATCTCATATGAGGTCTACACATATATTCCTATTAAATACATTTTCACATTAGTCATGTTGCATAGAATTATAACAAATGGGAAGAACTACAGGAAAAAAAAACCAAATAAAACAAAAACAAAAAAGAAAATAGTCTGCTTCATTCTGCATTTGACTCCATAGTTATTTCTCTGGATGTGGCTGGCATTTTCCATCACATATCCTTTGGGATTTTTTTAGATCCTTGCATAGCTGAGGAGAGCTAAGTCTATCAAAATCAGTCATCATAAAGTGTAGTTGTTACTGTATACAATATTCTTCTGGTTCTTCTCCCCTCACTCAGCATCAGTTCATATAAGTCTTTCTAGGTTTTTCTGAAATTTGCTTGTTCATAATTTCTTATAGCACAATAGTATTCCATTACATTCATATACCACAACTTGTTTAGCCATTCCCCAATTGATGGGCATTCTCTTAATTCCAGTTCTTGGCCATGACAAAAAGAGCTGCCAGAAATATTTTTGTACACGTGGGTCTTTTCCCCATTTTTATTATCTCTTTGGGATACAGCCCTAGAAGTGGTATTGTTGGGAGAGAAGCATTTTAGAACAAAACCAGTTTTTCAATGATGTAGCCAAAGACCCAAAGCAAAGTTATTCCAACGTGATTTAAGGATGAAGCTAGATGGAGGCTTAACAAACAGATAAAAAAGGGGAAAATACCCTTAAAGGTTTTCACAGCAAACTTTTTATACTATGAACAATAATGGAGACACAACCTTTGAATTCTAACACTCTCAGATGTACTTCTTGACAGGGTGAAAATGACACAGAAGAAAAGAAAGTAAAGAAAGCACTAGATAGGATATCTGTGCTGGCAGTGCCATAATTTTGAGGGCATCTAGGGATTGATTTTCAAATTATAAGAAGGGTAGGAGGATATTATGTATGTGGAAAAAGTCTCAGATATTATTACTGAAAAAAAGGCAATCAAGAGAAGATCAATTACTTGCTCATATGTCTACTTTCACATATACATTATGTAAAATATATATATGTAAAATTATGGGAATTTGTATATGCATTAAGGACATCCTTGATGAAAGCATTAGATGGTAACAGGAAGGCTTTGGCAGGTCTTTCAAATGAGACAACATCTTTCATATCTTTGACTGAAAGGTATAGATGCTACCCAATATAATTGTGCTTGCTATTTGTTGACTATGAAAAAAGTATTTGATTCAATAGAACAATCAAGGTTTCTTCCATGCAGATGCCAGAATTATACAAGAGTCCTTGAACGATAGAATATTAGATAAAATTTTGTTTAACCACCCCCTGATCATTAAATGAGGCTTAAAACATGGAGATGTATTTTTGCTAGAGTTTGCCACTCTCATGGTGGTGAGTCAGTATAGAGTCTAAGATGAAAAGGGATTACCTAGAGATGATAAAGTCTTACAGATGCTCCCATTTATGAGAAACATTAGATTGATTAAATCGCTCCTAGGTAAATTGTAGAGCTTCCCAAATGAGATCCATAAACTTTCAAAAGAGTTTGAACTGATTTTAACAAGGAAAACTCAATTATCTATATCTTGGACAGAGCCTGCAAATGGACAATATTATGGCACTAGCATTCAATAAGAGAAGTAAACTGCACAGATTGCCTTTAAGAAATTTTAAAGTCCTTTGGATGACTCTAAGCTTCTTCATGAAATAAAGACCCATTTTTTAAATATTAATATTCTTCTGGTTAGTCAGTATGACTGTAAATCATTATGGTCTCTGAAGATCTAAAGTTGATTATTACTGAGGCAATGGAGAAGCACATGGTGGGCATGAGTTGACTGTGAAACATTACAAATTTTAAACATTGTCCATGAAAAGAAGACTGTTGGAGAAATATGTAACTAAAAATGATGGCTCAATCATGGAGGGTAGAGCAAGGGATAAGTTCAGATACTTCAATTAGTCTCTCCATTATATCAGAAGAGAAGAGAGGAGCTCAGCATATTTGGTGGGTTCCTGTTAACCTGTATAATGGATGAGAGTAGCCCAAGTCACGAAAGCATAGATAGATTGTAGTCTGCATCATTGGAGGGAATACCTACATTGATATGATTACAGTTTCATTGGAATATTAGAGTGAAACTACATAGCTACAAATCATGGAACATTACAAATGTGGAAGAATAAAAATTATGGGTGACCCAAAGACAATGGAGAGAAATATGTTGGGAGTAAATAGATTGTTGCATATTACCACTGATGACTTGTGCATAAGAAATTGCATAAAACACATAAAAATTGAAAAAGAAGAGTTGTTTGTGAGAACAAACCCCAAAATCTGAGATAGTTTTAGAAGGAAATTTATTAGATCATTTGGTAGAGAGAGAGTGAGAGAAAGAGAGAGAGAGGGAGAGCCAGAGGTGGTTCCCTCTCCCAGGTTTGGGAAGGTTTACATTATATAAGGTTTTGACAAAGGTTTCTGCACACATCACATATGAATCACCTTTAGGGAACCAAAAATACAAGCTTTGATGGACACAAAAGCCCTTGGTGTGGGGACTCCAAAAAGAATGCTTTGAGTGGATTCATGACATGAAAGGAACCCAAAATACCTTGTAGCCATCTCCCTCATTCTTTGTGAATTACTGAGGTTAAGCAAAATTCTGGGTACAAGCAACCGCAAATCACAAAAAGTTGGATTTAAACAGTATAATTTTTCCAAACAATATAAATAAAGCATTTTAAAAATGGGAAGTAGGTCACTAATGCAACAAGAGAGAGCTATTCCTAGTCAATGATCTAAGTATGACACTGGTAACCACAAAATATAGGAACTGGATAAAGGCCTCCAATGTAGTAGATTACATCTTCAGTGGAGTGAAGGGGAGTTTCTCCACCCAACTTGTTATTACAATGCAGTGAGCCTTTGTTTCTGAAAGGACCTCTTGCTGTAGAATACAAATAAGCCTGTTGGCAGCTTATCGAGATTATAAAATAAAATGCAGTATCATTTCTGTCTGGAGATGCCTCAAAATGACTTAGTCCATACATTTCCCACTCTAGACTCTAGATTGATATGTAGTTGGACAGTTTTTAGATAGAGCTTATCTATTTTATGCACACGTGTATACATTCATATGTGTAGATACCATACATAAATGAACAGCCCAGAATCAAATAGGGAAAGAATAGGTTGAATTGTCTGTGGGGAATTGTAAAGTTTCTTTAATATCTCCAAAGTTATACTTGATGAAGTTCTGTTTTTTTAAGAATACATATATTCTACCAGTGTTGCTGTATGGTAAGTCTCCAAAAAATTAAAATTGAGTATCACTTAGAGGTCAGTGGAGAAGCACATGATAGTTATGAGTAGGTTGTAACACATAATAAATAAGAACCTACGAAGAAAGAACCAAAGTAAAGGATGTTATCAAAGAAAAGTCTGATTAAAAAATGATGATAACCATTGGATAGACAGTATACTTCACTAGTATCTTGGAGATGTTAAGAGAAAGTGAAGAAGGCCCCCCCCAGAAAACTGAGCAGACCTTTTGTGTTAGATTTATGGGACAAGAGTTGCCCATGATTGGGTGGCTAGGTGGTACAGTGAATAGAGCATGGGCCCTGGAGTCAGGGCCTGAGTTCAAATATGGCCTCAGACATTTAACACTTACTAGCCATGTGACCTTGGGCAAGTCACTTAACCCCAACTGCCCTGCCCTCCCGCTCCAAAAAAGCAAAAAAAAAAAAGCCCCCCCCCCCACGATAGGCATGTAAGAGTTATTATCAGCAGCATTAAGGGGAATATTTAAATCGAGGATATCAGAGGTCTTTATGATCAGAGGGCACTGGGTCATAGATTTGGACAAGAAATGATCTTCAAATCTATCTAGTCCAAACCTGTCATTTTATATATGAAAAAAACTGAGGTCCATTGATGTTATGTGACTTGCCCAAGGTTACACAGATAGTAAGTGCCAGGAAGAATTTGGGCCCAGGTTCTCTGACTTCAAAGCACATGTGGTTTAATAGTACTCAGTCAGCAAAATTTTTTCACGTGATTACTTTTTTTTCTTTTTCACACTTTTTTTCTTGTTTTCATAATTCTGAAATTTAACAGTTATAGTTCTTGGACACATGCAGTTAGGATTTTTCCCATTCTGTGGTCCAGAAAATTCTCCTTAATTATTTCCTATAATTCAATGTCTGCCTTTTTTTTTTCCTTTGCCTTCTGGAATTATTACTAATGTAAGGTTTGAGCTTCTTCTACCTTCCAGATTCATCACATTGTCCTGCATATAACCTAAGTTTTTTAGGTTCTGTGCTTTTTCAATTTTGTAATACTTTACAGGATTTCTCATCAGTATTAAAATACTGGAAATACTTTTTGGTCTTTGGCCAGCTCCATTTGCCCTACTTTCTTCCATTTTGGAGTGCAGAACTGCCTGCTTTTTACCTTTAGAATTACTACTATTATCCCTTCTGTTCATGGTTCCTTTTGCCCAGATTATCTGTGCTCTGAAATAAGAAAATACTTCTTTTGGCTTCTAAATTATAACTAAAATCTACAGATAATGTATAGGGGGTTAAAATAAAAAGGAGAAAACTATAAGATATTTTAAAAACTTAAATAAGTAGTCCCAGTCTTCAGTGAAATATAAAGGGAAGTAGGTCTTGGTTTCGTTGGATTTCCTTTTTCAGAGACCTGCTCTTTTTGTTGTCATCTCTGGAATTAGCTGGCTCAATCTTATTTGGTCTGGATACCACTTCTAGCCTGAGGCAGATTAGTTCTGTGACCTTGATGTCATTTAAGTTTTTTAATCTCAGTTTTTTATGTGCAATATGGTGAAAATAATAGCACCTATTTTTTGCAGAGTTGGAAATATTAAATGAGATAGTATTTATAAAATGATTTCCAAATCTTAAAGCTGTATAGACAGGTTAGTTGTTAGTAATTACTGTCATTATTAGAGTTGGGTTGGCAAAGTTACTAGGGTTTTCAGTTTCTTCTAGATCTTGTTTTGTTTCCTGATGTGGGGTATCTGTTTAAGGAAGGCACATTCTTATCTTTGTGGACTCTTTTTTTTTTCTGGATTTCAAGATGTCCAGAACTAACCTTGAAGTCATCCCCTTCATCTTCCCGGGCAGTTTTAGTGGCCTAGGTCCTTGAAAGCTTATCATAATTTTATTCTGGTTCCCTCTATGCTGTTTTGTATGCCTGAAACTTATTTATTAACTAGCAGGTTATTATGATTATTTCTTCTTCACCTTTTTCCCCTAGGTTGACATCTTAGCTCATCTGACCTAGCGCAACATGCCATGATTGTTGGCATTACTATTCCTTAAAATCTGTCTGTGTTTGATGCTTGCCTTGAAAGGACAACTCTCTTCCTGTTCCAAAGCTCCCATAACCTACTGGCATTTTTATTAAGTAGCCTTTAAGCCTCAGTTTATCTTTATAAACTTAATTGACTGACAGGTTTTGAACCTAATGATTGATTTCTGGTCTCAGATAACCACAATTAGCTCTTATTTTCTAGACTGTCTTTGATGAAGAGAAGCTCTGTATTTCTTAGAAGTCTTCTCAGAAGAATATATTTCCAGAATCCCATTATTACAGTTTTACAACATCAAAACAATACTTTAAACATGTAATAATAATAATAAGAGATCAATTTTCCTAACAATAAGAAAGTGACCATTCTTTCACACAATGTCATTCAAGTTTAATTTTCTGGTTGCTTTAAAATAATAAATGTTGTAAGATTGAAAGAATTACAGTTTGTTCAAGGAACATGAAAACACTTGAGGGAAGGTTTTCTTTTTTTAAATAAGGATACAGAAATAAAATGGGAAAGTTAATGAAATAAAGTTGAATAGTGACCTGAGATTATATAAATTGGAAGGCAGAGGATACAAAGAAAAAAAGTCTTTTACTAAAATGTACATGCTAACATTTTAAATAACAACTTAAAAATTTTTTTTCAGGCTAGAAGCGTTGAAAGTGAAATTTTGAAGAAAGATAAGCAACTAAAGATAATAGAAAACAAGGTATGATTAAAATATATATATATATTTTGGAGACAAGAGGCTATTATTTTAAGGTGTAAAATCTTTCCACGAATTTCTAATTATTCCAATAAATATTTGTGAAAGATAATTGAAAATAAAAGTACTATTTTGAAGGGTAATTAATTTTAACATTACAGTATTGCATGGGACAAAAGACAATGTTTTTAATTTGCCAGTATAGGACAGGAAGGACAATGCTCTGTGGCAAAAGAAGGCAGTTCATCAACTCTGACTGTTGCTCCTCAGGCTGAACTAAATGACAAAGCAGAGACAGAGAACCTATGTCCCCCATGGTCCCAGATATTTTCTGCTGAAATGAAGTAACTAAGACCTAGAGAATTTTGTCTTCCTTGTGAGTGTTCTGTGTTAAAAGAAAATACATCTCAGATCTTATTCCTTGAAAGACTGAGTTGTAAGACAATAATATGATTCTATGAATTATTACATTGAAAAAAAGATTGGCACAGGACAACTCATACAGCCTAGTCAGAATCTCTAGGTCACAGAATTGGGCATTAAAAGAATAGAAATGTCAAACTCAGTCTCTTTGCCATAGAGCTATTCTTAGATAATCTCTATGAAAAATTTGAACTCCATCCCTGGCTTCCTCTATTCTGATAGTTGAACCATTTGCCATATCTTATGAGGAATCAGACTTCCTTGAAACTTCCTGCAGTCTTCTCACCATGTCCCTGTCTTTACTTCTATGCACCCCTTATGTATGATCTTCCCTTATTTGAATGATAGCTCTTTGAGGTCAGGGACTATCATGCTTGTATTTTTATCCCCAGTGCTTGGCATAGTGCCTTCTACTATTAAGCCTATATAAGAAAACCCCCTCAATTTCCAATTTTTAAGTTAGTCAATTTTAAAGACATTTAAAAATTCATTAATTTTCAAGAGAGGAAGATTCCAAATGATGAAAAGTATCACATATGTGACTTTCATTTTTTTTAAAAAGGTGACAAGACATCAACAATATTAACCCATATACTATTTTTTTATCTTTATAAAATCTGTGAATGATCTTGGTACCCCTTGGAGGTATCCTTTATGAAAAAACATGAGAGTTGAAGCACCTTTTGCAGGCAATCTTCTATAGCAGTTCGTATATTCATGGCCATAAATTAAGCTGAGTTTTAGAAAATGTAAAGCAACTATGTTGATGTATTTAAAAAAATTTTTCCTAGGTAAAACAACATGCAGCCTTAAAATATATCTTCAAACAACATGTCTCTTACACAAACTTTTAAATCTTAAATATAATATTCTTTCCCTTATGTGACTGTAGAGATAACTTTGTCCCCTAGTAACTGATTATCAACAAAAGGTGAAGTATAAAACTTGCCTAAGTTGTTTGCCAGCATGATGTTCTGCATAACAGGAGTCCCTATTGATGGTGGCATGCCCCAGATATCCTCTTTGAAGGAAATGTTGTACTGATTGCATGAAAACTCAGAACACTGCAAAGCCTCCTTAGAGAAACTCAACTGTCATTCAAAAGATACCAGCCTAGACATTCTTATTAGACAAATGATGTGAATGAAAAACACATATTGCACATACTATAGCAGCAAAGCAGTTATACTTAGTACTTAGCAATTAGTGTGCATGTACATATACACACATATGCATACATATGTAATATGTACATATGCTACACGTATTTGTATATAGGGTAGCTAGGTGGCACCGTAGAGTGCCAGTTCTGGAGTCAGGAAAACTCATCTTTCTGAATTCAGATATGACCTCAGATCCTTACTAGCTATGTGATTCTGGGCAAGTCACTTAACTTTGTTTTCCTCAGTTTCCACATCTGTAAAATGAGCTGGAAAAGGAAATGGCAAACCACTCTTTGCCAAGAAAACCCAAAATGGGGTCATAAAGAATTGGATACAGCCAAAATGACTGAACAGCAACTTGGTATTACACAATACATATATATACACACACATATGTATATACATCCCTAATCTTTTACTTGTAAAGTTGATGTTTTTCATGTTATCTAGTGGAATTCTTTAAGTTATACTTTCAAAACAGTATTGTACAGGAAAATGAAAATAGATTAATTGTCTAGAATCCCAATAGAGGTAGAAAAATAACTATAAAATGTATTTTTGTTTTTAGTTTAACAATTTAAAAAAACAAATGGAGACTAAAAACAAATCCTTTGAAGAACTGCAACAAGAGGTATGATCAATTTATGGGCAGTTTAGAAATTTAAAATGTTATTACAGCAGTAATTTTAGAAACAATAGTATTGTATTTGCCATGATTCTTGGGTCAGTGTAAAACAATAATGTCAATAAGTGTAACTTTGTTTATTTTAAAAATCATTTTACAGAATAAAGTCTTAAAAAAGAAAAGCATGGCAGAGAACAAACAGTTGAATACCTATGAGATAAAGGTATTTGGAGTTTTCATACTATAATTTAAAATTTTTATCTTGTAAAATAATAAAAATTTTATACTTGTTATTCTCTATAGACAATTGGCGTTGGAGTAAGTGAAACTTAGATTCAAGTCCTGCCTTTTTCACCATGGGCAAGTCACTTTACTGTCTCAGTAGTACTCCAGGCAACTCTATAAGACTTTTGGTAGCAGAGGATTTTTTGATCTGCATCAGTGAAGAGTATCCACAGTGGGGGTTCACTGTATCAATGAAATCACATATCTGACCAACATTTTATATTGTTGCTACCTATCTATCAAAGAGAATTATATTTTCGAACTAAGGAAACCTTTAAGTCATAATGTATCACATCTTCTAGAAACCAAAATAATAGTTATTATATTAAGGGTATATCTAGATTACTAACATTATTTGAGCAAGTATGGAATACATTATAAATTAATGGGAGAAATATTGAGCTTGTTTTGCTGATTCACCTTTGCCATTTTTTTTGTTAAAGGAAAACCTTTAGTTTTTTTGAGGATTACTTTCCTCCTCTGTAAAACAAGTATCTCTCAGTATTGTGAGCATCAAACAATTACACAAAATGATTTACATCAGTAATGTATTATATAAATGAAAATTATTATGTTTTTGGCAACAACAAATTAAAAACATTTAGATTTTCATTTTTTATTGAATTATTGTCATTTTTAAACTAGAATTGTTATTCATTCTAAGATATTGAATTATATTAGGCTGAAATCAAGTAACTTAAATTGTATGGTAACATCTTTAGAGATGCATTTAAAGAAAAGGGGAAAACAACCAAATACTCAGATAAACACGCAGTTTTAAAAAGGTGGATTTTGTGTAACAGTAAATAATAACACATGAGAAAATACAATTTTTGGAGGAAAGGAAATTCCAATCGAGTTTCCATAGAAAATTAAAACTAGAAGAAAATCTTGGCAATTATCTATTAATTAGCATTAAAATAAAATTCATAAAAGCCAAAAAAAAAAATGTGGACTTTCACCAAAGAAGGCCATAGCACTTATCGATGGAAGTATTTTTCTTTCTTGTTTTAAGGTGAATAAATTAGAGTCAGAGCTAGATGATACTAACAAAACATTTGAAGAAATGACTGACAATTACCAAAAAGAGATTGCTAACAAAAAGATATCAGAAGAAAATCTTTTGCGAGAGGTAGGAAAAAGTAAATGTGTAAAAAGAAAATTATATCCTTAGGATCATGTAATTTCTGCCTGTTCTCAAAAAAGATGTTCAGTGTTCTTAATAAACTTGAGAAACTGATTATAGAAATATTTTTAACATTTGGTATTAAATTTATATAAGGCAGTTCCTTGAGACTGTTAAATTATACTTTTATAGTAATTCAAATTATAGCTGTTAACATTTATATCCAAATTTTTGTGTAGGAATTAAGTTGTAGAGAAGTTATTTTACTTGTTTTTCAAAGGACTATGTTCACAGAATTCTACTATTGATATTGGCAAATGAAATCCTTTTTAAAAATAATGTTCAATTAGTGGGTTGGTTTATTAAAATAACTTAGAGTGGTTTTTCTCAAAACCCAAACAGTATAAATTCAAAATATAACAGAATGTAAATCCAGTTTTAAACTTACTTGTGAACAATCACAGTATATTTAATGCCTAGTAAGTAAATCAAAGTTATTATGTACCTTGAAGAACCATTAGTAAATTCATGAAAGAAGTAGTATTTATAATTCATTTGTGTAGCATTTATACAGATGCTATACCTTGATGTTATGTTGAAAATATTGATTGACCTTTGAATCTTATTCAATGGGAACAATCAAATGCATAATTGTTTCTTTATATGATAACTAATGAAAGTAAAAACTAGGTCAAGCAAATAATTCAACTTCACAATAAAAATGCAAATAGGGCAAAGCTAGTGAATTTTCTAATCTTCTTGATTGCCTTGACTTGAAATTTGTGATGTAGATGATAGAACATATGTATTATTCTGTGGTTTTTTTTCAAATAAAATTAATCTCTTGCTTAGATATTTTATTTTTATAATTTTTAATTGATAGGTTGAAAAAGCAAAGGCAATAGCAGATGAAGCTGTTAAACTACAAAAAGAAATTGATATAAGATGTCAGCATAAAATTGCTGAAATGGTAGCACTTATGGAAAAACATAAGGTAATTTAAAAATTTTATTTAAATTTTAATTCTTTTGATATTCTTGTTAAAAGTAATGACATTAAGAAGAGTGAAAATATCCATGGGAGAAAATTATATTCATGCAACAATTATCTTTTTTTATATAACACTTTAGCAGTATTTTCAATTAGTTATTAAAAAATTAATTCAGCCATTCTGTAATAATCATTAAGGCTTTCTTTAGATTTAACTTGCCCATTTATAGTTAGGAATTTACTGTGATATGCAATAATATTAGTACTATTCTGATTCTAAATAACATCTTTTAATTATTGAAGTTCTGTCTTGCATGTATAAGAGAATTATTTGTTCTTACATTTTTGGTCAGTTTCAATATGATTTAACCATGGCTTACTCTTTAGTATATCATGGATTGGCAATATGGAAATGATATAAACTGGAAATCTGTGAATTATGTCGACCTGTTTCAAAGGTTTGGTTAAAGAGACAAACAGATATTAATATAAAAAATACAACATTTATTCATTGTTCCCTTAAAGCTAGCTTTACTACTTGTACTTGTAGTGTAGGACTAGAGTCCTGACTGATGAACCAAAGAATGAGAGAGCTTAAGTACATTTTAGGACCATACCAGTTAGGGGTAGCTGAGTTACACAAATTTATGATCCCCATGATGGTTTAATCATTGTATGAGAAAAGGAATTTCTTAATTGGTCAAATGATAAATACAGAAAAACAAGAGAGCTGACAAAGCATCAATTGCAGTTACAATTCAGAACATCTGTATTTCCTTTACTATTAACATTTCATAATAAGGTATATGTTCATAAAATCTTAAGATAAGATAAAGTCCTGTTACTCAAGTTAATGCCTTGAGTTGGGGGTCTCGTCCTGAAGGGGCATAAAGTAGGTCTCTTCTGGTTTGTTGACATAAGAAGAGGTATTCTCTGTGCCCACTCAGAGAAACAAGACAAAGCTGGGTCTGAATTGGAAATTTATGATCTCTGGATGCCTGTGTTAAATCCTACTCTCAATCTCATCTGGTGTCTGGAGTAGCTGAGATAGAAAGAGAGCTTTTTTGTAAAATGAGGCAGAGCAGCCTCTTTGATTAATTCAAACTTTAGCCAAAATATGATATTAAATGATTATCAATACATAACCTAAAGACAATCACATATATCTATGAGATTTTTAAACATGTTCTACAAATGTTAGCTTTCATTTGTTGCATAAAGCATACTAAGTAAAATGTGTTAAATTTTTTTTTGCTTTTTTTTTGGAGGAAGGAATGCAGGGGAATTGGGGTTAAGCGACTTGCCCAAGGTCACGTGGCTTGTGTTAAGTGTCTGAGGTTGGATTCGAACTCAGGTCCTCCTGACTTCTGGGTGGGTGGTCTGTTCACTGCTCCACCTATCCGCCCCAAAATATATTAGATTTTTATATTTTTTTCAGAACATATATGACTTTTCTGTTTTATATAGGATCAATATGATAAAATAGTTGAAGAAAGAGACACAGAATTAGGACTGTATAAGAGCAAAGAGCAAGAGCAGTCATTGAAGAAAACGTCTTTGGTGAGCTCCATAACAAAAAGGATAAGGGCTGTGTTTGATAATGCCAATATAGTTGCTTGGAAAGAGAAAAATTCAGTAAAGTTATTCAGTTAAATTAATTTTTTTAAAGTCTACATGATTCTTTGAACATGGCTTCTTATAGCCATGCTCTCTTATAAAACTTTTTTTTTGTTGCTTGTTTTTATTTATTTATTTATTACTGAATTGACTAGTAGTTCTGCTGAGTTAAGTGGTTTGTTTTAGGCTGGTAAAGGTACAGAGTACAAGAAATGCAGTATGGCATAATGGATAGAAAGATGGCCTCAAAGTCAGGAAGACAGAAATTCTAGTCTTGCCTCTGAGACATACTAGCCTCATAATAGTGGGCATGTATCTACTCTTAATGCCTCAGACAACTCACTAAGACTGCACACCAATTTAAATTGCAGGTCAGTTTAAGATCTGAATAAACGAAAGTTGTTTCTTCAGTGGAAGTTCTCCATATTGATAAAGGGTCTAGAAAAAAAAAATCCATATAACTTTTTAAGGAATGGAAATAGATTCTTAAAGTTCTATTCTCCCATCAACTTTTTGACAGGAAATTACAACAGCAGTTATGAACCCATGCTGATTTATTCTTCTACAAAATACAAGCTCAACTAGGCCAGCCTGTACTGCCACTCAGTATTGCTTTCATTCATATCACATGGGATCCTTCTAAAATTGCCCTCCACCCCAGTAACTTTTTGTAGACCTTGTCCACTGTGTAAACATCTTGTCTTCCATCTGCTGATGGATCACTTTACAGTTTTTACTTTATTGGAAAGATTGAGGACATTTGACATTAGATCCTTCAATTCAGTTCATGCACGCTACAACACTTTTTGGTAGTTAGTCTCTTTCATCTCAGATCCTATCTCTTTCTACCTCCTCTAGAATTTGCTTATTGCTCTCTATTGGTTCTTTTCTATATGACTGCAAATTCTTTTCTTCCCAGTCTTACAACCCTCCCTCTTTTCACCCCTCCATCCACTACCATATTTTTTGCTCCCTTTATTTCTACTGCCATACACCTAGTAAAAAGTTTGTACTCTGCCTCTGCTTCTCAGTACTCAATTGTTAACTCCTTGAAATCTGTTTTGAATCAATAAGTCAACAAGTGTTTATTAAGTAACTAAGTACTAAGTAACACAGTACTACTTACTGTGCTAGACTTGAAGATACAAAAACAATAAACAGTCCTTCAGATTATAACGGCAAGAGTTTTATTGCTCACCTTCTTTTTAAAATATTTTTTCCAAAATTTTAGTTGAGACTCAAACTCCAGAACACAAATAGAGAATAAAAAAAGAAACAAAATCATGTCATAAACTTAAATATTGGAAATTAAATACAAAGTTGGAAAGAAAAGCATGTCTTGTGCATAGCAGAACATGAGAGGATTCAAAATATGTAACAATAAGTTTTCATTTCAAGAAAGCCTATATGATAAGTAATACACATTGTGTTGAGAATTATCCATCTTTTCTTTGCTTCCTTGTGAATTCTCTTTTGTTCTCTACTGTGCACTTTTTTACTTTCTTCTTTTTTTCTTTCCCCCCAGACTCCTGCCCAGAAAGCCACAATAAAGTTCAGATATGTTTCTCTATAGCTATAGATATATACATACATATATAGACATATACATTCCCAAACCTATTCTACTCCTGATCTTTATTTTTATGTACATGCATATTTCTTGTTTCCTATCCCTCCTGTCTCCTCTACTTGATTTTTACCTACTACCTTGCCCTCCTATGATTTGCCTACTCCCCACCAAGGATCCCTTCCCTATCCCATTCCCATAAATCTAACACTCTTCTATACCCCTATTTACTATTCTCTCACCCTACCTTCTAAAGATGCCTCTCTTGTCCTCTCCCTCCTCCCTCTGCCCCTACCATTTTGTTTCTTCTGAATTGAGAAGACTTCCATATTCTTTTAAATATATATATATTATTCTCTCTTATACCCATTCTTTTTTTTAAACTTTTATTTATTTTAGTTTATATCATTCATTTCCACGAGATTTTGAGTTACAAATTTTCTCCCCGTCTTTCCCCTACCCATCACCCCAAAACAGCCATCCCATTGTATAACCCCTCCCCCAATC
>CM053586.1:43300325-43330412 GCA_028646515.1 Pseudochirops corinnae | reverse complement strand
GGCCAGATTTAAACTCAAACATCTTCCTGACTCCAGGTCCAGTGCTGTATTCACTGTACCACCTAGCTGCCTCCTTGGCAAACAGAGATTAAAAGACTTACCCAGAATCACACAGCTAGTAAGTATCTGAGGTCACATTTGAACTCAGGCTGTATGACTATGACAGCTCACATTACTAGAGAGCATTGTACAAGATTCACAAAGTACTTTCTGCACAACAACCCTTCAAGGTACATAGTGTGGGTGTGATTATCATATCTATTTTATAAAGCTCACCGAGCAACTTACTAAAGGCTCCACAGTCAGGATTTGAACTCAGTTCTCTTGAATCCAAGTTCAGTTGCTCCATTACACCATATTGCACCCAGAATGTGAAAGCATATTTTTTTTTCATTAGGAATTATTTGGGGGCAGCTAGATAGAACGCCAGGCTTGGTATCAGGAAGACTCATTAATCTGAGTTCAAATCCAGCCTCAGATACTTAATAACTGTATGACCCTAGCCAAGTTGCTTAACCCTATTTGCCTCAGTTTCCTCATCTGTAAAATGAGCCAGAGAAGGAAATGGCAAACCACTCCAGCATCTCTGCCAATGGGGTCACAAAGAGTCAGACACAACTTAACAACAACAGAAACTATTTCCCCCCTTTTCTCAAGTCTACACTGCAGGCACTTAGATCCTGGCAGGAGGCTTCTCAAATAGACATAAGCCATTTGTAATGTGGACCTACTTATCAGCACCACAGAGTAAGAAATGTCAGCAGACACTTTCAGAGCCACAGGGTCACACTGAGTGAAATAATCCCCCAAATCCTGGGGTGAGGAGATGGGGAGGGGGAGGAAGAGATTCACTTTTCTAAACTAGGAGAGAACAATCCCCCAGAATAGCCAGCCTACACCTTCTGAGTCTGCAGTGCCCAATTAGCAAGTTTCCTCAGATGCAGCCCATACCCCTTTCATCCCCCACACCCTCTCTACCCCCAGCTACTGCCCACTACACTGCCTAGTGATGATGTTGCACTCAGGGAGACAGCCCAGCCATATTTTTTTGGTTGCTATTTTGAGTTTCCATGGAAAGTGAGAAAGGAAAAAATAATTTTCTGAAAAAAAAAAAGGGAAAAAAAAAAAAAGACATGGTGTGTGTGCCGTGTAGCCTGAAGTAGGGTCTGAATTGCTGGTCCAAGCAAAACCTGGGCAGACTCTGCAGCTGGTAGAGTAATCACTTCGCTTCCTTTCTTTCACCAATCTGAAGCCTTCTACGAGGCTAAGTTTTAGGAGCTAACGATGGAAGTCTTCCTGCCCCTGTAGGCCTTGCCTCTCTAGGGCTCCAGGATGTGAAGACTGGTCAGTGGCCTCAAGGCTTCTAGAAGGCATGCCTTGTCCTCAAGCAGCCTGTTTGAATTTCAAGGAACCCAGCAACGAACAGAAATTTATTGGGTACCTACTGTGTGCAAGATACAGTGGAAAACCTGCCCAGATGAATAAAAGGCTACTTCACCCTCAGGTGAGAATTTAAACCTTGCTGTCATGCTTATAGAAGGTGAACTCTTTGTAAAATCTTATTCTCTCAAACATACATAAACACATACAGACAGTTTTTCGTATATCCTTAATAGTGTTTTTCCCCATTACATATAAAGAAAGTTTTCAACATTCGGTTCTGTAAAATTTTGGGTCCCATCTCCCTTCCTCTCTTTTCCCCCTCCCCAAGACAACAAGCAATCTGATATAGGTTATACATGTACCATCATGTTAAATATATTTCCACATTAGTCAACACATACTTTCTTGCTCTCTCAAACATAAATGAACACATACATACATATGTTCTCTCTCCTTTCCTCTCACCTCCCTCCCTCCTCCTTTCCTCTCTTCCCCTCTCCCTCTCCCTCTTTTTGTCTCTTCCTCTCTTCTCCCTCCATCCTATTTCTCTTTCTCCTCTCATCTCTCCCTCCTTCCTTCTCTCTCTCTCCCTCTGATCTTTCTGAAATATAAGGCTATTTATATGAGATTCAGGAAGTGCCTGGCCTACATTGAGCAGAAGTAGAGGTGGATGTCTGTTTAAGGTAAAGGGGGAAAAACCTTCCTATAACTATAATAACTAGACCTGTCCCAAAATGAAATCAGCCTTCTTAAGAATAGGTTCCCTCAATGCTATTGTGCTATAGGAAATGAGGAGGAGATGGTCTTCATATTCACCTGGAGAGCCTTATACAAACTGATGCTAAGTGAGAAGAGCAGAACCAGGAAAAATTTGTACGCAATCACAGACACATCGTATGTGTGACGACCAACTTTGAAAAACTGGACTCTTCTCAGCAATGCACAGGTATAAGACAACTCTACAAGTCTCAGGATGGAAGGAGATATCTACATTCAGGGAAAGATCTAGAAAGAACAGAGTATAAATGGAGATTGAAGCAATCTACATGCTATCGCTCTTTTCCATGTTTGGTTTTGTTTCCTCTTTCCCATTGTTCACTCCATCGGTTACAGCCCTTCTATACAACCAGATTAATGTCCAGTGTGAAAGTATTTGCAGATCCTATACCTGATTGCAAGCCGCCATGGGATGGGGGGAGACGGAGGGGAGAAAATTTGAAACTCAAGGGACTGTGGAACTGAATCTTGTAAACTAAAAGTAAATAAACAAATCAAATTAAAAAAAAAAAGAATAGGTTCCCTCTCACCAGGGGCCTTCAAGCAAAGGCTGTATGGATATCCATTGTCAGGGGGTGTCACAGAGGACCTTCCTGCTTGGTTTGACTACATTTCCTCTGATGTTTTTTCCAACTTTGGAGCTCTGTGGTCTCCTGTGTCTCCTCCTCCTCCTCCTCCTCCTCCTTCTCCTCCTTCCCCTTCTCCTCCTCCTCCTTTTCCTCCTTCCCCCCCTGCCCCTCCTCCTCCTCCTCCTCTTCCTCTCCATTCCTCTCCCCCAAGTCCAATCTCAAATCTAAGAAGGAAGCTTAAGAAAAGAACAGTAATGTTGCTATAGCAAGAAGAAAAGTGAGAATGGCCTGATTAGGAGAGCCCAAGACCAAGCCCAAGCCCCTGGACTCTTCAGCACTGAGCAAAGCTAATTGGATAATGAGTATGATATATAGTAGCTGTGGGAGCAGAGCCTGCCTGCTTTTTAATATGATTTTTGTGCTTGATAGAATTTGATTTTAAAGCACGGCCTGGCCTCTTTATTTTTAGTCCATGAAAAAAGAAGAGAGAATTGATCTGGACAGAGTTTGGTTTGGAAGGAGGCAGCAATGGGATTGTGGGTTTTCCCCATGTAAACAGAGGGTTTCTCCCCAAGCTTTGTACCCTCCCTGGCCAGGACAGAAGGCTACTTCTATGGACCCTATGAAGGGAAAACTTCATGGCCAAAACCAACATATTTTAGTCTGTAGAATTATTTTAGGGAATGACAAAGTTTCAAAAATACAATGAAGAAATGCTATTGATAGAGGATCCATGTCCAAACCTGCAACCGCGGAGAGCCCAGAAAAGGAGGAGGAGGAGAGGGAGAAGGAGGGGGAGGAAGTGACGAGGTCAGGGAGATCCCACCGCGGGCCACATTTTTGGAATCTCTGTACACAAACTCTAATTTACAGCTGTCTGGGATTATTCCACCCCAGACGGAACACATTTGTCCACTCTGGCACTGATGTATTTGATGCAGAATGGAAAATCAGAAAAGGGGTTGCCGTTTAAAGCCACCAGGCCATGACAGGAGCTCTGCTCTCCCTCACCCACCCCCTGAAACCACAAGGATATCCTCCAGGGTCAAGGGAATGGTGGCTGGAATGAATTTCATCACTGAATGACAGAAGGGAACTGGCTTACTGGCGTGACTGCTCACCAGACTGCACATGGACACCTTGGGCTGCCCTGACCAGGCCCTTTTAAACTTGTGGTGAGGGACAGCGCTGATGTTCCATTGGCCAGTACTGTCTTGTAGTAGTCATTTTGAGGGCTGGGCTTGGAGTCAGGAAGACCTGAGTTCCAATCCAGCCTCAGACACTAGCTGGGAGACACTGAACAAGTCACTTAGCCCTGTTTGCCTCAGTTTCTTCATCTGTAGAGTGAGCCGGAGAAGGAAATGGCAAATGGCTCCAGTATCTTTGCCAAGAAAACCCCAAATGGTGTCATGAAGAATCAGACACGACTAAAACAACTGAACAACAACAAAATCATTCTGATAACTCAGCTTCTGAATATTTCTTATGTATTCTTTTAGAGGCAACTAAGTGGCATAGTGGGCCTAAGTCAAGAAAATCTAAGTTCAAATCCTGCCTCAGACACTTGTGACTCTGGATAAGTCACTTAACTTTTGTCTTCCTCAGTTTCCCCATCTGTAAAAGGAGGCCAACAATAACACCTACATCCAAGGTCTGTTGTGAGGATCAAACAAAATAATATTTGTCAAGTCCTTGGTGAACCCCAAAACACTACATAAATGAGAGATATTATTATTATACTTTTAAATGAAAAAAAATTTTTTGAACAGGCGCTAAGTGTTGACTGTGTGTTGGATGGACATTGTGTAAAGAGTAGAATCAGATATGGTTCTGGTGCAGTTGACTCCAACAAATCCACAGCCACAATAGGGGAAGAGCCTGTGATTCCACCAGCACAAAGAACTCCTTCCATGGGAGCTCCCTCCACCAATGCAGATCAAAATCTGTCTTTGGCTCAGTAATAAGCAGGAGCATTTTGAGGCTCAAATGAGATAATATTAGGTTATAAAGAGCTTTGTGAACCTTAAGACACCATAGAAATATTCTTATTGTTGTGATGATTCTTATTAGCTACCAGATGCCAGGCCCCCAGCCTAGCAATGACTTCATTCCTTCTTAACTGCGAAGCTCAAGCAGGGTTCACAGAACCCACAAAGGGGCATCCTGTTAAATGTTCAATAACCCAGCGGGGGGATTGAATGGGAATACGTGTGCCCACACACTTTTAAACTTAATCTCATTATTAACACTTTCTTAAGTCTAGACAATCAATGACACAATAAATCCGGCCCTGACTTGTAGCAATGCCAATTTCTGAAATGCTCCCACTGAAAATTTAACAAAGAGCCCTTTTGAGGCTGGCTCCAGCTCCTGGTAATAATAAGTCCTTGGGAGAATCTGGGAATAAATTAAAGTTGTGACTTACTTGGGGTCACACAGCTAGTATCAGAGGTGAGATTTTCACTGGAAAACACATTTAGAGCAGGAAGGGATCTTGGGGCCACCAAATCCCACACTCTTAAAGATGAAGGGAAACTCAGGCAGGCAAAGATTAAATGACTTGTCCCAGGTCACACACCTCATCTTCCTGACTCTAAGCCAAGCACTCTAAGCCCTGTGCCACATGGCTGCTCTGGATATTTCCTAATTTTAAGCCTTAATGCTCTATCTTCAATGCCAGGCTGCTTCTTATAACTGTTCATATATTTCCTGGGTTTGTCTTAGCAGGTAGACTCCCAAGTATTTTATATTGTGTGCAGTTATTTTAAATGGGATTTCTCTTTCTATCTCTTCCTGTTGAATGTTGTTGGTAATACACAGAAATGCTAATGATTTCTGTGGGCTTATTTTGTATCCTGTAACTTTGCTGAAATTAATGAGTTTTTTAGGTGATTAAGTATATCATCCTATCACCTGCAAAGAGTGATAGTTTTGTTCCTCATTGCCTATTCTAATTCCTTCAATTTCTTTTTCTTCTCTTAATGCTATAGCTAGCATTTCTAGAACAATATTCTTGCTTCACCCCTTATCTCATTGGAAAGGTTTTTGGCTTATCCCCATCACAAATAACGCTTCCTGCTGCCACGTACAAAAAAAGAAACCTACAACAAGTCAAGTTAATTCTTAGAAAAGTTCGTAAAGATTCCAATTCAGGAACAGACTATGTTGCCAATCAAGGCAAGCTTAGTAGTATTATTTGAAATGCAAATGATATGGATGGAAGAACACTGAATTTGGAATCAAAAGACTTGGGTTTAAGTCCCAATTCTGCCGCCTACTAGTTGTGGATAGATAATTTAACCTCTCTGAGCCTCAGTTCTCTCATCTGTAAAATGGGATGAATAATGCTTATATATCCAGTACTTCACGGGGTGAAGGGAGTGTTTTGTAAACATTTAAGTAATGAATACATGTGGACTGTTATTGTTAGGAAAAGTGCAGATGGAATGACCTAAGCACCCCATATCCTTCTGCAATCTGATTCCAATGCCTTCCTTTAGCATTCTTTCTTTGGGGGAGGGTTGTTATTTCCAGAAGGCCAATGATAAAATTCATGTTACCTAGGAAGTCTGGAGGGCCAGGGAAGGGGTAGCCTGCTCACTCGGACGCATTAACATGAGCAATTTACTGGATCCACTAGCTATAACCTTGGAAAGCAGATGGCAGGTACCTGAGGAAATGCAACACAGGAGAGTTTTGATGGTAAAGGTGAAGCCCGTGAAGCAGTGAGCAGGAAAGGTAACCTCTGGTAGTACATTCAAGGTGAGGTTCCTCTGGCAGCAGCCTAGAGGCTCCAGATGACTACTTTAAGAAGACCTCACAGACTCATAGCAAACATTCATTAAGTCCCTACTAGGTGCCAGGCATTGTGCCAAGTGCTGAGGATACAGAAGAAAGGCAAAATGTCTCTGCTCTCAAGAGTTCACAATATAATGGGAAGAGACAACATCCAGATAAGTATGTACAAGTAAGATATATACAGGGTAAACTGGAGATAATCCACAGAGGGGACTCACTAGCATTAAAGAGTGATTGGGAAAGGATGTTAGAATTGGAAAGAACCATAGAAGATATCCGGTCCATCTACCTCATTTTACAGATAGGACCACTAAGATACAGAAAGGATAAGTGATGCCTTGTACATAGTATAATGATAAGTTAAATTGACTTGCCAAGGTCACGCTGCTCAGGGCTCTTGCCTCTGGTCCTGCTCCTATACTTACATTCATCCCTGTTTCTTTGCCTTGGAATGCTCTTCCTCCTCTCGGAATCTCTACCTCCTTTCTGGAGTCATTGAGTCCCTCACCTCCTTCTCAATATCTTTGCTGAGTCTTCCAATCTCTAGTACTCCTTCCCACTCAAGAATTTCATATTTTTGCATTAAATTGTGAGCTTCCTGAGGGCAGGCACTGCTTTTTTGCTTCTTTTTGTATCCCTAGCATTCAGTATAATGCCTGGGACAAAGTAGGTGCTTACTAAATGTTTTTTCAATTGGGTCCAACTCCTTGTGACTCTATTTGGGGTCTTCTTGGCAAAGATACTGGACTGGTTTGCCATTTCCTTCTCCAGGAATAAATGTTTATTGATTGTAATTTCTTATCTGTGCATATGTTGTTTCTTACCAGTAGCAATGGGACCTCCTCAAGATAAGGAGCCATCTTTGTGTTACCAGAACCTAGAGACGCATCAATAGTGGAACAGGTGGAGAGCTGGCCTCAGTCAATCACCTAACATTTTTAGACTCAGATGAGAAGAACTGGGTTCAGGACCAGCCTCTGACATATACTGGTTTTGTCACTTAGCCTCTTAGTTCTCAGGACAACTCCCTAAGATTGCAAATGATCTGTATTGGTGGAGGGACTTTCTTTATCTGGGAGCTCCTAATACCAATTAAATTGCAAGTCTACACCCTATCCCTAGTCCCTGTTTCTAGAACCTAGAACAGTGTGTGGCACATAAAAGATGCTTGATAAATGGTTGTGCAATTGAATACCTTAGGGAAAATTTCTGGTAGATACATGGCTACTTTGGCAAGGACTTTGTGATTTCAGCATGTCAAAGAGGCAGGCTATTAGCCACATGAAATGGATTTTGATATCATTATTTGGGTCCAAAGGATCCTTCCTTACAAACAACCAATGCCCAAAAAACCACCAGCATTTGAAAATGAGACAACTGTAAGTGGCTAGGAAAATTATGTTCACTGTTTATGCAAAGATGAGAAGGAAGGTAGAAAATCCTAATGGAAATATATCAGTGGAAGAATTTGCCAGTGCCCTCTAAACCAAGAGAGGATTGTAAATTTTCATGTGTAATTTATAAGAAGCTGGATCTCAAGAATTTCAGTAGCTAACCATATTCCAAAGAACTTTCAGAATATGAAATTACAAATTGCAAGCATATGTCTTTAGAACATGAACTGACTCTTCAAAAAGTTGTTTTTTTAAAAAAAAATCAGAATAGAAGGATCCCAGAAAGGATTAGAAAGCATTTAGGCAAAGCGGATAAACAGAAATATTTCCTTTGGGTGTGGCCATCTGCCCAAACCATGGCAATGAGAATGAATAAGGATTTTTTAATGGATTTCAATTTTATTTCCCCCTTTCCTGAGGATTCTCGATGAAGTGACTTCTGAGAGTGTTTGATGTCATTTGGCAATTGACCTCTTCAGCATTTCTTGAATAAATTCCCTTCTTTCTACTTACATTGCCACAACCCTCATTCAAGCAGGCCCTTATCATGTTAGGCTTGACTTATAATAGACTTGTCTTGCTTTCTCTGGCATCTCTCTGCCCCATTTTCTCCTGCTTCTTCATCACCAATGGTTGAGTAAAATACAGCTCTGAACACATCATTTAAAAATCTTCAGAGGTTCCCCATTGCCTAGCAAATAGAGTATAAGCTGCTTAGCCTGGCATTGTAACCTCCCACAATCTGGCCCCAACCTTCCTTTCTATGTTCCTGTTGAGACTGGATTGTTTAATAAAGTCTCTGTGCTGTCCCCTCTTTTTTCATACCATCTCCTGTCCTCAAGGGGTTTACAACATTACTGTGGGAAAGAGGAATAAGACATGTACACGATGGATTCCCTTTTGTCATCTCACCTTTTGAAATATTTCCCTTTGTAAAAAGAGCAAACTCATATGACACATCCCTTCTTGATGCCTTTTCTGATTTCCCTCAACTGAAAGTGACTTCTACCTTCTATGAGCTCTAACAGTAAGAGCCTTGTCTAGATGATTACCCTATGCCAATTTGTGTTACAGTTATCTGTGGGTATTATCTCCCATTTAACTGGTAAGTTCTTTGAGGGAAAGGACTGTACTTTTGTTTCATCATTATATCCCTATCTTTATCCACACGGTTATCGTAGAGAAAGTAACGGCGAGCATTGTGGTGGGGATGAACAGGCTGAAACGTAGAATCAATGTGGAAATCTCCAGGAGAACAGGAGTAGAAGAGCTCAGTGTACAATAGGAAGAGAAGACGGGCTGGTCATGTGTCAAGGGTGAGATAAGGCAAGTGGCTGGCCAGAATGTTCCGCTGGTGTCCTAGAGATGTTAGGAGAAAATGAGGAAAGCCTCAAGCACATTAGGTTGACCACCTAAGGAAAACGTATGGGACAACATGGATCAGAGTCACAGGATGGACAGGAACAAATGGTCTGTGATCTGCATCCCAGGGGGGATCTTCCAAATGGATGAGATCACAGATCCATTTGAGTATCCCTAAATCTAGCCCAGCACTTTATGTGTTGTTGCTGAATTAGATCAAAGTGAAGGAAATCCAAGAATGCTTTATGATTCACAAGCGTGATTGGATTGTGAATCCAGGCAACCAAGTGATAACACTGTGTCAGGAGTCAGGAAGATCAACCTAGCTGTGTAACCCTGTGCAAGTCACGGCACTTGTCTGCCTCAGTTTCCCCATCTGTAAAATGGGAATAAAAATAGCACCTACCTTCCGGGGTTCCTTCTTCACATACCTGGCCACACTATATACATGCCAATCATTGTTGTTATTATACCGTCTCAAAGGGGGCATTTGTCCAATTGTGCTATATTGGGGAAGTCACTTATCCTCTGTGAGGCTCAGTGATTTCTGCCACAAAATGAGGAAGGGGGAGCAGACGATCTCCGTGGGCCCTGCTAGCCCTAACATTCTGTGAACAATAACCAGTGCGGTCACTTGTACTTTGAACTCTTTGAGGATAAGGAGTATGGCAAATGGATTTGTGGGAGCAGAAATTCTGCCTTCTGGCTCAACATGGTAATTTATCCACCCTCTAGAGTGGCTGATCAACTTTAACCAGGAGACCTAACAGCGTTACTCTCATCGGCCAGCCCGCAGGGCCTTGAAGGCTCCATTCACAGCACCAATACGACACCAACATTTCTCTGGAAGTGCTTTCTCCAAGTGATGCTTATGGAAAATTCTTAAGTAGAGGTAATGGAATTTCCTGTGCCCTGCATTTGACTAACTCATCTGACCATCTTTACAAGAGGCTAAAGGTGGTGAGCCTGAGTTCTAATTCTGATCCTGTTACTTTCTAGGTATGTGATCTTGGCCAAGAAATAGAGGGGATTCTTTCTTGGGTATGGACTATACTAGATGGCCCTTGAGGTCCTTGCCAGCTCTGAGATTCTAAAATGGACTGTTTCTGGACCTCAGTTTCCTCATAGGCACATCAGACTCAGGGATCTCCAAGGTTCCTTCCCGCTCAGAATTCTAGGATGTTTGAACTTTCGCGTCAGCAGTAGTAACAGGGAACAGGTGCCCTGGAAGCAAGAGGATACTGACAGGAAACACTTGGTTCAGAAAACAGAAAACACTACAGAAATACTCCTGGCAACACTTTAGAAACCCTCAGTCAAGTGTAGTCAGCCAAATTCTCCCCCAGTGAAAAAAAAATATGGGTGTCTTACAGCTCTTAATTTGTAATCCTATGATTCTGTAAAGTAGGCTTTTAAAAAAATTATTCTGACCCATCATTTTGGAAACTCCTTCCACCAGAGCAGGATAACAGATAGCTCACAATTTAGAAGTCATAGATACCTTGGGACCTTGAGATGCTAAGTGATCTGCTCAGAATCACTTAGCCAATTTGAATCAGGGCAAGGAATTAAACCCAGGTTTCTGGCTCTTTGTCTACTATATCTCAAGTGGCAGTTTTACTACAGATATTATGATTGTCCTTTTACAGGTGAGGAAACTGAGGTTTGGAAGGTCTAAAGGATTTGCCCGTGGTCACCCAGATATCAAGAGATGGAATGGGAGCCAAGTCTCTCCCAGCTAATAGGCCAATGTTCTATTCATCACAATCCATCACTTTACAAATAGCCTTGGTCTTTACTGTGGATTCAAACAAAAGCAAAAACATCACCTCTCGCCTAGAGCTGTCTTCATTAAAAGCCTTTAAGCTGATAATTGCCCTTGTTGAGAAATCAGATCACAGATGGGAGTTGCATCACAGAGTACTCTACCCAATTTGGTCACAAGAAGCATTAGGGGCTACAAATCAGAAGCACATTTACTCCAGGACCTGATGTGGTATTTTTTCAGGGAAGAAGAAAAAGTAGGTTTTCATCCTATTATTATGCAGTATCAAAATTGGGGAGATGGTAGGAGAGGGGTATCAATGTGGGGGATTTGGGAGAACTAAGGTAACTTAAAATAACGACAATATAGAAACAAATTTCATATTGATTTCACTTGGAAAAAATCCAAGGGACATTTTTCCCAGCAAGTCTAGGTGAGGCAGAATCAGGCAAGATGCTAGTGGTTGGTTGGTCTGGAAATACCATACGCTGAACGCACCTTGAGCTGCTAAGGTGTTCTCCTCCACATGCTTTGCATAAAGCTTTCTGTGAAGCTCCTGGGATATGGCGTTCAGGTAAGGTGATATTTACATATAGTCTCTACTTGATTCTTCGTACCAGGAAGGCAGCAGGGGTGCAGATACAGTCTAAATCGTGGCTATATGGCCTTCGGGTGGAAGATAGGCCTTTTTTTTTTTGTCCTGTTGACAAATTTACCTCCTGTTTGATATTGACAAGGACTTCTTAACTTTGGGGGAGTTGAAGACCTTTTTGGCAATCTGGTGAGTTCTATGGAACTGTTCTCAGAATAACATGTTTTAAATACATAGAATGGGACTACAAAGGAAACTAATCATAATGAAATACAATTATAAATATATAGGCTATATGACCAAATTCATAGACCTTTCGTTAAGAATAGCTGATCTAGACGATTAAAATTATTTTAATTTAATTTGCATTCCTTGAATATGCATCATGTGACAATAGAGTGGAAGTGACAGTGGTGTGTCTGATGGTGGGGAAAGAAGGAAACAAAAATTAAAAAGTTAGCTTTAACCAATCCACAAACTGGATAATTCACACTTGGATAATTGTGAATTAGTTGTATCTGTTGATAGAGTATCTTTTTTTTTTTTCCGCTTTTTTTTTGGAGGGGAGAAGGCTGGGTAATTGGGGTTAAGTGACTTGCCCAAGGTCACATGGCTAGTTTTTTGTGTTAAGTGTCTGAGGTCACATTTGAACTCAGGTCCTTCTGACTTCAGAGCCAGTACTTTATTCACTGTACCACCTAGCCACCACCTAGAGCATCTTTCTTGAAGAAAACAGGGGAACAAGGAAAGAACTAGCAAGAATTGAGAAAAAGGGATTCTGGTTGTGAGAGGTTCTTTAAAGAGCAATACTGAAACACCCCTTATTCCCAGAGAATGCCATCATTAGCAGATAAAGCCTAGAATCAACGCGATGTCAGAAAAACAAACCAACTTAAAACAACAGCAACAGTCAATTTGTGCAAGTCAGAAGATGAGAGTCAAATTTTTTCCGTTCCCTACACTGTCAGGATGAAGGGAGGAAACCACATCTTTACAGCACCATGCATGTTGTGGGTCACAGATGAAGAAATTAGTGGCATCAAGATGGACAATGAAGACCCATTCACTCTGTAATTATGTCCTCACTATCAGCTTTAATCACACTCGCACATTGGCAAGAACAGGGCATTAAATATGTATGTGTGTATGTGTGTGTGTACTTATACAAATATATATATGTATATATATATTATATATATATACATACACATACAGAGAAGCAGCTAGGTGGTGCAGTGCATAGAAAGCTGGTCCTGGAATCAGGAAGATCTGAGTTCAAATTTGACCCCAGACACTTCCTAGTTGTGTGACCCTTATGTCACTTAACTCTGCTTGCCTCAGTTTCCTTAACTGTAAAATGAGCTGGAGAAGGAAATGGCAAACCACTCCAGTGTCTTTGCCAAGAAAACTCCAAATGGGGTCAGGAGCAGTTGGACATGACTAAAAACAACTGAACAACAATAACAAAGATAGACAGATAGATAGATGATAGACAGATAGATAGTGGATAAATGTAGTTTCTTGTTGTCTAGAATGCCCATATTTTTGCTATTCATGATTGTTTTTCACCATTTTTAGTCATGCCAGGAGTGAAAACAAGTAAAGAAAAAATGTTTCAGGAAAGTATTGGTTTAGACATGAGCAGGACTGTTGATGGCAACAGATTTCTGTGGTCAGCCCAGTTAGCATCATGGAGGCAAAATATATACTATGAAAAAGCCAGCTTGGACAGTGTTCATTAGGAAACATCGGCTTGTAGCTTGGGTTCTGATAGTCTTTTCCTCTATAGCATTTTCACAGTGACTCATTCTGCCTCACCACATCCTTATGAGCTCAGTAAAGCAAGCAAGGCAAGTGGTAGCAAATCTGCAGAAAGGGAGATGCTGAGTTTAAGTGGCTTACCTCTAGACAGGCAGGTCAATGGCCCAGTTTGCTTACCCCCCAGCCCTTCCACCTCCCCTTCTGGCACTCCTGTTACTAGAGAAGGGGTCAGAAGCCCAGGACACACCTGCCCCCTCGAGTTCTCGGCCAAGAGGCAGAGGCTTGGAGTTGTGGTCTGCTTGGTGTCCCTGGCTGCATTTCTGCCAGTTGACTCCTCTGGGCAGGATGCCCACGTGAACCAAAGAGGCTGCCAAAGCTCCCCCACTTCCCCACACTGGAGAACTACCACTGTCCTCATCTGGCCCCTGACCCGGCCCTTGTGAATCGCCATGGCCAACCATCCTCTTGGCCAATCTGTTTCTTCCCACTACCATGAAGCCAGGTAACAACAGGGAGAAGCACACACTTCTGAAAGCTTGACAACTCTTACATTGGAGCTTATGTCTCTTTGGAAACCCTAGACTAAATGAGTCCATTCAGTTCTCCCCACTCTAGTCCATCCACCACTCAGCTGTCAAACTGATCTTCCTAAACCACAAGTCTGACTATATCACCTACCTCTCTCCCCCATTCAGTAAACTTCAGTGGCTCCCTATCACCTCCAGGATCAAATAGGTTTATTCTATTTATGAAATTATTAAATTTGTATTATATAATATTTATTCTATTTGTAAAATTATATTACATTTTATTCTACTTATAAAATTATTAAATTTATGTTATATTATACTTATTGAATTATTAAATTTATATTATATTTTACTTATGTTAGTTATAAAAGTATTAAATTTACATTATATTTATTCTGCTTATATAATTATAAAAATATTATATTTATAAAATAAAATATTAAAAATGGAGCCCAAAGGCCTTCATAACCTGGCCCTCTTGTATCTTTCCAGACTTCCTACACCATATGTGCCCCTATCTCTTGAGCAATCCACTAGCACTGACCTCCTTGAACAAGACACTACCTCCAGACTGGGCATTTTCCCTGGCAATCCCCCATGCCTAGCATGCTTTCCCTCCTCATCTCTGCTTCTCTGCTCCCCTGGTTTCTTTCAAGTCTCAGCTAAAATCCCACCCCTCACAAGAAGCCTTTTCTGATCTTCCTTGATGTTAATGCCTTCTCCTCTGTCGATTCTCTCCAATTTATCCTGCATAGAGTTGGTTTCCACACAGCGCCTTTCTTTGTATATTCAGTGCTCAGCACAGAGAAGGTACTCAATAAGTATGTGTTGACTATATGCTAGATATGGAACAATTTTTTTTTCTGGCCCTGATTTATGATTTTATGTGTAAGGAACTCCAGGTGTGGAGATTCCCTCCACTGGTATAGATGTGTAACTGGTCTGTAACTTGTACTCACTGTATATGTCAGAGACAGGATTTGACTAAGTCTTTCTGACTCCAAAGTCAGGCTCCTTTCAGGCATTGGGGATACAAAAATAATTGGGGATAAAAAAGCATGCTTTCATGATAGTGACTTATGGTGGAAGAAGAAATATTGGGATGGGAGTCAAGGGATCAGGGTTCAAGATATACCCTGAGCACTACTTGTGAAATTTTAGGCCAGTCTCTCTTAACCCTCTAGGGCAGCTAGGTGACTCAGTGGATAGAGCACAGTGGAGATGAATTCAAGGACCTGAATTCAAATCTGGCCTCAGACACTGACTAGCTGTGTGACCCTGGACAAGTCATTTAACTCCATTTGTCTCAGTTTCCTCATCCATAAGATGGCTAGAGAAGCAAATGACAAATCACTCCAGTGTCTTTGCCAAGAAAACTCCAAATAGGGTCATGGAAAGTCAAACATGGCTCAAACAGGTGATCAACAATAGCAGTTTAACCCTCTATTCTTCAGATTCCTCCCCTAAGGCATGATGGAACGGAGCTGGCCTAGGTCTCTTCCAGCCCTATAATTCTGAGATCATCTTGCCATCTCTATGATATCAGTAACAGAAATGCTAATGCTATATACTAAGGTTGAAATTTCATGTTACATAAGACAGGAAGAATATTACTTCTCAGATATCAATAACTTGACTCGTCATTATTTGGTTGTTTTTAGGTTTTTAAGCTCTCTACTGCTTGTTTGGGGGACAGGCCTTTCTTGGAGTTTTCCAAGATTTCTGTATTTGAAATGTCAGGCCACAAAGTTTGGGGCTTTTAAAAAAAATTCTGTTTAGTTTTTCAAGAATAAGGGAAAAGATGCAAAATGGTGCCTCTATGAGAGAATCTGGAATTCATGCACTGAGCATTTTTGCTTTTCTCTTAAGATCATTCCAAAAATATTGCTATTATTATAACTTTCCTATAATCTCTCTTTGCTCCAGTAGAATGTAAGTTCTGTGAAGGCAGGCATTGTTTTCCCATTAGTCTTTGTCTCCCTGGTGCAGGGGGTGGGGGAACCTGCAACCTGGAGGCCACACGTGGCTTTCTATGTCCTTGGGTGCAGCCTTTGTCTGACTGAGTCCAAGTTTTACAGAACAAATCCTTTTATTAAGTGAATTTGTTCTGTGAAATTTGGATTCAGTCAAAGGGCCCTGCTTGGGGAGCCAGAGGGCCACATGTGGCCTCTAGTGCCTAGACCAGTGCATCACAAGGCAATCTGGTTGAACTGCCAAGTAAAGGAAGGGGAATAATGAATAACGAAGTTGGAAAGGTAAGGTAGGGTCAGGTTGTGAATGGCCTTAAAAGCCAAACAGGGGATTTTCTACTTACTACTAAAGGTAGAAGGGAGTCTCTGGAGCTTATGGAGTATGGGAGGGATGTGGTCAGATCTGAGCTTTAGGAAAATCACTTTTAGGAAAATCAAATCCAAGATTTGAGACCAATTAGGAGGCTATTGTTATAGTCCAGGTGACAAGTAATAAGGGCCTGAGCAAAGGTAAAGGCTGTAGAGGAGGATGAATACAGGAAATTTGTATTTATTTGCCTTTAAATTTGGAGAGAGCGAGCAGCTAGGTGGCACAGTGAATAGAGTGCCGGCCCTGGAGTCAGGAGGACCTGAGTTCAAATCCGGCCTCAGACACTTAACACAAAAACTAGTCGTGTGACCTTGGGCAAGTCACTTAACCCCAATTGCTCTCCAAAAAAAAAGCAAAAAAAAAATTTGGAGAGACAAAGTGGAAAGCGATTGGATTTGGAAAGCAAGTGAGGAGGTGAGAATTTCATCGAGGTTGTGAACTTGGGTGGTGGGGCTCTGAACAGAGATATGGACATTTGAAAGACAGATAAGTTCTAAGGAAAAGATAATGAGTTCTGTTTTTAGCATGATTTTGTTTGAGACGCCTATGACATCTCTAATTTAAAATGTCCAGTTAGATAATAAGAGATTGAGTCCTGGAGCCCAAGAGAGAGACTAAGGCTGGATCTAAGGGACTTAGTCATGCTTTGCTTTCCTCACTCCTGGACTCTCTTCAGAATCTTCCTCCTCCTTGGATGCTTCTGCCTTCCTACATTAGGTGATCCAAGAGCTTCAATCCTTCACTGCCTGGATCTACTCAATTCCTTTAATTTAGCCAAGTCTGTCCTCTGCAGGACTGATATGTTATCTATAACTTGATTTGAACACTGAGAAAATTCAGTTAATGCTGGGCCACTGGACAAGATTTCTAAGCTATCTAGGATAATTCTGCTTCTTTCCCATTCTTAAAAGGTGTAAAAGTGAAGAAGAGACTACTGGCAAGCAAGCAAAATGCCTTGAAGCTTTTGGAGGGAGTGGTTCATTACTGTCAAGGGTCCCGATCCTATACTAGTGCTAAGCCTTCCTAATGAGTTTTTTATCCTTTGATTTATCCCTCATACCAATGCCAGAAAAACCTTCCTTATGTATAATCATGTCACTCCTCTGCTCAAATACCTTTAGTGACTCCCTATTACCTCCCAAGTGAAATTCAAATTCAGTTGCTCAGTGTTCAGGGCCCTTCACAATGTGGTATTTCATAATCTTCCTACCCATATAACATGTTACTTCCCTCTGCATCAGTGGTTCTCAACTTGTGGGTTATGTTCAATTTGTAACAATGAAAATACATCCTGCATATCAGATATTTACATTACAATTAATAACAGTAGCAAAATTACAGTTATGAAGTAGCAACAAAAATAATTTTATGGTTGGAGGTCACCACAATATGAGAAACTGTATTAAAGGGTCACAGCATAAGGAAGGTTGAGAACCACTGCTCTACATGGTATTTTGTGTTCCTGCCAAACTGGACGGCTCTTGGCTCCAGGGACACTGTTTTGGTGTCTTTGCTCTGGCTTTTTGATATTCCAGGTCTGCAATACACTTCCCACACCTTGTCCTCTTCACCTGTCCAGTTCTTATCCCTCCCTTAAAGGCCAATTCAAAAGCTACTTCCCTCATGCAGTTCCTACCCAGTGGTCATGACTCTTCCCATCAGATTTCATGTAATATTATTTCACAATTTTCTAGTGTAACTACGTAGTATCATGATATTTTTGGTGTCAAAGCTGTCTCCTTTGGCATCTCATTCCCCAGTAAGGGTATAAACACTTTGAGGGGAGGAACTATGGTACATCTACACTTTGATATTCACCCTCCTTCTCCCCCAGCCCCCACCTAGTCCTTAGTACAGGGCTCAGCACACACCACAAGCTTACTAATATATGTTTGCTATATTGTATGGCAGGTATTTTTCACTCCTAAGATCTCTCAGAAAGCAAGTTATAAAGCCACAGATACAATCTCCTGACACTACATTGTAGCTGAATTATGTGAAGGGCAAGGTAGGATGTGAGCTGAAATTACCAGGAAAAAGTTAAAAAAAAAAATCTTCCATTTCTAATCCAATGACTTTAAGTGACTCCAAAGTGAAATACTAAAATTGATTAGCAGATCCTGCTTGGAGTCCTGGAAAGAGCATGGACTTGGGAGGAAGAAGATTGTAGGGTTTGAACCTCATTTCTGACACTTCTTGGCTGTGTGACTCTGGGCAAGTTTCTTAAGGTCTCCAAGACTCAGTTTCCTGAACTGTGCCTACCCCTCTCACAAGGCTGTGGTGAGATCCAGACAACTTGTACTTAGTAATACTTACTGTGTCATATAAATGTCAGCAGTGTTCTTGGTGGTGGTGGTGGGGTTACTGTTAGCATTTCACTTCTCCGCCCCACCGCCCTTGATAATGGCACGCTCTCTATCCCTATTGCCCCATTAGCAGGGGTCAAAAGCAAAGTGGAACAGTTCTGTTTGCCATATATGGCATCTGACTTTCATCATCTGAGTAGCTGTTTCCTGTTGGGTCAGTAGAGCCCCAAGAGCCCAGGGTACACAGCACAATGTGAGGAAAATGCTGAGCTCACAACAATATACCAAGGAATAAACAGCTCCTAGGTTTGTCTTTAAATCACCGCAAGTAGACAGGGTGGGTGGTGGCGTGTTATTCATATTGCTATGCAACAGGGGAAAAAAAATAAAGGTGATTTCACCAGCGGCCCCAGGAATACTTTGTTCTATCAGATTGTGGTGTCTGAATTTAGACATGCTGGAGGGAGGGCTTTCATGTCAGACATCAGCCACAGTATCAGAAAGTAATTCCAGGCTGGTGATTGCTGGTTGTTGGTTTTTTCCCCTCTTGAAATTCCACAGTGAATATATTTAGAGGCGCTCAGGGAAGGAAGTATACTGTCAGAGTGGGTTTGATAGAGTTCAGTGTTTATAAAGCCAGGATCAGAACCTTGGGAAACTCAAACCAAACTGCCAACAGGAGACAAAATGATTTATCAAGTTGTGGATTAAAGCCTACACCTTCCAGAGGCTCAGGGCCAGCCATGCCACTGGAGGATGGAAGAACCTAAAAAGGAAGAGGAAGAATTCGCAGAGCCTGTGTCTTAGGAGAGTTCAGGGGTACCTGAGTATATATGTGGATAAAAGATGCTTAAGGACAGTCACCCTCTCAGTTTTCAGAAAGATAGCTCTTTATTCCCTCTCCCAAAAGCATCCTATCACCCCAAGGCCATGGTTCAGGAAACAACCGTGAGGTGAACTAGGTCAGGATTTTTCTGGATTTTGGTCTCCTGCACAAAATGGAGGCAATTATTTAGGTAATTTGCCCCAAGTAAAGGCTCCTTGCCAAATTATCTGTCCTCTTTGCCAGGATGTGTTATGTTGCTAGGCTGGGCTAGGCTGGGCTGGTGGGGAACAGGGACCCTGTTTTCTCTCCTAGGATCAATCTATGTAATAAACTTGAATAAAGGTACCTAATAAGTAGTTACTAAATTGAATTGAATATCCAAAAATTAAAAATGAACCAAGAGGCAAAAAGCAGACTGTAAAGATAGTCAGTAAGATGGGGAAAAGGGACAAAGAGAGTCATGAATGGATCACGATCTGCACTTTGGGAGGGAGTTTCCACAAGGAGATCACAGAGTCCTTAAAATACTATAGAACAAGGAAGACCAAGTCAGACTTACAAGCTAAGGGGCAGAGTACAGATTTTTCCCAAGATGCAGCTAATTCAAGTCATTAACCAGCCTTCCTGTCAAAAGGCATGCTATATTTAATCTCCCTTTTGTGGTTTTGCTCATCATGTTCTCTCCTCTTTCCCCCCTCCCACCTGGCAATGCCCTTTGCTGCCTTTTATCCAGTTCCTACAGATCCTTCAAAGGGCCAGGTGCAGGGCATGAAGTGTTGGATTTGGAGCCAGGAAGATCTGAGTTCAAATCCACTCTCAGACACTTACTAGCTGTGTTACCCTAGGCAAGTAACTTCACCTCTGTTTACCTTGGTTTCCTTATCTGTAAAATGGGGATGATGATAGCACCTACCTTCCAGTGTTGTTCTGTGGATAAAATATTTGTAAAGCATTTTGTGAACCTTAAAATGGTACATAACTGTATTATGTAATTACATAATAACAAATTATTACTAACAATTACATAATAATTATTTTGTTATTATTAACAATAATAATTCTTCCATGAAATCTTTTCTGACTACTTTTAAATCACATTGAAAGGGAAGTCAGGAAACCTCACCCACTAACTGTTCTGATCTTTGAAAACTCCTTTCTTTCCCCTTTCTGGGCTTTATTTTCTCCATATCAAGTTAGGAAATTGGCCTAGATTCAACAGTTCAACATTTATCTGGCCCATACTTAAAAAAAAAAGTATAAGACATAATGGCACAGCAGACTCCCTACCACTTACCCTTCTATCCCCTGGCACTGGCCTCCTCTCAGTGCCATGAACAAGACACTCCATCTCCTGGCTCCTGGCATTTTCATGGGCTATACCCCATTCCTGGAATGTTCTCCCTCCTCATTTCCACCTCCTGGCTTCCTTTAAGTCTCAACTAAAATCCAGTCGTCTACAGAAACCTTTTCCCAGCCCCTCTTAATTCTAGTTCCTTCCCTCTGTTAATTATTTCCTATATATCTTGTATGGGCAGCTAGATGGGGCAGTGGATAGAACACTAGGCTCATGTTCATGAGTTTAAATCCAGCCTCAGATACTCAGATACTAGTTGTGTGACCTTGGGCAAGTCACTTAACACCAAATGCCCTGCCTTCCTCCCTAGAAAAAGACAAAAAAAGAAAAAGAAAAAAACCCAAAGAGTTGGACCTGTTATCTTATATATAGCTTGTTTGTAAATATTTGCTTATTGTTTCCCTGGTTAGATTGTGAACTCCTTGAGGGCAGGGACTGTTCTTGCCTCTTTTTGTATCCCTAGTGCTTAGCACAGTGTCTGTGGCACATAGTAGGCACTTAATGTTGATCTATTGCCTCCGGCACATTCTGGCTATGGTATCATGGGTAACATTTAACCGCACCCAACATAACTCTAGAAGATAAATGAAGAAAGTAGTTTTTGATCTGCATTGGTAGAGGGAATTTCTGTACCTGGGAGTTCCCTACATGTATGAAATTACAAATCTGACTCTCTCCCCAAATGTGCAAAGCACTGTTGGGGATTCAGAGATGAAAAAACAACAGCCCAAATCCTCAAGGAGCTTATTATTCAATAGGTGGGGATAAAGCATGTATGTAGACAAGCAATAAATATAGTGAAAGTAGGATCAGGTCAGAGTCAAGATTCAGACTAAAGTCTGGAAATCTGAGGGAGGATCATAGGATCTGGAGTTGGAAGGTACCTTAGTCCAACCTCTAAGCAGGCTAGAGGAGTTAGACCGAGAAAGGTTAAAAACCTTGCCTAGACAGGAAGGAAAGAGACCAGAATTTGAACTCAGATTCTGGGACTCCTTTTCTATCTCAATATACTGCCTCCAGACCACTTTTAGATCCAACATGCTATGAGTCTATACTCCAACAGTGCAAGATTTCTCCTTGTCTAATCCTTAACATGCAAACCAATACCACATAATTTTCTATTCATTAATAAACTGTGTAGTGTTATTAGTTCACATAATCTTTCTGTTTTAACAAAAGAATCACAAAACCTTTAAAGGCAGGAACTATGTTGTATTCTTCTCTTACATGCCTTTGAGGTATTCTGGTGGGGTGACTATAGGACAGGCCTGGAAATGAGGAAGGCTTAGGTTCAAGGCAGGCCTCCGACACATAAACTATGTGCTGATGGGCCACTCAATTAAGCTTTCCGTGCTCCCAGATAACTCTCTAAGTCTCACTTAAGGACAAGTTGCCCAGCTTTATTTCTACATCAGAGCACAAATGTTCTCTACAGTGATTAAATTTGGTCAGGACCAAAAACCCAAACCCCTCTGCTAGATCAGAGACTGATTCTAGGCATATAATTGGTACTCTGTAAATATAAATTAATAAATCTTTTTTTTCTTTTGTAGCAGATTTACCTTCCTAATTATACTCTTTTCAGGCAGATTTTAAAAAGAATTTGTTTCCATGAAGAGAAGGGGGAGGATGGTCCAGAAAAGGTTTGCAACTGGGATTAAACATGTGTAGCAGACAAGCCAGTGTAGATCATTTGCATCTGGATAATTAAGGCTTGACAAGATATTTCACATGAAAATTTTAAAAATCTGGAATTTTGTCTTCTGATGAGCATTTATTCATAAGATAAATTCAGTGAAAATGTCTCTACTGGCAGAAATCATATGTTTGACATTTTAGGACATATCAGCCCAGTTCTATGCTTCTTTTTCAAACCTGCTGCTGCTAGAGACTCCTGGGGAGGGCAGCCTGAGCCAAGAGAGAACTGTGGTCTTCCGGGAATTACTCCGCTTTGGCAGATGTAAGTGGAGACTGCCCCACTCCCAGAGGCCCACTTAGTAATTAGTCACAATTGGGAGACCAAGGTCTTTCTAAAATTGAACAGCTTCCTCAAACCAAAAAGAATTCTTTTCCTCCATACCTTCCTGGAAGACTGATCAGTTTCAATGGCTCAGGTCACTGCAGGCCCATTCCTATCTCAGAAGAATTAAGTTAAATTATGTATTACTTTCATGTTTATAAGACACTTTCTTCCCAACAATCTTGTTAGGTGGGTCCTACAGATATTATTACCTCCATTTCATATATGAGGAAACAGAGGCTTAAAATGTCACCATCACAGGCAGCTTGGAAGTGTCAGAACCAAAATCCAAACCCAGACCTCCTAACTCTGGACCCATAGTTCTTTTTTCTATATCACTGCTGTCTCTCAGAAAAAAACACACACACAAACAGAAAAACAGCTCCCAACCCTACCAGATAGTCTGTTGTCCTTTGGAGCAGTCCCCCTACCCAATGGAAGTTTGTATCTTGTGATAACCCTAAAGAGGGTTGCTAAGAGATAGAGAGAAAACATTTCGACCCTATTTTGATTCTTCCAAGATGTAGGCAGAGGATTCAGGGATGAGAGATCTTCTAAGAAGAGTCTTGTCTTAATCATGCCTGTAGGAATTTGAAATACCCAAGGCATCATGACCCTCTGCCAGAGACCCAGTGCTTCCACCTATGAAGTGGGAACCATATTTGATTTTTGCTCCTCCTATTGTCAATGCAATAAACTCCTTCAGAGTTAGATGAGATCATCTCTGAGAATCAAAAGGTGCTGGGTACATTGGAGGATTTCTAGAGACCTGGTTGGCTGCTGGGACAAGACTGTTTACCTTGGGAAAACCCCCTTACACAAGTCTCTGGTCCCCAGCCAGCACTTCCTCCTCCCTCCTCTGGACCTGGGTCTACGGTAAACCAATGTCCCCCTGCACTGCACCCCCCACCCCCAACCAAATCCTTTCCCTCCAGATTTGGCTGTTTTCATGTTGTCCCTCAAAGGGGCATTCTGCACCTGCCAGGACCCCTCTGGCCCCCTTGATCAGACCCGGGCTCCTGAGGGAAGGCTGGCAAGAAAAAACTGACGGACAGGTAGGTTAGAGGGTGGAAAGGGAGGCGGGGCTGGTGAAGGTGGAAAACCCACACCAGGTGAGGAGAAGAAGGTGGTGCCCCATTCGGTCAGAACTGCCTGGAGAACTGAGGAGGGATGGGGAGCGTTTAGATGGAGGCAGGAAGGAATCCCTGCCCCAGAATGAAACCTCAGTTTAAAATGACTCTCTTTGAGTCTTCTCCTTCCATTCCCCAACGTTTCTGCCTAGCTCCTTCTGTCTCTCATCCCTCTCCCTCTGGTTTTCTCCTTCTTCTCTTTGTGTCTCTGTCTTATTTCCCCTTTAGGTTCGCGCACACACATACATGCACACACACATACATGCACACACACGCACACACATGCACACGCCCCTTCCCCCACTCCCCCACCCCCCTCTCACTGTCACTCTCGATCCCACGCCCGCCCGGACCCGGACTCACTAACTGCAGTCCTTCCCTCCTTTCCTCCCTGGGGAGCCCCCCTCATTCGTCCTGCTCCCCTCAGCCTGGGAGCGCCCACCCCGCTCCCCTCTTGGGGCTCACCCAGAAAAGCAGGTTGAAGGCGAGCAGCATGTACTTGATGCAGCGCAGGCCCCCGAGGACGCGCCCCATCCTGCGGCCCCGGCAGCAGCGGGATCCCGAGTCCCCAGGCCGGGCTCCGAGCTCAGCTGGAGCCCCGCGGGGAGGGGGCGGGGCCACGGGGAGGGCGGGGCGTCAGGGAGGCGAGGGATGGGGAAGGGGGCGCTGTGCTTGTAGGGCGAGGGAAAGGAGAGGTTGGAGGGGGCATGGGAGAGGGGTTTGGAGAGAGAGGAGGGGGACCAAGAGGGCGTAGGAGAATGATGGAGAGAGGAGGGGCGTGGATTGGGGGAGAGGAGAGCCCCAGGAATGGTTTGGGGGCCAGAATTAGCCAGTGTTACGCTCCCTCTGTGTTTGTAGTGAGGGACTATCTCTTTCCGTATCCACGCCACATGAAGTACTTCCTTGGACACCCCATCCATGATAAAAGGAGATTTTGGTAAGAAAAAGCCTCCAGGGGGCCGGGACGGTTTTGATCAAGAACCAAGCTTCATTAATCTGTATGGGAAATTGTCCACATCCGCAGGGCTTGACTATGCCAGGGGAAGGTGATTTCGGGTAGAAGAGGACCGACAGTCAGTCAGTCCAACTAGCATTTGTTAGGTACCTGCTCCACACCAGGTACTGGGGATTCAACGTCAAAAATGAAAGCCCCTGCCTTCAAAGAGCTTGCATTCTTTTGGGAGCAAATACCATGTGCACACGCGGCATACACAAAATAAAAGACCTGTGATTTCATTGGTGTAAGGCAATCCTAGGGGAAGAAATTTCCTTTGTGAAACCAAATCAGTACTTTATCTGCACCTTAGTCTTACAGAAAGTTACAAGGAACAATGAGAGGTTCAGATCCTTGCCCAGGGGTGAGAAGGCAAGTATTGTATCAAAGGTGGGACCTGAGACATCATCAGGGCTTTGAGGCCAAACTGGCCACACAAGACACTCATATAAAGAAAGTATAATGTAATTTTGGGGAGGAGTCCCAAGAACTGGTCGGAATTGGGCAGTGTGCTTGGGGCTGCTGTTAAAATGAAGAACCATCCCTGATCTCAGGGGACTTACATTCTGTTGGGTGGATACATGTATGCAAACATGTAAAGTACACGTAAAATACATAAATGAGAGTATCCAGCATAGAGCTTGAATGTTTGCCAATCATTTTACCAATATGATCTCATTTTACCCTCATAACCACTGAGAGGTAGGTGTATCATTGTCCTCACTTTGTAGGTGAGGAAATCAAGGCAGAGGTGAAATAACTTTTCCAGGGTCACACAGCTAGTAAGCCTCTGAGGCTGGATTTGAACTCATATCTTCCTGACTAGTTCTAGTAGTCTTTCCACTTCAATACCCAGCTGCCTCATATATGTGATAATTTGAGGAGGTTGAGGGGGTACACCAACAATGAAAGAGGATCATGAAAGGTTTTCTGTAGGAGAGAGCACATGACCTGAGCCTGGAAGGGAGCTAGGGATCCTAGGAAGACGGAGGTGAGGAGGGAGTTCATTCCAGGCACAGGAGACAATTTGTGAAAAGTTGATAGGGAGCTCCCAGTTCAGGGAGTAGCCCTAGTCTTGGAGCTCTAAAGAAACCTCTCTAAAGCAGTCTGGGAAGGGCTCCAGGATGCCAAGATATTCAGTAGTTTCTGTGGGGCATAAAGTGCTGGTAATTCACTTTTGCTTCCCCTCCTCTTCCAAGAAGAATAAGACTTATGTCTCATCCCACAAAGAACAATTTCTCTAGGGAGAATGTGCTGGGAGGAGCAGGATTCCCCCCTCCCACCCATCCCCCCAATTTTCCAAAGAAGAATTCTTACCTTAATAGGCATGAAGTCCAGAGACAGCAGGGAGACAGCTGCCAGGAGGATCCCAGCTGAGGTCACCACACTAGCTCAGCTTGCCAGCTAAGTTTGTAGAGTGGGAGGGTTGACACCAGGTCTGGAGTCCTACTAAAGTCAGCTAACGGATGGTTTTGAACAAAAAAGAATTCAAATCATCAAGACCTTAACCACCTTATAGAGAAATGAACAAAGAGGGCCGAAGCTTCCGGAATAGGGTATTCTGCTAACTAGTAGTGAGAGGATTGAGCTCAAAAGGCCCTTAGACACCATCTAATCCACCCTCTTCATTTTTCGGATTAAAAAAATGAAACTCAAAAAGGTTAAGTGCTTTTACTAAAGTCACATACATAAAGTAGATATCAGAGTCAGGATCTGTACCTAAATCAGGGGTGGGAAACCTTTGGCCTCAAGGCCACCTATGACCTTCTAGGTTCTCAACTGCAGCACTTTGAATCCTTTTGAAGGGCCACACTTGAGGACCTAGAGGGCACCACATGTGGCCGAAAGGTAGAAGGTTCCCCACCCCTGACTAGATCCTTTGATTCCAATCCATCAACCAGTGTTTATTGAGTGCCTGTGATGTCAAAGACAGAGTGATGATTGCCATGCAGAAAACCAGACAAGTGGAATCACTGAGAGTTGGAAGGGGCCTCAGAAGCCATCTAATCTAACCAGTAACTGAAGAATTAATCCCTTCTACAACACACTGGACAAGGTGGGAAGCCATTATTGTCGAAAGCAGCCCCTTTCAACTTTAAGTTACTCTAATTCAGTGGTTCTCAACCTGTGGGTCGCGCCCCGTTTGAGGGTCGAACAACCCTTTCACAGGGGTTGCCTAAGACCCGCTCCTCTATGCTTCTCCAGGCAGGTCCACCCACATGCAAATACACCCACATACGAGTATTAAAGGGTCTCAGCATTAGGAAGGTTGAGAACCATTGCTCTAATTGTTAGGAAGTGTTTCCAGACACCAAGCTTAATTTCTATCCTTCAAAGACTTTACACTAGTGTGTATAACTAGAGGTTATATACATTATACACTAGAGTGTATCATGTGCGGGTGGGGAATGGGGGGGGGGGGGTGATGGTAGTAATATAGGACATAAAAAAAACCAGAAAAAGCTATCTATCAAGTAGTATCATGGGTCATTTCATACATTTCTTTTTCTTTGCTTTTTCCCTGCTTCCCAACTCTACCATAAAGCCTTCCTGACCAGGGCACAGATGTCAGTCTTTTGAATTTACATTGGAAAGGGGTCTGGCTGGGAGGAAGAATATGCATTAAGAGTAGAGATGTCCTACACAGGTGGCCCCAAATATTGCCCACAACACTCTGGGAATGGGGCAAAACTAAATTAAAATCCAATTGGGAAATATTTAACGAGATAAATAAAACATAATAACATTATATTCTAAAACTAAGTCAATATGTAGCCTACAGGGATCCATATGTACAGATTAGTGGCCCCCATTTCTATTTGATTTTGACACCATTGCATTAGAATGCCAGTTAAATAGGCAATTCCTAAGGAGTTGTCTTTCTCTGGGGAGCCTAAATGAAATTATTTTTCTCTAAGTCATCGGTCTCTGTATCTTATGGAGAAAGAATAACATAGATTCCTTTGTTATGAAATGTATAGAAAAAAGTCATCAGTTTGTATCATGACAGCCAGTGAATAAGTCTGAGCACTTTATTCCAAGATGATATAGTCAATATCTTGCCTATATTTTACATTCTCTAATCCCACCCCTTCCATGCCTATTATAGTGCCTGGCAAATAGTAGACAATTAATGGCTGTTGAATTGAACAAATAAAATTAAACAAACTGCTTCTACAATTCAAGACATTTTCAAATAAGCAATACAGTTTATTCTACAGTATGGTAAGACCCCAATCAAAACCCAACTAGAATTTACTAGGATTGTTCTTGAGCTCTGATTTTTGGAGATTCAAGTGTAAAGAAAACAGGCGTCTAGTAGGAATTTTAAAAAGTGTCCATCACCTATATGGCTGCAGGGCTCTCTCTCTTGGCTTTTGCCTCTTGAAATCTGTAGGTCAGTTGAGAGAAGTGGTCTCCAAACTCTTCTGATCCTATACTCTTTTCAATAAAGTGTTTTTGAGCCTCCCAATAGAAATAATCTACATATATTTCTGTGATGATGTATTATGTCCATTAAAACCACAGACATAAATAGAGACTTCAAAAGAATAAGATAAAGATGATAGCTTTAGGGCAGCTAGATAGTGCCATTAAAAAAAATTTAAAACCTATTTTATTAAACTTTTAATATCCTTTGACAAATATATTTCTTCTTTTTTTTTTTTTGGATAATGCCATTTAGAAGGCACTTTGGGGATTGGAAAGCCTGACCTGTTATCTTATTTATCCTCACATCAAACCTGGGAGGTAGGTACCATTTAAAAATTATTTTATTAACAGCATGATAAACCTTCCTGTTCTCCCTGACATTACTGTAAGATATTCTGAGAACAATGTGGTTGAATATACTTTATTATTTTTGAAAATATTGACTTTACATATCGTGATAATGATTCAAAAGTTTGAAGTTCAGTTTGTTTCCATTTTATTGACTATGATTGGTGAAAAATATATGTAGATCTGAATGGAAATGCATCCTTGGCAATGTTTACTAAATCTCCGTACTAATTTTTCAATCCTCCCACCAGTAAGGCAAGTGTTTTTGTTGAAAATTTGCCAGTAAATTTCCATTTTCTTTGATAGTCTTGGAAACTAACTGGATGGTGTAGCACTCGTGTATTTTTAACAAATAGATTCAAACTGACTGAAAATCTGGAAAATTTAAGGAGGTAAGAAAATTCTGTTTCCAAGTTTAAGTGTATAAATGTCAGTTACACACACACACACACACACACACACACACACACACACACACACACACACCCTTCTAGAAGCTGGCAGGGATTTCATTTTTCTCTTCATATTCCTAATGCTTAGCACAGGACCCTACATATTTTTGTTGTTGAGTCGTTTCAGTCACGTCCAACAATTCATGACCCCATTTGGGATTTTCTTGGCAAAGATACTGGAGTGCTTTGCTCATTTTACTGATGAGAAATTGAGGCAAACATGGTTAACTGACTTGCCTAGGGTCACACAGCTAGGAAGTATCCAGGGTCACATTTGAACTTAGATCTTCCTGACTCCTGAGCCTGTGCTCTATCGACTGCTCCACCTAGCTACCCAATACTATATATGTAGTAGGCAGCTAACAAATGCTTGCTGAACTGAGTCAAATTGATCTGCTCAAAAGCCTTCAATAGCTTCCAATGCTCAGTTAATTAATTTAAAACTCCACAAAATGACACCAATCAGTTCCACCTCCATTTCCCTCCTGCTGGCACATTTGAACTCTCCATTCTAGTCAAACTAGCCTACTTGCATTTCCCCAAACACATTCTGAACTTTGCTGTCTTGACACCTGTAATAGTAATCAGTTTAGCAGGATACTTAGCACTACTAAGTGCTAAGTGTGGAAGATGCAAACTGTCCCACTGTTGAGGAGGCATGAACTCCCCTGTTGATGTGGAAGAAGGGGATTGGCTGAGCCCCTGTTGATGTGGAAGAAGGGGATTGGCTGAGGTGTGTATATAAGCAAGAATTCCAGAGACAGAGCCAGAATTGGAATTTTGCTCCCCTTGAAGAAAGAATCCTGGAGACTGAAGCCAGCTGAGGCAGAGAGCATCTGAGAGAATTTGAATCCTGCTCCTGCTGAAGGGACAGAGAGAGAGAAAGAGTTTCTCTCCCAGCATCTGGAAGCTGAGAACTGACTGAGAACTGAGATGGAGTTTTCCTGAGACCAG
>CM053586.1:43270226-43299825 GCA_028646515.1 Pseudochirops corinnae | reverse complement strand
TGCTTATCTCCTCCTTTCACAATCCCCACTGGCAGCTGTTGCTAATCACGCTCACCTCACAGGCTTTTCTGAACCTCCCGCCCAGCTGCCCCCGGGGCACAGCCGGGGCTTCAGGCCAGGCTGGTTTCGGTTCGCAGTGCTGATATGGTTCCTCATAGGCGAGCTGACTTTAGTGGGAAGTATCTTTGTGTGCGTTTTAAAGTTCTAGGATTGGTCCAGAGTCCTATTCCATGGGTATTTTGGGGTGGCTATGTGAGAGCTGCGATGTGTTGCTGCTGCTACGCCGCCATCTTGGCTCCGCCCCCCGAAGATGACATTTAACCTTAAACTTGATGGTCAACCTGCTAAAGCATCAGACCCAATAATTTCCCCTTCTATTCAAGCTGAGAATAATATTCAATCCAATCCAATCAACATTTACTAAGTACCTACCATATGCTAGACTTGGTGCTAAGGGCTGGGGATACAATTAATAGAAAGACAGTCCGTGCCCCCAAGGAGCTTACAATCTAATGGGGAGACATAACAAAAGGAGGCAGGAGGGAGGAAGGACACCAATGGATACTCAGCCCTGGGGGCATCTCGTTCCAGGGAGTTGAAACTGGGAAGAGCAACAGATGCTTGCTGGGTACAGAGTATTATTAAACAGAGTCTAATTTCCGCACCTTATAAAGTATAGCATTATACTTTATATATGCCAGCCTTCCAATCAGTGGGAATAAGAGGCTGAGGGAGGTGGTGTCAGGTCTCCAGTTAGCTGCATGGTGATGAGATTAGAAGTGATGAGTTTAACTCAGGGAGGGGCACCTTGTCTGAAGTTGAAATCAGGCATAGCAGCAGACCCAGAACAGGAGTGATCTAAATGCAGGAAAAATATCTTCTCTTCCTCATGAGACACTGAAAACTTTGAGACTGGTCCCTTAAAGGGGCATTCAAGTGTGCCCGGAAAACATCCTGTTAAATTAGGAAAGACTGAATCTCCTTGGGATGGGGAATCAAATGCCAAATCATTGTTATTCATATCCCTAGTTGGAAAAGGAGCTAAGACACTAAAAGGAAAGGGTGGGATCCAGAGGGCTCCCGCAGATCCCATGCATGCATGTGCAAAGGGATTTAAGTCTTAGGACAGCAAGGTCTTGCTCACTTCCTTACATTTAAGTTACTTTAGTATCTGAGGGCTTGGTCCACCATCTGGTGGCTGATTCAGATATGGCAACCTATGGAGTTGCAACAAAACTCTCCAAAGTAAAGCCAATGCTCCTTTTGGGCACATACCCTTTTCAAAGCAAAAGAGCAGATGCCAGGTGCCATGGAAAGAGGACCAGATTTAGAACTAGAGGACGTGGGTTCCAATCCATCCTCCACCACCTTCTATCTGTGGAGCCCTGAACAAGTTATTTAACTGCTCAGGGTCCCAGGTTTCCTTTCTGTGAAATGAAATGAGGGGTTTAGACTGGATGACTTCATAGTTCCTTCCCACTCTATAGTCCTGTGATCCTGCAAAAAAAAAAATCCTTCCAAGTAGCAACTAGAACACAAGGAACTATTCTAGTGCCCCTGCTGGTCTCACCCTCCTTCTCCGTTGTTGTTATTATTGTTGTTTAGTTGTTTTCAATTGTGTCAGACTGTTTGTGACATCCTCTTAGGGTTTTCTTGGTAGACATACTGGAATGGTTTGCCATTTCTCTCTCCAGCTCATTTTACAGATGAGGAAACTGAGGCAAAGAGGCAGGGGTAAATGACTTACCCAGGATCATATAGCTATTTCTGATACTGAATTTGAGCCCAGGTCTTCCTGACTCCAGGTGGGACACTCTCTACTTTACCATTGCCTCTCCCCGCCATACAGAGGAAAATAAATCACAGAAGGGATATGATTATAGCTTAAATCAGAAGAAAGATATCCCTGTGCCCCCAAAAAACTCTTGTTCTATGGTCTCTAAATTCTATGGTCCAATTCAATCTCCTTATGTTATAGAGGAAAAGATCAAGGCCCAAGGTCAAGGTCATTCGTCCTCCTTGTTGTTGTTCCTCCTTTATGAAAGAGGACCAATGACATCACGAGGATGATGTCTTGACTTGTAAGTGAATTGGATTGAAGCATAAAGCTGCACAAAAGTCATCAGCCTCACTCTGTCCTCCAGAGTCACTGGAGTCTAGCAGCAGGACAAAAGTCAAGATGACTGGTGATGGCCCCCCAATGTTATTCAGATAATGAGGAGCAGAACTGATATTCAAACCAAAATTCTCAGATGACAAAATCAATATTTTTTCTACTGAGTTATCCTGCCTCTGGGTCTACAAGAGAGAAGGCATCATCATTGTCTATAAAAACCAGACACAGTTTTTACACAACCAAAGGAAATAATGAATGGTAAGCCACTAAGAATATTTATGGGTAAACATGGTAAGAATTTGTTGGATTAAGTACTAATAACTGTCTTGATGTTAAGTAATTATCAGTTTTAGAAAGCTTCAAGGCTTCATTATTATAGCTGTTGGCAATGAGGGAAGGGAAGGGGAGGGAGGAAGATTAATAGAAAGGAAAAAGGATCTTTAAAGTACTATTCAAAAATCAAAGGGGGTGGGGATAGAGAATATTCAAATAAGTGATAGGTTCCTGATCTTGCTTCAAACACAGGAAACTGATCATAGTAATAATACATAACAATAACAACAAAGAAGCAACAACTATATCATTTCTTTGGGCCTCTTTTGTGTATTTATCATGCCCTGTTATTTGAACATGTGTCTATTCACCCCACAGATTGTAAATGTCTCCTGGAGTCTGCCTGACATATCTCCTTAAAGCATAGCCTGGAGCTAAGTACAGAAGTATAGCCCTTGTAAGGCCTCAAACATCCTGACCCCAATTCCCACTCTCCCTGATGAGTCAGATCCTCAGGCTTGGCTAGCTCAGGGTGCTAGAGGTAACCCTGAGGGATCAAGGGAAATTCTCTAATGCCATTGGTTTGAGCCCCTACTAGTGTGCTTACCCTGAGATTATCTATCAGGTGAGGATCATTTAGTCAGTCAGTCTTATGTAACTTTAAGAAAGGAAACAGTTGCTAATTTGTTGCAATAAGAATGATTGGTATAAAATATTTTCCCAAAAGTCTGCTCTATGACACACTTTCCCAAGAGTACATGGCTGGCTTATATTTATATCCCCAGCACTTAGCACAGTGATTGGAATATGGTAAGCCCTTAATAAATGCCATATCTGTCTTATCCATTCATTACATCTAAGAGGGTGATAATGGCATCTAATTCCTTCATAGATTTGTTGTGAGGAAAGTGTTTTGTAAGCCTTGAAGTACTATATAAATGTAAATTATCACTAATAATCCTGTGAGGTTACCATACCTAACACAGTTGGTTAATGCTTGGTCATATCTGTGAAGCAACAAATACTGCTGGGATCAAAGGCTCTGGGGTGCTCACCCTATCCCTACCAAGAGGTTTCAAGCTCTGGTTCATGGATTGACCAGGTTGAGTCCTGAATAGACTGGCTGCCAAAGGGCCTCCTCTTTCTCATTGTCTTTGATTCTTTATGCTCTCACCATGAAACCCCAGAGAAAATCACCTAACACTTAACTGGCTCATGTCTAAGATATCCTCAGAGGGAGTAGAAAAGTACTCAGTGGGACAGGATTTATTTTTCTCACACAAAAGAAATGTTTAATATATTAAAGATTCATAAGTGTGCATTGTTAAAGACTTAAAACATGCTATAGTAACCCATAATTCCTATTATATTCTCCCATACTATCCATGATGGTGAGTTTTCTAGTGATGAGCTTATCCTGTGAGGAAAGCAGGGTGCTGGCAGAGTTCAAACCAAGCCAATTAGCTGGTTGTCTCCCCTCTTCAAAGCTTATTGGGAGGTCATCTGTTCCTGGCTCAGTGGCTAATCCTCTTTGACATATACACCCCTTGCCTCTGGCATTTGGGCCAAGCAACCAATAAGGGAGATTGCTTCATCACCCCAGAACACCAAGTCCTTTGCACACACGATCGACCAGAAACATCTCAAGGGAACTCAGCTCACCTCCACCCATGTGCCACATATAGAATGGCACCTGCTACATTTGCTAGACAATATTTCTGCATGTGTGATTTTTGCTTCACTGTCTCCTAAACATTGAAGATAACATACTTGCTTTGAACAATTACGATGGAGTTGTGTCTATTTATTGCATCTTATTGAACTACATGTAGGTTAGAGAAGCCGTGGAAAATAGTGGATAGAGCTAACCTTGGAGGGAGAAAGATCTCATGTCATGTTCTATCTCTGACACAAACTGACTGTCTGACTGGACTAGTTGCTGAGCTCCATAGTGACCCAGGTAAATCATTAAGACTAGAAGTTGTAGAAATGCCAGTCTAAATTGATAGAAGGAGTGTTCTCACTGAAAGTTCCATACAACAACGAAGTTAGAGCTAGTCTCCATCCATCCACTTCCCTGCCCACTGCCCCGCCGCCCCCCAAAAGAGATGTAAACTTGATGTCTTTTCCATATAGTGTTTGATTTTGCTTGGTAGGTAAGACTCAAGGTTAGCCATGTCTCCAAATAAGTACCCAGATCAGATTTTAGGTACTCAAGTCCCCAAATTAATCCTTCTCTCCAATACTGACTTCTGTTATTAATTTCTTTAGTCTTGGCTGTTCTGTACTTGGAAAAATTAATAAGTGCTAATGCTTGAAATCTGCACTTTGTTTTCAAATGGAAGAGAGGCAAACGCATCCTGAAATAACGTCACCATTTCCAGAGGAAGATATCATCTTGGTTGACTAAACACACTTTCTTTAGGGTTCAGCATGAATGTGTAATAGATGTATCTCAGATAAGAAAGCGGTAACTTAATGCAGTTACATAAACAGAAAATCAGTAGGGAATTATCCTGAAGGGTATAAAATAAGCCAAGAGCTTTCTGTGGGGCTCATTGCTGTGCCTTCTCTTCGTTGCAGTCAGGTATGTGTGCATGCAGAAAAGGGTTCTTCTGAAATATAGCTCTCCTTCTCTTACTTGCTTTGAGGGTACATTTTGTTCACTTGTAATTTTTAGCCTTTTTGAAACTGAAATCTGCTAGTGTGAGGGAAGAAGGTAAAAATGTGGGTTTGCAGACTTAAAAACTCAAGTGACTGTAATCTTATGTGTTCAGTGGCCCAGCAAGTTGGGCCATCATTGGGACAAAAAATCCTTCTGATTCATTTGGGACAGGGATCAGCTGGTCTGTGAAATGATAAATGACATGGAATGGTGATGGTGGGAGCTTTCTTTCCTCATTTTCATTTTTATTAGTTTTGTTTTTTTTTTAATGAAATCTGTGGTATCACAGGAACAACATTGTCAGGGTTCCATGATTTGTGGTTACTTTCGATAAAAATATGAATTATGATGTTGGTCTAGGCAGTCATATAATTCTGTGCCATTTACCTAAACCTTTATGAGATTTAGTGACATAACTGTCATTAATTGACATTTGAGTGCCACCCATATGCAAATGGCTGGGCAAAATAGAGAAAGATATTAGTGAACACGCCAAACAGTGAAAGGGAGACACAGATTGGAGAAAGATGTCAATATAAGATAGGCAATAGATTTTAAGGGAATATAGGAGGTGATAGGGTATCACTTGAAAAGAAATGACCAATTTCTTCAATTCAGAGACTTTTTAGATTCAGCAAAATTTTTTTTAACCAGCCTTCTTATCACAAGATCTGTGCCACCTAGCTGCCCCCAAGGTCACACAGTGAGCATGTGTCAGAGGCAAAATTTTAACCTGGGTCTTCCTGGCTGAGAGGCTGGCCCTCTTTCCACAATATCACATCACCTCTTGCTGATAGAGAAAGAATAATAATAATAATAATAATAATAGTTCACACACACTTGTGCTTTAAGGTTTACCAAGTACTTTCTCCACTACACTCTGTGGTGTAAAGTATTGCTACCCCCATTTTATTGATGGGGAAACTGAAGCTCAGCTCAGAGAGTTTAAGTGATTAATGGCCGACACATAGCTAGCAAGTATCAGAGCTGGTATCCAAACTTAAGTCTTCTGCTTCCAAGTTGGCCACGTTTTCACTGCAATGAGAATTAGAAGTGACTTTAGAGACCCTCTCGTTCAGTCTCCCCATTTTATAGATGAGAACACTGAGTCCCAGCAAAGTTGAGGGACTTGTCCAAGGCCACTCTGCTAGATGTCACAAGTTTCCCAGTTCCCAATTTGCTTCTCTTTCCCCTGCATCCTAATGAAGCAGCCCTATCAAAAAGTTGGGTGGAGTTTGTTCCAGAATGCATTGAACAGTCCCCTCTGCCGTATCAATTAATAAATTAGCCAGCATTTATTAAGCACCAACTATATGCCAGGCACTGGGCTAGGTACTGGGAATATGAAGTAAAAAAAGAGAAATAGTCCTTAGCCTTGGGAATTTCCATTCTACTGGATGATTCCATAGCTACATAAATCTAACTGGTATGTGCATACTCAAGCATTATGGATGATTCCTGGAAAGAAAAGACTTGTTATCTACTTTGAACAGACTGACACCTCAAGTTAATGAATTGCTTGGGACATAAGGTATTTTGGTGAAATGAATTTTCTGGCTGGCTGAGAGATTTCCAGATTCCCTTTTGTTAACTGACTGATCTTACTGGAAAAATCTTCATAAAATGAATTAGTTCACTAAGGATTGTAATGAATAGAACTAAACCTTTCATTGGTGATTAAGGATCTTGCAGTGCCTCAGGGAATCATTCTGAATTTTAATTATGCTTTATCTTTAAAAAAAATTTTTTTTTAAAGAATGATTCCTACCTCACATTTATCTAGCACTTTTATTGTTCACAAAGTGATTTCCACATAACAATTCTGTCAGGTGGGTAGCCTGATTATTGTTATTCCCACTTTGTAGATGGGAAAACTGAGGCTCACAGAAATTATATAACTCGTCCATAGTATGATGGCTAGTAAAGTGCTAAAGTCACTTAATAAGTTCAGGTCTTCTTACTCCAAGTCCAAGATTATAATGTGGAAGGTGTAAGATATATGACTGCATGTGTACTGGCCCTGGCATAGTCTATAAATGTTTTTTTAAATGAAATTCTTGAAGTCATCTTGTTTTCCATTGATTTACTAGTAGCCACTAAAGGTGGGGGCAGTTAGATGGCACAGTAGATAGAGTGTCAGGCCTGAAGTCAGGAAGACTCATCATCCTGAGCTCAAATTCAATCTCAGACATATATTTGCTGTGTGACCCTGGGCAAGTCACTTAACACCATTTGCCTTAGTTTCCTCATCTGTAAAATGAGCTGGAGAAGGAAAGGGCAAATCACCGCATATCTTTGCCAAGAAAACTCCAACAAAGAGTCGGACATGACTAAAAAACAACTGAACAATAACAACAACATCAATGGATCTAAGATAATTAGGTCATAGCATTGTCCATCTCATAAAGATGTGTGATGGACACTGAGCTCTCTCATTCATAAGTACTTTCATTTAAGAGCATCACTTGTGCCATGGTATATCAGGCCAGTGTTGCATTCAGTACCATATTTAACCTATCTCTAATGGCGACACCAATGGCAGAGAATGGGTCACCCTCCACGTGTCATATCAAAAGCTTCAGGATAAAAGATAGCCATCTTATCTAATGTCTAATCATGATTGTGGAATACACAACTTTATCAAAATTTTCAGGAACCTATTTACATTTTTAACCTGAGTGAATGATCTCTTAGGACTCAGGGGATCAATCTATCAACAAGCACTTGTAAAAAGCATGCTGTATGTCAGCACAGTGTACTGTACCAAACCCTGGGAAAAGAGACAAAAGTGAAAGTCTCTCGTTCTGCCATTACTTTGTCTAGTTTATATTCTAACGGGGGAGACAACATGCAGGTATATATAAAGATATCACAAGCACACAGAAAGCAATGATAAGGTGACCTTATTGGGAAAAGAATTAGCAACCTGGGTGGAGGCGGAATCAGAAAACGTTCCATGACAAAGGTGGTGCTTGAAGGAAATCAGGGACTTTAAGAGATGGCAGTGAGGAAGGAAAGCCTTTCAGACATGGGGACCTGCAAGGTTAAAGGAATGGAGATGGGAGATAGAGGACCCACTGTAATGAACAGCAAGAAGACCAATATGGCTAGTCAATAAAACATATGCAAGAGAGCCATGTGTGAGTAGGCTGAAAAGGTGGGATGGGGAAAGGTTATTGAAGAACTTCAAACAGCAAACAGAAGAACTTATATTTCATCTTCAAAGGTAATAGGGAACCACTGGAGTTTATTGAACACACTGTCTTGGAAAATAATGGACTTGGAGACAGAAGGCCTGAATTCAAGTTTTAGCTCCTGCCTAGCATACTTGAGCAAGCCACTTAATTTCTCTGTTCCTCAGTTTCCTCATCTGTAAAAATGGAATAAATTGGCCTTACTTAAAAATAAAAGTGATTGACAATATATTCCTTTAGAGTTTACAAAATACTATATATACTTCAGCCTCAGAACCACCTTGTAAGATCCTATCAGTATCATTATTCCATTTTACACATGAGGAAACTGAGGGTCAGAGAATTTAAGTAATTTGCCCCTGATCTCAAAGCCAGCAAGAGGCGGAGTCAAGACTCTAAATGCAGTTCAATAAGCTGACAAGCTGGTGACTAACTAATGAGCCACCATCTTGGGACACCACAGAGTCACAAAACTTGGATGGTTTTCTCCAAAATGAATTGCTTCACACTTAAATCAGCTTAAGTGAGAGGTTTTTACTTTTGAGGAGTGGAGTCACAGACCCTTTTTGCATTTTGATGAAACCTAGTTACCCCTTCTCAGAATAAGGTCTTAAAATAATGGGAAGAAATGCTAAATTTCAAGTTAGAAATGAGTGAAAATAAAGAATTGATTTTTCTCCCATTCAAATTCACAGATGCCCTCAAAAGTATCCTCCCCAAGGGGGTCTTTTGATCTTAGGTAAAGAACCTTTGACATTTATCTGATCATTCACATAACTTCATGAAACCTTCCCGCAGTACATCCTTTTGGGCTTGGGATTTCCTTACCCAGAACTCAAAAGGTTCTGTTCTGTGATAGGACTCTGCTGAGCTGGGGTTGACAGAGATGGTAGCTACATCTAACGGTAAATTCCTAACCATTGGCAATAGTCTTTCTGTCAGTGTGGCTTCTAATTGGTGTCTACATATAGCTGACAATCTGTGTAATGGGTTCATTTGAACATTTTTGTCTTGGTCTTTAGCATGACTGCTGCTTTCCTGATGTGTCTACTTTTTGGCCTTGCATTTGGACAAACAATGTCTTTTTGTGTTCCAACTGAATATACCATGCACGTTGAAAGGAGAGAATGTGCGTACTGCCTAACCATCAACACCACCATCTGTGCTGGATACTGCATGACTCGGGTATGCTAGTACATAGCTGACTACTTTTAAGGAATAAAAAAGGAGCCGGGGGGAAAGAAACCAATGCTATTTTTCATATTGTCATATTTATCCATGTTGTATTTCAGAAGCCAACAGATTTTAGGCATTCATTCAAGTTTGGAAGGAGGCTTAGGAGAAATGGCAAGCCTACTGCTTCCAGTAGACACCTAACAGATGCTCACATTAGTCTGATGCAGCTACAACTGGACACAGTGATTTGATTCTAGCATAGTGATATCTTTTTAGTCCTCTTCAATAACCAAGGACAACAACCAACCAATAGAAGACATAGATATGATTGTCGATGATCATAGTTCAGTACAATAATGAGTGCATATATTACTCATTTTACATTAGGTATTACCTGCCTCTTGGTGTCACTACTAATTGCTAACTGTGTGACTTGGGTGAATGACTTCACTAATCTGAGCGTAGGGTTTCCTCAAATGTAAAATTGAGTTATATTGGGAACTCTCAAGACCGGAGCTTCATTAAGACTCTAGAATTCCATTTATTTTTGTACTTTAAATGAAATTTATAGCATTTAGGACTAGAAAGGACTTTAGAGAGTTCACCTCATTCAATCTCCTCTATTTTACTGATGAGAAAACTGAGGTCCAGAGAATAAATAGTAAGTGGCAAAGCCAGGATTTGAAACCAGGTTCACTTACTCCAAATTGAGCACTCTTTCTTGTATTCCTGAGAAGGATGTGTCATGTATGAATATTGCCATAAATGTAGGCTCCTGTATAACTATAAATGGATCCATGATACCATTGATACATATATCTTCAAGTCTTCTCTTCAACTCTTATCCTTGTTCCTCCATAAATATTCTGCAGAGTTAATCCAATATGCTGGGGTCTTCTCTAGGTTTTTTAACCTTGCTTGGGTGGCCTACCTAGCTCTTAACCTTCATTCTTGCTAGATGATGAATATACTGATGCTGTGTTGACGATGATGACAGCGATGACGACAATGACGACTGAAGTGGTGGTGATGATGATGAAAATGGGCAGCCTGGAATATTGGATGGAAAGGAACCCTTGAAATTAGAAAAACCTGGGTTTTTCTGAGTTAGTCTGATACAGACTAGCTGTGTGATATTGGTCAAATCACTTAACCCTTTAGTACCTTGAGTAATTCTCTAAGGCTGGAGGTTATAGGGAAGTTGCTGTTTTATATAAGAGGGGAGATTTCCACACTGAGAGTTCTCCCACATCATTGAGAACACAGATCCAAGAAGACTTTTTCCTCCCACCCACAGTCAAGACAAAAGAAGAAATAATAGTACATCTGCACACACAATGTATTTTCTCATTGGATCCTCATGACAACCTTGTGAAGTAGGCCAGGCATATGTGATTATTTTCACTTTACAGATAAGGAAACTAATCTTCTCAAAGGTAAAGTGATTTGTCAACATGTTGCATAGCTAAATGACCTTAACACCCAATTTCCAGTGCTTTCTCCTGCCTCAAATTACCTTGTAATAAGTGACATTTGTTGATGTACATTTTGTAAGCCATCCCACCGTTGTCCCCAGGAGACTATAAACTCATAGAGAACAAGTAAGGTTTCATTTTTGTGTTTGCATCTCTGCCTTTTGCTTCTGTACCTGGCATGGTGTTTATCATAGTAGGAACATAAATGCTTTTTAAGTGAATTGTAGAATCGAACCTAGATCTCATTCCTAGTGCATTGCTCTCTCCAATCTATGACACGAGGAGGTTGAGTAACTGTTAATTAGGTCCTAAGAGTCTCAGAGTCTGAGCGATCTGGGTTCAAGTCTTGCCTTTGCCACATTCTGATTTTGTGACCCTGGGCAAGTCACTTAATTTCTTATGCCCACAGGTCATTCTCTGACACTATGAGTTGCAGAGAAGTCACCAATCTGGGAGCCTATAATATCGCAGTTCCCATTAAAAAAAAAAAGCACTGGTGCTGGGGAGGAGGAGGGTTTGAGGAATATTTTCCAGACTATGAAAAGAAAGGTCTTAAGCTTCCTCATATTTAGAGATGCTTGGTAGTACAGTGGATAAAGTGCTAGGCCTGGAGTCAGGAACATATTTTTTCTCTACTTTTCTAACATTTTTATTTAAAGTTTTGAGTTCCAAATTCTATTCTTCTCTCCCTCTCCTCCCCCTTCCCTGAGACAGTTAGCAATCAGATTGCTTAGGTTATCCGTGTGCAATTAAGTAAAATATTTCCATTTTAGTCATTTTGCACAAGAAGACTTGAATAAAAGAAAAAAAGAAAGAAAGCACAAAATAGCATGCTTCTGTATTCAATAAATATTGGTTCTTTCTCTGGAGGAGGATAATATGCTTTTGCATTAGTCCTTTGGGATTGTCTTAGATCATTGTATTACTGAGAGTTCCTAGTTCTTCATTAAACAATATTGTTATTTCTGTATACAACATTTTCCTCGTTCTGTTCAATATGCATCAGTTCATATAAGCCTTTCCAAGTTTTTCTGAAATCATCCTGCTTGTCATTTCTTATAGCACAGTAATATTCCATTAAAATCATATACCACAGCTTGTTTAACCATTCCCCATTTGATGGATATCCCTTTAGTTTTCAGTTCTTAGTTACTAAAAAAAAAGCTGCTATAAATATTTTTGTATAACTAGGTCTTTTTACCATTTGTTTTGGATGTCTCTGGGGTGTAGACTTAGCAGTGGTATTGCTGGATTAAAGAGTATGTGTGGTTTTATAGCTATTTGGGCATGGTTCCAGATTGCTCTCCAGAATGATTGCATCAGTTCACAACTCCACCAGCAGGGCATTAGTGCCCTAGATTTCTCATGTCCTCTCCAATATCCAACATTTTCCTTTTTTGTTACGTTAGCCACTTGAGTCAGAAAGATATTAATTTTAATCTGACTTCACAGAGCAGCTTTGTGAACCTGGGCAAGTCACTATAAACTCTGTCTGCCTCAGTTTCCTCATTTGTAAAATGGTGATAATAATAACATCTCTCAGGGTTGTTGTGAAGATCAAATGAGATAATATTTGTAAAGCGCTGGTACATAATAGGTGCCATATAAATGCTAGCTATTATTATTATATTACTTTAACACGCTACCACCATTTATGCTCAAATTGTAAAACTGCTGTCAAGTGATGATTGTCTTTCTCTTTTCTCCTCAGGACAGCAATGGTAAACTGTTCCTCCCCAAAAGTGCTCTCTCCCAGGATGTGTGCACATATAAAGATATCACTTACAGGACAGTGGTGATGCCAGGCTGCCCTCGCCATATCACTCCCTATTTCTCATACCCTGTGGCTGTGAACTGCAAGTGTGGTAAATGTAACATAGACTACAGTGACTGTGTACATGAGAGTGTCAAGACAAACTACTGTACAAAACCACAGAAACCGTATTTGGTGGGATTTCCTGTTTAAGAGATCTGCTATCCATTGTTAAATATGACCTCTACTTCACTTATGTCAACCTAACTTAGAATAGTCAGGGATTAAAGTGTTTCTTCATTTCATAACAGTTGTATATGAGTTTCTATTTCGCCCCGCTCTTCCCCAAGCATGCAGAAACATAAGAAAGAACTTAAAAGGTTCTGGAAGGGAGGGAGGGATGGATTAAACACTTATTAAATACCTGCTATATAACTAAGAGGCACTGCATTAAATCTGTTACATATAATCTTGGCAACAAGGTAGGTGCTATTATCATCCTCATTATTCAGTTGAAGAAACTGAGGCAGGTAGAAGTTTTAAGGGACTTGTCCAAGGTAACGCAGCTAGTAAGTATCTAAGGCTGGATTTGAGCTCATCTTCCTGACTCCAGGCACAGCACTGTATTGTATCCATTGCACCACCTTCCTACTTCAGCTGGGTGAGAAAGAGCTTTGATTTCCTCAAAGGAGTTACATTCTGAGAAAAAAGAGGTGAAGAAAGAGAGAAGATGAAGACAGGAGAGTCCCTAAGAGACAAGACATCCATTCATCAGGTCAGCCCTGTGAATGGAGTTGCGGTGGTGAATTAGGATTTTTATTTTATGTGAAGAAAGGTGCAGGTTGAACCCACTGCAGAATCCCAGGGAGAGAAGTGCTGTGGGCATGGGCAAGAAGGTCGCAGCCCTGGGGAGAGGAAGAGGAGAAGGACATCACAGTGTCAGGGGTAGGAATATGACAATGATGTGTCAGGAAGTGGGGCACAGGCAGAAGTAATTCATTACCCTACTTCCTGGCAGGCTAAAACTTCATCCAAGACTAGTAAACAATCTATGAACCATCCTAATTTAATTCCTTTGGTGGGCCAACTGGCCTATGAAAGTTATACCCCAAAAGGCCAATTTACAAAGCTGAGCAAAGAGGCCATGATCATTTTACACGTGGAAGTTTAAATCCTTTATAGCCCTTGAGTAATAGGAGATTTTTACACCCCCACCCCCGCCTCCAGCATTTATATTAAATGCAGCTTGTCCTCTTTGCATTGCTAGTGTCATGAAGTACTCACATCACTGTGACAGGATTTTAGGGAAAATGCTTAGTGGGAACAGCAAAGTGGCATTACCCTGAATTACAATCTGAACTGCCCTCAATAGTGAGAAATCTTTTCTTGGTACTTGTATCTTCTGTCTGAATACGTCATGGTGATCATGCACTCCTTTTTTATTTTTTATGGACTTCTCTTTTTATCCTCAAGACCCCGCATAGTCTTTGTCTTATGACAGGCACTTAATAAATGCTTGCTCAAATCAAATGAGATAGTATAATAAGAGCATTTTGTAAACCTTAAAGCACCATATAAATGTTATTGCTGAATGAATGGATGCATGGAATGAGTTAGATGTAGGGCTAGGTGTTGTGGTGCCTCACCTTCTGGTTCCTGCTCAGATAAAATTATTCATTCATTCAACATACATTTATTAAGCACTTACTACATGCCAGCTAGAATGCTGGGGGGAAAAAGACAAAGACAAAACCAATCTTTGCCCTCAAGAGACTTGATGGTCTACTAGGGGAAAACATGCACATGGGTAAGAAAATGCCAGACATAGACAGAAGAGTGCATATTTAGTGGACTTGGCTTTGAATCCTAGTTCTCACACTTGGAATAAAATAACAGTGCCTACCTTCCGGGGTTGTTGTGGGGATCAGATGAGATTATATTTGTGGAATATTTTGCACATAAATTGCTATAAAATGCTAATTATTATTATCATTATTATTGCTATAAAATGCTCATTATTATTATCATTATTATTAGTACAGATGAAGACACTGAGGCCCAAGGTCACATAGTAATAACAATTATGATATCAATAATGAAAATAACTAGCATTTTTATAGTAATTTAAGGTTAGCAAGACATTTCACATATATGATCTCATCTGATTTTTACAACCCTGGAAGGTAGGCGCTATGATTAGTCCCATTTTACAGATGGGGAAACTGAGGCAGGCAGTGGTGAAGTTACTTGCCTAAGGTCATGTAGCTAGTACATGTCTGAGACAGGATTTGAACTCGCCTTCCAGGGTGCCAGACTGCTTCTAAGGTCCCTGCCAGTTGGGGTGGGGATGGATTGAGATCAAGAAATGCCTCCTGTAGGATGTGGCATTTGATCTGGCTTTGACAAAAGCTAAGGAGTCTTAGAAGCAGCAGGAAGGATACGAGGGCTTTCCAGGTCTCCAGCCCCAGCGCCCTCTTGATTATGCCATTCTGACTATAGATGACACAATGGAAGTTTACATTCAAGTTTCTATTGATTAACGTGGTTTCCAAATGTCATGAACATGTTCCAGTGGGCAGTTGGGTGGGAGCCAGGATTCAGTACTCAGTTCTCTTCCTGAATGTAGAGTTCAGGCTCTTTGGCACAATTTTCATGAGTTCTAGGCCTGGACTGTTTTGTGAAGAGGAGGAATACACCTGAGGACCCATCACTGTAGAAGCATTTTCATTGTAGAGTAACTGCATTAACCTGTGGACCAGGAAAACATGATTTTGAAATCTTCTTTAAGCAACGACTGTGAACATCTACACCAATAAGAAGGCTCCTCCAAATCAGCTGCCCAGGTCCTGAGGCTGATTCTGGCTAGAGATCTCTTTGATGTTATCGAAATACCTTTAAATGCTTTCACATTCAGCCATCATTTGCATTGTCTGTGGTTTAAGGTGAAAACCCTTCCATCAAGTTTGATGTAGATGTGGTCCAATCCACACCCGAGCCCCTTGTTTTTGTTCTTTCCTACTGTCCCAATGTGTGTTGGAGGTTTTAGAAGGTCTCAGGAACAATCCTTCAACACCCCTGGGAAAATGACTCAGAGCCCTACTTTTCAAAAATAAGTATATTACATATACTATATATATATATATATATATATATACACATATACACATATGTATGTATCTGTATATGTGTATATATATACATATATATGTATGTATATGTATATGTATGTATATGAGGGGGGTGTGGGGACTTTATAATTTTGAAGTTTGGAGTCAAAAGGCCACACTGGAGTCACATGTAGCCTCCATGTAGCAGGTTCCCCACCCCGGTAGACATGTATGTATGTATGTGTATATATATATATACTTATATAGGAACCTCCTATATATATACTTATATAGGAACCTCCTCTATCCATCTCCAGGCGGGGGTTCACCCACATGCAGATACACCCACATCGAATATTAAAGGGTCATGGCATTAGGAAGGTTGAGAACTACTGGTATATAACAAGTATTTTAAAAGCTACATTTTCTTTTATTGAGTATAATCCACTCATACCAGCATCAACTAGTTTGAATGATTTCCCACTACAGGGTCCCCTAAATTGAATCCTTAAGATGAAGAGGGTACTTAAGATTAGAAACTGCCACTTTACTGTATGGAACTCAACAAGGGTGACTGTTAGGCAGTAACTGTGAACACCCACACCAATGGGAAATCTTCAACTCAACACAACAGAAGCAGTGTGCTCATTTAATCCAACCTCATGATCTACCCAATCCAACAGTGACAAGAAATATCTACTGTGCTTCATAGTTTACAAAGCACTGTCTTTACAAAAATCCAGACACATGGTACAGGCATCATTAACTCCATTTGACATGTGAGGAAACTGAGGTTGAGAGGGCTAGTGACCTGACTGAAGTCTTTTTTTTTTTTTGCTTTGCTTTGTATCCCCAGTGCAGGAATGTAGTAAGTACTTAAAAAGTGCTTGTTACCTATTTGCCTGAGCAGGTGATTGGTAAAGCCAACCCCAGAACCCAAGTCCTTCTGACTCCCAAGCAGAGGTTTCTCTCTACTATAGCATTAAATGAAATACTTTGGGATCAGGAATTTTCTTTTTATTTTCAAAGAACTTTTACATACACTATTCTCATTAGTTCTGTTTTTTTAAAATGGTGAAAAATAAAAAGAAATTATCAAAAATTAAGGCAATGGTACAAAATATAGCAGAGCCATAATACACTTCAGTACAGAATTGGAAGCAATACAATTTAGCTAAATTGCATTCCCCAAACAGATTCATGTACGGGGGTGTTCTGGTAAACATTCGCCAACTAGTTTTCTAGAAGAAATTGAAGTTTAGCCTGCAGTATTAATGTTTTCTCCGTCACTTTCTTAAGTCTAGAGTCCCAGGAGTGGGGACTTTATAGTTCTGAAGTTTGGAGTCAAAGGGCCACACTGGAGGACCTGGGTCATATGCAGCCTCCATGCAGCAGGTTCCCCACCCCAGTAGACAATCAACAAAACAGTTATTCAAACCCTGATTTGTCACATTTGCTGGTTTTCAGCTTTTGCCAATGACACCTCCCTGACGTTATGTGTTAACACACACATGTATGCATATACACACATATACAGACCTATTTACATATATACACATATATGTTATATGTATGTATACATACACATATCCTAAGACTAACAAAACAACCTAACAGGTGGGAGTAAATCCTTATACCTTCAATATTATTTTAAAAGACTATTTTCATCTTATAGTTGATTCTGATTGTGGGATTGTGGGTAGATAATCAGATTAATTGTTCCAAGGAGTGTGAAGTTGCATAGGAAATCAGAGTCTTTTTTTAAGCCAATATGCAGTTACAGTCTATAGAAAAATATATTATGAAATAACTTACAAAATATTTGGCCATTATCAGGAAGGTTGGATTTCGTGTTTTTCCACCAAGGACTCGAGAGAGCCTCTGAGGCTGAGTTTAGATTAGCTCCAGTGAAGAGGAATGTCAAAATATTTTTCAATGACCCAAGTACCCTAGTACAGGGCACTCACCTTAGAACACACCCAAACTGGTACCTCTCTAATCTGATGACCCTTGTTATCACATTGAACAAAAGTCATCTCCTTTATGGCTGAGATTTCACATATAAAATGAAAATTACTCTCACAGAATTATATAGCTAGAGGAGCCTCCAGGGTGGATTGGTCTCATGGGTCAGCCCCTCCTGATTCTGGGCACATGGATGACCAAAAAACCAAGGAGAAATGGTTATCCAGACTTTTCTAATGGGTTTTTCACTCCACACTCTTGGAACAAAGACAGTTACCAAATGAATGTAGATGTTTATCTTCAGCTGTTAGACACATGCCAGTCTGGGCCTTGACCCACCCCGCGTCACTTTAGGGGGGGATTCCACTTCTGTCAGTTGTACAGACATGTGTGGAAGGAAGTGACTACGTTGTGACAGGGAGTGAGAGGATTCCAAAGAGGCAAATCTTGTCAGCCAAGTACATCAAAGGGCTCTGTACTGAGACTGATGGGCTTGAACAGGTACATACTAGCCAGCTGGATACTTTCTGAACTCCCCTATCTTTCCATTGTTATAGGGTTTTAAAAATATCAGTGGTTCTTTCCATCTACCTTTAGTGAATGTACTTAGCCAAAAAAGTCAGTAATTTTGATTATGAACTTGGGTTCGAGTGTCAATGAACAAACGGGCCTAGGGGGAGCTGTGGTCTTTTGTATCTCTGTTTTCCAGGTTCCTGTTCTAAACACCTATATTAGGAGAAAGTATCATGTCTAGGGCAAGGAAGCTCATGAGAGAAAATGAGTTAATAATCTTACATTTTTATTTATTTTAATTAGAGGGGAAATCTTTTGCATTTCTTGACCTACAAAGAAGAGTTTACTAAGTGAATAAATAAGAAAAGAATACAAAAATAATTAGGAAAAAATATGTAAACTCAAGTCCTGAGGTATTTCAAAGGTACAGTGCCGATAAAACACCAAATCTCTTACCCACAACATGCAATGGGCAGATGAGTTGACTTTAACTTCCTGTTCTTATTACATCCCAAAACACACAGGAGGGCTCGGGAGAAAAGCCTGTTCAAAGGCGCGACAGCTGCAGCAGCTCAGACAGGAGGCAGAAAAAGGAGATTGAAAAAATGCTACTGACATACGTTCAAAAAATCTTTGCTCAAAGAGCTAGGGAAGTATATTGCAGTCCGAAGAACATTCAGCATTACAAGGGCACAGGATTGTCTGTGAGGCAGGCATTTGTTTTCAAAAGGTGGGTCATGTGTGTTCACACTATATATACAGACACATACTCACATCTATACGCATTGTGTATAGATGTGTATATAGTATATATATACACATTGAGTATATACACCTTGCATATACGTATGTATCTATATATACCCACGTGTCTACACACATATCTATATTGTGTATACACACAGTATATAACATATTGAATAGCTACATTGTACATACATACATTGTACATATGCATTATATATACATACATACAATGTATATACACATTGTATCTGCACATATGTATATATGCATGTGTGTTAATACACATATGCACTTTAAGAAAGAACAACATTCAAATTAAGCTGTCTTTGTTGATTTTAGTTTTGCCACTACTTTGGGCTCCAAGATTCTGGTCCATTACCTCCTGGGACCATATATAAGACTATACATCCATGGTGCCAGTTAATTCCCACAAACTCTGTGAGGTCTTCATTGTTACCAGATTTCTGTCTCCTCTCCCCAGAAATCCCTGGGCCCTTATTGCTGGTGTTTGATTTTTAGAAGCTCATTTGCTTTCCCTGTCTTGAACATTACCTTCTAAAAGTGAATCAAAGCTTTTTGGTTGCTTTTTTTTTTTTAAGCTGGCTTTTACCTGCTCCCCTACCCCCCGCCCCACATGATCACAGAGAGAAACAGGAATCCTCAATGAAGGGCTTTCAGCATGCCCTGCACATACCAGATGTTGTGCAGCTGCACATGGGTCTGACAACATGAGGACAGGAAGGCTATGTACCACACTCACATATATGTGCAAATGTACACTGGAAATCAAATCATTTTAGACCTTAATGCCTTTCCACTTTAACAGCTGAGTAAGAGGATGCCTCTTGTGACATTTAGTAATAAAGTCCTGGATTTTCGATATCATGCAGGTGGAGTTTTATATTACATCTCTTGAATTACGGATCACACAGCAGAGGACCATGCTGAATATCATGCCAAAGATCTGAAACAAAAGGAACAGTGTGTTAATGGACAAAAAAATGATCTCAAACTGCCTGAATGTCTAGGGAAAGAGAAGAATGAGATCTGGCCCGCCTGTGACCAGCTGGTGAGTGCGGTGACTGGTCCTTTCATCTATTCTGGGGCAGGGTGTCTTAACCTTTTTGGGCAGGCTGGGAAAGCCTATGGACCCCTTCTCAGAATCATGCTTTTAAATGCTCAAATAAAAGACAAAGGAAACCAATCACATAGAAATATAATCATAAAAATGTATTGTTGTTGAGTCAGACTCTCTGTGACCCCATTTGGGATTTTCTTGGCAAAGATACTGGAATGGTTTGCCATTTCCTTCTCCAGCTCATTTTACAGATGAGGAAATTGAGGCAAACAGGGTTAGGTGACTTGCCCACAGTCACACAACTAGTAAGTATGTGAGGCTGAATTTGAACTCTGGCACCAGTGCTTTAGCCACTGCCCAATCTAGCTGTCCTATAAGAATATATACATTAAAAAAAAAAATCAAGTTCACAGACTCCAAGTTAAGAATTTTTATTCCAGATCCGGTGGGCATTGTTGCAGGCATTGTGGTTAAAGTTTGTTGTTTCTGGTAGCTATTCTCTTCCAAATAAATAATTGGCATTAATAACACAAGGAGGTTCTATAAAGCAGGAGTCAGAAGATCTTCCTCACCCCTTCTTTTCCTCCTATTCCTGTCTCTGTCTCCTTCTCCTTTCCCTTCCCCCCCCCCACCCCCCCGCTCCTCTTCCTCTTCTTCATTACTGGGTATGCAACTCTGTGGAAAACACATTCTCTTTGAGCCTCTATTTCCTCTTCTGTGACATAAAGTTAATAGCTTGTGTTTGTAAAATATTTTGAACTTTTCAAAGCATGTTCACATACATATATACATACATCACTTCATAGGAATTTCACAGTAATTGAATGAAGTGGGTAAGGTAGGAATTGTCCCCATTTTACAGATGAAGAAACTGAGTCTCTGAAAAGTGTGACATTCACCAGAACACCTAGTAGGGGAGGTAGGTCTCAAATTTAGGTCTTCTGAATCCACTTTATAACATATCACTGTATTTTATCTGGGGTAGTGGAGTCAGGAAGACTGGGTTCTTCCAGGGGTGTCCTGGAACTAATTCATGCTGGTCCTTGTTAAATTTTCAGTGTGAGCATTTGCACCTTAGAAATAGGCAAACACTACAAGTCAGGGCTTGGTAAGTGGTTTTGTTGATTATCGAGACCAGCGGTTCTCAACCTGTGGGTTATGTTTAATTTGTGACAATGAAAATACATCCTGCATATCAGATATTTACATTACAATTCATAACAGTAGCAAAATTACAGTTATGAAGTAGCAAAGAAAATAATTTTATGGTTGAGGGTCACCACAACATGAGGAATTGTATTAAAGGGTGGCAGCATTAGGAAGTTTGGGAACCACTGATCTAGACTTAAGCAAGTGATGGAGAAAATGTGAATAACGCAGATTAAACTTTAAGTGTACCATGCAGACATTTTTGTTTTTCAGAGAGCTAGTTATTAAATATTTATCAGCACTCCTTTGGTTCTGATCCATACCAGCCGTGGGACTCTGGGCAAGTCACTCAACTCCTCAGCCTCAAAGTTAGCTCTCTGAAACTGTAAATTATTGATGAGTGGTTGTTCTATATTAATAAAAGAATTCTATATACTAAGAGTTCTCTACACTGATAAAACCATACTTCCAAGACTCCTCCCCCCCCAAAAGCAACCCAATAACAAAACAAAGCAGCGAGAACAAGTAAGCTAAAGGAAAATGGTTTTATTTATTGGTTTTTGGAAAGACTGATGATGATGTTGTTGATGATAATTGACATTCATATGGCAACTTAAGGTTTTCAAAGCAATTTCCACACATGATCTCATTTAGTAAAGGAATTATGATTTTTATAATAATCAATAAGATATGTGTAATGAATATGCTAATAGATTAGATTTTTCAGAATTGCATCTCTTGTGAGAGAGCTCACAAAGCAGCTTAAAATGATCAATCAAACTTTAACAAGGCTCACAATCACTGGTATCCTTGTGTCTGGGTACATGAAGTGGAGCAAATCAAAGACTGCAGAACCTGTTCCTCTGGTCCTGTGACCCACCAAGTAACGACCCCAAGGACTTGAGTGATACTGTTCCCATAGGACTCCAGAATTGTGATATTTTCTTCCCTTTGTGAGTTTGTCCTGGGAAACCACTCTGGCCCTGGGAACAATTGTTTGGAATCCACCTTCCCCCCTCCCTTCCCATTGTGATTTATGTATATAATTTCTGTCTTCGCTTCAGCAAGGTGGAATTCTAATCAGGAGAATTCTCATTCACAAATCTGTTCCTCATAATGAAACTAATTAATTAGATGGCTACCTGATTACTGGTACTTTGTCTCTGGCCTGCTGTTTTGTCATTCTCAGGTTAGAGATTGGCTCAGTAAAATCCTCAGAACTTCTGAAGTGAAGTCAGTACTACAAGTATCGTCAACCCCCTTTCACAGATGGATAAGATACATTTGCCCATTATGTTTGTCATTAAACATAATGTTTAAAAACATTAAATGACTCGCCCAGTGTCACACACAAAGTAAAAGTCTGGGGTGGAATTTGAACCCAGATCTTTTACATACCCTACTATACTATGCTGCCCCATGGGGCTATTGCTGGGGTCCTGAAAATAGAAGGAGACGTCACTTTTTCAGTGATGTTTTAGAAGCTGATCCCAGGGGCAGCTAGGTGGTGCAGTGAATAGAGCACTAGCCCTGGAGTCAGGAGGACCTGAGTTCAAATCCAGCCTCACCTACTTGACACACTTACTAGCTGTGTGACTTTGGGCAAGTCATTTAGCCCCAATTGCCCTCCAAAAAGCAAAATAAAAAAAATAAAAAAAAAATTAGAAGCTGATTTAAGCTCCAGCACATATTTCTGTTTTAACTTAAAAATAACAAAGATGAAAGATGAACACACAAAGATGTGTCTTCACAGTCACTTTTTTGTATAAATATCTACGGCACTCTAAGTATGTCTATTGCTAGAGGAGGTTCAGATATTTGCAGTACTAAGGGCAGCAGTAAGAAGAATCTTGTTTCTTTATTTCTAGGCTATTGCTAGGTACAATGGCTGCCTTATAATTTTACAAAGAAATTTACTGAATTCTTGTGATATGGTATGCTTAACTCCTTATTTTTCAAGGAGACACAGTCAGAATAGGACACTACCTAGACGGTTGAGTGGATAGAAGGCTGGATTTGGAATCAAGAAGACCCAAGTTCAAATCCATTCTCAAATATTTACTAACTATATAACACTGGGCAAGTCACTTAACTGCTGTCTACCTCAGTTTCCTCATTTGTAAAATGGGGGTGATAGTACCTACCTCCTACAGTTGTTATAAGGATAAAATGAAATAATATTTGTAAAGTTCTTTGTAAACCTTCAAACACTATATAAATGCAATCATCATCATTATTGCCATCGTCATTGTTGTTATTATATTTGATTAAAGAGGATCCAAAGGACTGCTCCTGCCTGGAAGTATCTCTCCTGCTGACCTGCCAAGGCGGCTGACCTCAGCCTCTTATTCGGTTAGAAACTCCTCTCATTAGAAACAATGCTTTGGGTCAGACCACAAAGGGAACACTAGAGTCTCCAAAAGGTACTTAAGAAAATGCCTAGAAAAGAGAGAGCTCTGGTAGAGCTGAGTGTCCCCTCTACCCTTCTTTAACTGGCAAAGTATCCTGGTTTTACCTTTTCTGTCCAGAGTCTAGCTCCATGAGGATGGACCAGAATCAAAGATGGTTAGACCCAGGAGGGACCTGGGAGATTGTATAGATCAAAGTGAAGCCTAATGAGGCCATGTGACTTGCTCAGACTTGAATGAGAAAAAATGGTCTATTTCTGGTATAAGAAATAGAGCATCAGTAAGTTCTAGGAGGCTAGAGAATAATTTCAGGGATCTAGGTCAAAGAGAACAGGACCGAGATAATGATAATATGGGCCTGGGGCAGGTATTGGGGCAGTGGGGGTACCGGAGAAAGGAAGATGTAAATATCTTTTCGGTTTATTTTTGCAAAGCCTTCCTACCTGTGGCTGCTAAGGTCATAGTATTTATGCCAAATGCTTCCTTTATCCCTAATTTGGGAGAAGGGGGAAGCAATGACTTCAACTCTCTGGTCGTCCTAACACTCCTAGATCTGGTTAGGATTCACAAACTACTGAGTCCAGGACAGGCTGGACACTCTATGTCACATCCTTTGAGATGCTGTAGTGGTAAGAGAAAAGTCCTAGAATGAAGAGTTAGCAGAGCTGGATGTCAAAGCAGCCAGGGGGCATAGGAGATAACGGATTGGCCCTGGAGTCTGGAAATCTGAGTTTCATCCTGGCTTAGACACCTATTAGCTATGTAATCCTGGGCAAGTCATTTAAACTACTTTAGCCTCAGTTTCCTCATCTGTAAAATGGGCTTGATCACCTCCAAGGTCTCTTCTGTCTCTGAACACATATGATCCTCCTACAGGATTCCTCTTCTCTGAAACCTCCTAGCTGTGTGAGCCTCGGTGTAACCAGTTTGGATCTCAGGGCCAATAACACTGGAACAATTTCCTAGGCTGCTGGGAGGAAAGTGCTTTGTAAACCTTGAATGGCCACCTAAATTGAGCTGTTACATTACTATTTGAGAACAGAAGTCAGAGGAAGAGAGGGATGGCATGGCATGAGGACCACTGCAAGGCTCAGGGCCAGCTGGACATCAGGCTCTTCTTCTCCGCAGCTGCACGGCTCGGGAGACATCTGTCGGCTGCCTCGCTCACTACACACATATACCTGTTGGTTGCTCAGTCCTTTCAGCGTTGTCCAACTCTCCATGACCCCATTTGGGTTTTTCTTGGCAAAGATACTGGAGTGATTTGCCATTTCCTTCTCCAGCTCACTTTACAGATGAGGAAGTGAGGCAAACAGGGGTAAGCGACTAGCCCAGTATCACGTCGCTAGTAAGTGTCTAAGGCTAAATTTGAACTCAGGTCCTCCTGACTCCAGGACTGGCACTCTGGCCACTGAACCCGCTAACTGCCTGGGATTTCCAGCCTACACATTTAATAATAATAATAGCTACAATACCTAATATTTATATGACGTTAACTATGCACCAGGCATTGCACTAAAAGCTTGACAATGATTATCTCATCTGATCCTCACAACAACCCTGGGAACTATGTAGAGGCTATTTAAGAGACTGAATAGAAGGCTTGACTTCCTGGCACCCATCACAGCTGGCAGACATTGGGTAATTTGCTGTCCCAGCTGGCTCCTAACTCTAACCTAATTCTTGCGAAACTCTAAGCACTCCTTACAATGAAGGATCAAGACACCCTCTCCAGCCTATATGACTGCCAAATGGGGGGAGGGGGGCGGTATGGCTTAAGGTCTTCCCCGTGCCCATTCTAGGTTGTTGTTTTCCACAGAGATCTATGGGATTGATGGAAAGCACCATTAGATAACTGAAAGGAAAAAGGAGTCAAACAATCCTGCCTCTCCGGAATCCACAGAGTGAAGACCAGCCTAGGCTGGAGGATTTCCAGGGGGTCTCACCCTGCCCCACGGGAGCTTCACCTGCTGGTCCCCCTGCTTTACACTTTCTATCCTGTGAGGCAGAGATTTACTGACTCACCAAGGAAGGCCACAGAGACCTGGGTAAAGAAGTACAAGCTTTTATCAAGATTAAGAATTTGGAGTGTGCTTAGCTTAATTACAGGTGGGAAGGATTAGCCTGATACTATGTTGCCTTGACAGTCAGAAGAGGCACAGAGTTGGAAGGCATATGTTCGTTTCTGGTGCTGGATTTCTAGAATGAGTAGCTATAGAGAGAGGGGATGTATTTATACAAGACTGGGCTACAGTTATTATTATAATTATTACTAATACTGTTGATGATGATAGCTAACATTTATATAGCCCTTTAAGGTCTGCAAAGCACTTTACACGTTAGCTAATTTGAACCTCATAGCAATCTTGGGAGATCAGTGCTATTATTATCCCCTTTTTATAGATGGGGAAACTGAGACACAGAGAGGTTAAGGAACTTGCCCAGGGTCACACAGTCAGTAGTTATTTGAAGCAGAATTTGAACTCAGATCTTCCTGACTCCAAGTCTCCACTCTATCCACTGTAACCTCCTAGTTGCCTAATTTGAGGTGAGTACCACAAGAACGTGGATTAGCACATCAAACTGACGTTGTCAACAAGAGCCGTGACAAACTGTCCTAGACTTATCACTAATACCTTGCTTGGAAAGCTCTCCTGGGATACAGTCATAACCCAAGTGAATACTAGATGGGCCAAGTGATCTGGGGCAGAAGGAGTTTGGATCCCTCCACAAGAAACATGAGATTATCGACTAGAATGGTTTTCTCACCGTGACGCCAGCTATCCCGATCCCGACGATCCCAATGAGCTGGAGTTTAGCACTGATCACGTTCTCAATCTCATCTATACAGTTCTGTTTTGAAAGAAGATGGGCATTACAGTGTACTTTTTTCTCAAGGTGTCTTCTGATTATTCATTAGCCTGACTTACTCCCTTTTCCTTTCCACAGAACATTAGATAATAAACAGTTAAGGCTCTCCCTAACTATTCCCCACACCCCAACTCACCAGGAATTTTTGTTTCCCCTTTAATTCAGTTATTCTGGACAGTACAGTCACTCGAGGTATCTTTGCAGGTCACATGACCAGTGTTTGAGGCAGGATTTGAAGTCAGTCCTTGTAATTCCGAGTCTAGGACTCTATCCCTTATACTAGACAGTCTCTCAACATTACTGGAAACATGTCCCCTCACCATTCTTCAGGATGCTAATATTTATTTTATTCATGAAGCAACTGAAAGTGCAGGTGATTTCCCAGACCCACAGAGGTAAGCTCTGAACCCTTCTTTTTCTGATCTGAATGTATATTTCTTTCCTTCTTTATATCAACAGTAGATAGGAAGACAAAGAAAAACTTACTTTGTGTTCTAGGAGCTCCTTTGGGCATGTAGCTTGGACCTGATCAGGGCTTTCTTTTCCACAGCATAGAAACTAGAGGGGTTCAGAAAAGAGAGTTTAAGATAAGGCAGAAAGGAGCAGAGAAGTTTGGGCATTTTTAAGAATAACCAGAGAACCTAGTCAACAGGCCTGCAACAGGAGCTACTTTTCAAATAATTATATCTAAATAGAGGAGGAAAATTAGGATGAAATAGGGAAACTTATTGGAATTCTGGCTGCCCCAACCCCACAAGGAAGGTAAAGCCTCCATTTTGCTGTGTTAAAGGGAAAAAAGGATTCTTAGAAATCATCTTAGAATTGGATGACAGTAAGTAGTATGAGGAACCCAAATAGTCAAGAAAATCAATTATTGCTTCATGTGAAAACTGCTCCTTTTAGCTATTATCAGTGTATTCCTCTCACTCCTTTCAGGGAGGATGGATTATGGCATTGACTAGCCCCTGTGCCATGCTTGAATGTCAGCAAAGCCTTCATTGGCCAGGATTTGGAATGATGGCAGCAAACTCTTGGTAGTAAAGACTCAGGGCTTGATGCTCTGACCACACACTGGTGTTGGGTCTCATCACTGGGAACCAAAGAGAAGAACTATGAAGGCTATTAGTGAGATCGAGAGGGTCTGTCTGGAGCATTCAAGCAGAGGGGCTTCTATACTGATTGAGAGTAGTGGGCAGTCTGAATTACCATTCTGGAGAATTTGTAACTAGAGCTATACATGTAAAAGGCCAACAAATTAGAGTCTGGATGGAGAAATGGGAATCCATTTCTTCTCTAAAACCTTCCCTGTCTAATGCCAGTTACTACTCTCTTGACTTTACTTTCCCAGGAACAAATTTTTAAAGGATTTCAGAATCTGAAGGGACCTTAAATATCAGCTTGGTGAATTCTCTCATTCTCTTGAGGAGGAAAGAGAGATGAAATGACTTGTCTGAGGCAATTCACAGAAGGCAGCAGTGCAGCTGAGACTACAACCTGTATTTTCTAATGTGTAGCCCCGGGTGCCTTCAGTTTTCACATATCCATGTCAGCATTTCCTAAATCAATCATGTCATTTGGGAGTTCAAAATATATAGATGAAATACTCAAATGCCAATCTAGGGGATAAAACATGGATGGGAAAATTTTGGAGCAAAAGAGAGGAAAGTAAGTCTATTTTCATGATGAAATGAAATGACCACATAAGTATCTTTATAGCATATAATTTAATCTGCTAAATTATGTGCTAGTATTAATTATATGAATACATTAGCATATTTATATGATGACTATACAAGACTACATATGTATGCATATCTATGCTAATGTAGGAATAGAACATCAGCATATAATTTAACAGATTAAATTAGAAATTATTTGACAGATTAAATTATGTACTAGTATTAACTCTATTAACTATGAAGTTAATTTATATTGATATATAAATTAATTATATGATAATGATAGAATGGTATATAATTATTATATATAAGTATATAATATAAAATCTGTTACTTAGATTAAATTATAACATGTTAAGCTATATGCTAGTATTAATTATATTAATCATTAACAAATGATTTAGTAATTTTAAAAATTGGGCGGGGTGAATATTACTAGTATAAAAATTTTCTCCTAGAACCCTGCTCCATGCCTGTGAAACAGCAGGCTTCCACAAGAACACAGCTTGGGAAACTCTGGGCTCTCATCTAATTGCACTGCTGTAGGGGTCTTGTTTATAGGCTGAGATCTCTTTAGAGCGTATTTTCTCAGATCGTCATTAGACGGAGGCCAGGGACAGCCTGACTCCAGGTTTCTTGCTCTCTCTGTCTCAGTGCGGACAGGATTCTGCACATAGAGGGCGCTCAATTAATGCCAAAGTTTATTTGCTGACTTGCTGGTTTTTTCTTCCATTTACAAGTCAGGTGGATGTTGGAAGATCTGGTTCAGGAATGATCTTTGGAAATGAGGTCAGTTAAGAGAGAAAAAATAAATGTAACTACTTACTGATGAGTGGAAGGTGATGAGAGTTTTGTTCATTTTATCTTTAAGGTAACCATTATATGCTTCTTCATACATGGTCTGAACTTCTCGTATAGCCTATAGAAAAGAGTCAGAGATAGGGGATAATGAGTGGCAAATTTCTGATTGTTTCCTTGTCATCAAGGGCAATTTCCAGCTTCCCTCCTTCCTCCAAAAAAGAAAAGAAAAGGCTTATGATTTTTACCCTGTTACTCTATATGGTCAATGAGATTTTCTTTTAAGAGGGACAGAATATAGATTCTGGAGTCTATAGATTCCCTTAGGGTAAATGAAAGGTATTTTGATTCAACAAATATTTATTAAGCGCTGCTAAGTGGCAAGTCCTGAGTTAGGTACTTAGGACATAAACGAGAGAGAGAGAGAGAGAGAGAGAGAGAGAGAGAGAGAGAGAGAAACAGAGAGAGAGAGAGAAACAGAGAGAGAGAGAGAAAAACAGAGAGAGAGAAACAGAGAGAGAGAGAGAAACAGAGAGAGAGAAACAGAGAGAGAGAAAGAGAGAAACAGAGAGAGAAAGAAACAGAGAGAGAGAGAAACAGAGAGAGAGAGAAACAGAGAGAGAGAGAGAAAC
>CM053586.1:43257587-43270126 GCA_028646515.1 Pseudochirops corinnae | reverse complement strand
TGTCTGTTTGGGGAATGAGGACTAGCTTGTGTAAATGCAGAGTGGGACATGGAATATTGAGTTTGGGGAATGGTTAGTACTATGGAAAACTTGGAGTATGTAAGAACAATTAGAAGGTCATTATGATAGTGAGAGGTGATGAGGATCTGAATCTGTGGGAATGGAGAGAAGGGGGTAGATGTGGGAGACGTGGAGGTAGAACTGATAAGACATGTCAAGGGACTGAATATGGGGAGGGAGGGTATGAGAGAGAGAAGGAAGAGATAAGGCTAACTCTGAGGTTCTGAACCTGGGTGACTGGGAAAATGAGGGTACCCTCACCAGAAATAGGAAATTTTAGAAGAGGGGCATTTTGGAGGTGAGAGATACTGAAGTCCAAATCTAACATACTGAGTCTGGAGTGCTGATGGCACATCTGGGTGGTTGTAGTAAAAAAATGGTTGTCAATTTGGGACTTGAGTCAAGAGAGAGACTAGAACTAGAAATACAGATACAGGAGCTGCCTACATGGAGATGATAATCCAACCCTTGGGAGGTGATTAGATCTCCAAGAAAGCATGTGTAGAAAGAAGAGTACAGACTTCAGAATCGAACCCTAGGGGACATTTTCACCAAGGTTGCAAGAGATGTTTGATGTTTCAGGAAAGGAGACTGAGGAGTAGTCAGACAGGAGGGAAGGAGACCAGGAGGCAATGATGTCATAGAAGCCAAGGGAAGGGTGTCCAGGAGGAAAGGATGATCAACAGCATCAAAAGGTTAAATGTAATGAAGACTGAGAATGGCCATTGAGTTGAGCAGTAAAGAGAATTTTGGTGACTTGGGCAAGCCAGAAAGTAAAAGACTAAGAAGTGAGTGGGTGGTGAGAAGTAGCAGAAGTGGGTATAAGTGATTCTTCTAAAGACTGTCAATGAAATAATACAATAGTAATAGCCAGTACTTATGTAGTGCTTTGGGTATATGTTATTTCTGGAAGGAGAGACACAGGACAGTAGCTTGGGAGGATGGCAGGATCAGTGAAGGTTTTTTTTTTAAATGATGGGTAAAATCTGATCATATTTGAAGGCAGCGGGAAAAGGAGCTTTTCTCTTTCCGTCTCTGTTTATCTGTCTGTCTCCTCTTTTTCCTCCTTTGCCTGCTGCTGACAAATGTGCCTAAGTCTCCCTCCTCCTTAGAGGGAGATGAAAAGGTCAAAGGAAGGTTTCCATCCCCTCAGGCTGCTATTCTGCAGATCTCACTTTCACAGCTGATGTCTTAGAAAGAATCACCAACAGCCAACACCTCCATTCATTCAGGAGGCAGGAGCATAGTAGGAAATTGCTAAATTTGAAGTGAGAGGATGTAGGTTCAAATCCAGGCTGTACTCATCTTGTATGACTTTGTGAACTTAATTTCTCTAGGCCTCAGTTTCCTTGACTGTAAAATTATGACCTAACAGTTCTCTTCCAGTTTTAAATCTGTTAATATGATCCTTCCCATTTACTTCTCAATATGCCTTGCAATCTGGCTTCTAACTCTGCCCCTCAACTGACACTGTTCCTTCCAAGTTACCAATGATTTCTTAACTGTCTTTTTTCTTGGTTCCTCATCCTACTTGAGACACTTCCTCAGACACTTATTACCTGTGAGATCCTGGGCAAGTCACTTAACCCTGTTTGCTTCAGTGCCTCATGAAGCTTTTGACACTATTGTTCTCTCCTTCTGGATATTCTCTCCTCCCTTGATTCTGTGACCCCATTGTCTCTGACCCATTATAGTTGCTCTTTCTTAATGACCTTTGCAGGATTATTCACTATCATTATTCACTTCTTGTTTGCTAAGCTGGGCTCTGTCTTGCCTAGAACGTTCTCCCTCTTTACACTGGCCTTTTTGAATCCCTGGATCTTCCAAGGCTCAGCTCAAGAACCACCTCCTCTTCCCTGTAACTGTTAGTGCTTTCTTCTAGCTCAAAATATTCTGTATTCATTTGTCTTTGTACATGCTGGATCCCTGAGAAGAAGGTTAGCTTCTTGAGGATGGGGATGGCTTTGTTTTTGTATCCCAAGTACCCAGGATACAAGTACAAGTGTCTAGTATGGAGTTATTACTTAATAAATACTAGAATTGAAATAAAAGCCACTTGATCTCCCAACTTCTTATGAAACTCAGTCACTCTTACTCTCTTTTCTTCCTTCTCTCCTTTCCTGCCCTTCTCCTAACACTTTCTTTTTTGCAATCTCCACAACCCCCTGGCTGATGTGGTTTGGTACCCATAATGCTTAGGGTGAACTTAAAATCTATATCCCTGACAAGCATCAGGCCAGGTTTTTCTCTATGAGAATTGAAGAGGGCCCCTTCTCATGCTTGCCCTTGAGGAACAAGGATCATTAAAGAAGAGAACAGAGAACATGCTTCTTTCCTTTCTCCATAATTCCAGTCCCCCTTTCATATACAGAGTGGGGATACCTCTGACTGTTGTCTGTTTCCTGATTTGATTGTTCCTTGGTTTTTCCATTTCATTTTGGAGGTTGGCAATGTTTACCCATATGTTTTTGGGAAGAACGCTTTAAACACTAAAAAGCAGATACTGCAAGTCATTGTTACTTACCATTCCTTTGCCTATAAATGCAAACAGTCCAGTGGTTACCTCTGCAGCAAAGATCACCAGCAGGCAGGTGAAAAACTGCAGAGAGAAAACATTGATCTCATTAGTCTGGTTAACACTTCCTTTTACTCAAACTTTATTCTTAAAATCCTTTGCAGAGTCCACAAGGGTTGGGACTGATTCAGCAGGACACATTTGCAAGATGAGTTTCCCTCCATGAGACATTAGAGCTTCTTTCTCTGGATTCTGGGAGAGTAGGATATAGGGTCCTCTGGATAGATTTTTGCTTGAGCCCCCCTCTTGGTTTCCCCAATATAAACTCAGAAAGCCAAAGAGAGAGATTGTCTCTTCCAGCTCAGGACCTATGCTTCCGTCAACCTAGATTACTTGGCATCCTTTGGACAACTCCCAAGCTTCCATATCATCACTTTCCCCCAGATGCTATGCCCTGTGCCTGGAATCCTCCCTACCCTTACTTTTACCTGTTGATACCCACCCCCACTCTATACCTCAAGTCCCAGATCAAATATTACTTGCTCTGTGAAACCTTCCCTGATTCCCAGATGAAAGAGATTGTCTTCTTCTCTGAGCTTTTCACCCTCCACGCTCATCTTAGGAACTTAATCTATTCTATTTTGTCATAGTTCTCTGTGTACATGTCCTATAATTCTTCTACCCACCCTATACAGACAACATTTTTGACAGTAAACTTCTTAATGGTAGAAACCATAATTTCTTCACCTCTGTTTTCCCTAATAGCTATCCCTTTGCTTATGCTACATAGTAATGAATTGAATTCATATTCAGACTATTTCTGATTCCTTTAATTCTTAGTGTCTGCCCCACCATCATATATTGGAAAGGGGTATTAATATATCCTGTATGTATTTATCCGTGAACATGCTTTAACCTTCTAGTAGAATATAAGCTCTTTGAGGACAGAAGCCATTTCATTTTTGTCTTGCACCCCCGAGCAGCCAGACACAGTGCCTACTACACATAGTAGGTGCTTAGTAAATGTTTGTTGATGGATTGATCTCTTTTGTTCATCAGATACCAGCACAGATCTACCCCCACTAGGATTGGGTAGACCTTCTGTCATTGTTAAATAGAATGTGGGAGAGAAAGAAGAATGGTGACTGTGAATCAGATGTCATTTATGACAACCAGAAATTTAAAGGAGAAAGAAAGGCTAAAAATTCTACAAAAGACTCCATCAGCAGCACACTGTTTTCCAATAATGACTACTGTCTCTGACTCCCCATGGAGCAATACAGAAAATTTTCTCTCCTCTCTTCCCCGCCCCTGCCACAGGCAGTTCTGAAGCCTGCTGCACATTTCCTGAAATCATCTGATATTAGTTTAAAAAGGCGGTTGCTCACTAAAAGAGACCTCAAGAGGGATATCTGGCCAAGCTGGTGATTTTATAAACTCATTGTTCTTGTAAATAATAATTGTGCTCTGGCTACAAGGCCGTCATTTACAGAATACTTCATACACCATGAAATACTGTCTTTAAGGAGCAACAATCATAATTCCATAGATTTTTGTGGGAATTTTTCCTCTTACTTTCAAATCGATGATTTGATTGATAAGTTGATTAAGACTTAGTCTCCCCCTCTTGTCCAGGCTAGTAGTATGGTAGCTACTCATGGACGTGATCTCAATACTGATCAGTGTAGAGCAATTTCCTTGCTCCATTTTGCAACCTGGGTTAGGTTGTCCCTCCTTAGGTAGCCTGATGGTCCAGAGGCTGAACACACTAGTGCCCCAATTAGTACAAACATCTTATCATCTCTAGTCCTAGTATAATTCAAAACTATTGAACTCAAGCAATTCACCAGTCTCAGCCTCCCTTAGTAGCAGAGATTACAGATTTGTGTTCCCATGCCTGACCATACAATCTCATTTAATTTCATATCATCCTTATGAAATGAGAAAGCACAGCTGCAAAGGGAGAATCTGAACTGCAGAGAGCATGTATGAACTCCCCAGAACAAGCAGTAAACCCATGGTGGAACTAGGGCAAGATCCCTCCACTTACTGATCCAAGCAGACACTGAGACTCTCGCACAGCTCCACAGCAGCCAAAGAATCCCACGGTCATCATCAGGGCACCTGCTCCAACAAGCACATATAGACCTACCAGAGAAATGAAAGCAGAGGCTTCAGCAAAAGAAGACCAAAGTGATTTTAAGTATGATGGAAGAAAAACAGGATCTGATTCTTGGAAACTCTCAGTATTGTAGATCATTGGTTATCAGCATTGTTTTTTCAGCTAATTTGGTTCAGTGTGTGTGTGTGTGTGTATGTGTGTGTGTGTGTGTGTGTGTGTGTGCATGTGCGTGTGTGTGTGTGTGCACGTGCATGCATGTGTGTGTATGTGTGTGTGTATGTGTGTGTTTTGGGAGTTCGTCTCCCTACCTCTCTACTCACGGGCCTGATGCCATTGCTGATAGGCATGGAAGCTTTGACCTGTTCCATTTCTGACCTGGACTGGTTAGCTGCTGTTAGTCAGTCTGGTGACCTCCTGGTCCTGGAAGGCTTACCACATCAAGACTGGACTCACGTGGATACCCGATTGACTTTCTCTCCCCTTGCAACTCAGAATTCCAGAGCTCAAGGGATCCTCCCACTTCAGGCTCCCCAGGGACTAGAGGTGTGTACCACCTTGCCCAGCCAAACTTTAAAAATCCCATAACACTTAGGAGTTGGGCAGGAGGAGGAGGAAGAAGGGGGAGGGACCACCGGATCACGGGCTTATGGATCCAGATCTGGAAGGAGTGCTAAGAATCTAGTCCAAACTCCACATTTTACATATGAAAAAAGGAGATAAGGGAGATTAAGTGATTTGCCTAATGTTACATAAATAAGAAGGCATCAAGTCTGGATTTGAACCCAAGTCCTTTGACTCCAAAGGTAGTGATTTCACTAGTTCAAACATGGTACTATGTTGCCTCTATCTTTGGACATGACATGAAGAAAATGCAATGAAAGAACATTTGGTAGACTGGTGAAGTCCTGGAAAAACAGAAGGAGTGAGGCAGAAAGAAGAAAGAGAGAGAGGGAAGGATGAAGGAAGGAAACACACAGTGAGGCAGTGTGCTAAGCACCTTATAAACACTATTTCATTTGATCCTCATAACTTTAACAATCCTGTGAAAGACGTGCTATTATTATCCCTATTTTATTGCTGAGAATATTGCTGAGAATGTGGCAGACAGGTTAAGTGACTTGTCCAGGGTCAGTCAGCTAGTAAATGTCTGAGGCTGGATTTGAACTGGTCTTTCTGACTCCAGACCCAGCACTCTCTCCACTGCACCACCCAGCTGCTTAGAAATAGATTTACACTTAAAAAGGCTAAAGTAAGTATAACAAGTGCTTATAGAACCACAGAATGTTAGCAAAGACTTGAAAGTTTGCCTAGTACAAGCACTCTCTTTTTATTGATGACGAAGGCAAGGCTACCCAAAGGAAGTAACTGTCACCAAGACTGTTGCCCTCAACCCAGCCAGGAAATTAGTCCTGCTCTCAAGTCCTACTCTGTGGCTAGTTGTAGTCCTACAAAACCCACTCAGATCCTCACTCTGAAATGTGATGGCTCGTTGTACATGTGACAGCTGGGTAGTACAGTGGATACAGTGCTGGACCCAGAGTCAGGAAGACCTCAGTTCAAATATGGCCTCAGACATTTATTAGCTGTGTGATCCTGGGCAAGTCACTTAACTTCTGTTTGCCTCAGTTTCCTCAACTGTGAAATGGGGATATAATTGCACCTACCTTACAGAGTTGTTACGAGAACCAACTGGAAGAATATTTGTAAAGCGCTTGGCACATAGTAGGTGTCACCTAAAAATGCTAGTTATTATGCCTATGCAGCTCTTTTAGCTTTTCAAGGCATTTTTGTGTGTATCATCTTCACTGATTCTCACTGCTCCGTGAGGTGGGTAATCTGTCGGTCAATACATATTTATTGAATGACTACTTATGTGCCAGGCAAAGTGGTAGGCATGGGAGATAAAAAGACAAAGATGAATCTCAGGCCCTGCCCTAAGGGTGTTTACATTCTTTTGGGAAGAAATTATTAAGTACATGTATAAGTAAATAGGAGATGCCGGGTGTCCCCAAAGTCCAAGTGCAGCTTTAAATGTTAATGGCTTAAGTTTTCAGCTGTTAAAGCTTCACTCAAACTTTTGGGAAGCGTTGCATCTTATATTTTTTGGACACCCTACGTATAGAAAGTAAATACCCAAAGTAATTTTGGTAGGGGAGGGAGTATGGAGCAGGAAAGAAGAATGCAGGAGGTGGCCCCAGAGATGAGCTTTGAAGGGAAGTCAGGATTCTCAGAGCCCAGACAAAGACGGATCCCACTCTAGGCATGGGTAACAGTGTGTAAATACATGGACACTGGAGATAGAATGTTTTTTATAGACGGAAAAATAAAAGTACACAAAAATTAAATAATTTGCCCCAGGTCACATGGCTGGTGCTGTAAATTTAGACTCAGTCCAGTGCTTTTCTTGTTGTACCATGATTGCTTTCTGGTCTTCTTAATGATATTATTATCTCTCTGATGGCACAGATTCTACCTTATACTGTGCTGTGTTCCCCATAGCACACAGCTAGGCGCATAGTAGCTGCTCAGTAATGAGGCACTGCCATGGAGAAGGAAAACCAACAGATCACTAGCCCAGTGTAATAAGCAGAGCTCTCGATTGGGATAGTGGTGAGATCAAACTTGTTATTTCCCTAGCTGATCCTTAGATGCAATAACCCGGTGTGGGGGTGGAGTAGCCCTCCTCCCACTTCTCAGAATTCCCATCATAACTTAGGTTTCCTCTTAAGTCTGTACATTTCAATTGCATGACTCATCCTGAAGTTACCATGGCCTCTTTCCCAAGTATCTGGGTATAGTAGGAACCTGCCTGAGGGTAGGAAATGGGATCATAAGATTATGGGATTTAGAAATGGCAAGGATAGAATCTAGTCTGATTTATAAAAAATAAGAGCCATTCCCCAATTGATAGTCAAAAGATATAAACAGGAAGTTTTCAGAAGAAGAAATCAAAGCTATCTGTGTTGTTCAGTTGTGTCTAACTCTTCATGACCCCATGGACCATAGCATGCCAATGCTGTCCATAGAGTTTTCTTTGCAAAGATACTGGAGTGGTTTGCCATTTCCTCCTTCAGTGGATTAAGGCAAACAGAGGTTAAGTGAGTTGCCCAGGGTCACACAGCTAGTAAGGTCTGAGACTGGATTTGAACTCAGGTCTTCCTGACTCCAGGCCTAGTGCTCTATCCGCTGAGCCACCTAGCTACCTCAGGTTATCTACAATCATATGAAAAAAACCTTCTAACTCATTATTGATTAGAGAAAAGTAAATTATAACAATTCTGAGGTAATACCTCACACCTATCAGAAATGACAAATGCTGAAGGGGATAAGAGAAGAATAGGTACATTAATGAACTCTTGGTAGAGTAATGAACTGGCCCAATCATTCTGGAGAATAACTTGGAACTAAGCTCAAAGGGTTATAAAACGCTTTGACCCAGAAATACCACTGCTAGTCTGTATTCCAAAGAGATCAAAGAAGAAGGAAAAAGATCTATACGTACAAAAATATTTATAGCAGCTCTTTTTATGGAGTCAAAGAATTGGACATCAAAGGGATGTTCATCAACTCGGAACTAGCTGAACAAGCTGTGCCATATGGTTGGGATAGTTATAGTATTGTGTTATGGGAAATGATAAGGGGGGGGTGGTTTCAGAAAAATATGGCAAGACCTATATGAACTGATGCAAAGTGATATGAGAAGAATGAGGAGATCGTTGTACACAGTAACAGCAATGTTATAATGATGATCAACTGTGGAAGACTTGGCTACTCTGATCCATACAGTGATCCAAGACAATTCCAAAGGACTCATGATGAAAAAATGCTATTTACTTTCAGAGAAAGAACTGAAGAACTTTGAGTACAATTGAAGTATAATTTTCTCACCTTGTTTTTCTTGCTTTTTTAAAAAAATGACTAATCTGGAAATGTTTTTCATGATTTCATATGTATAATTGATATCATATTGCTTGCCTTCGCAATGGGTTGGGAGGAAGAGAGTTTGGAATTTAAAATTTAAAAAGAATGTTCAAAATATATAAAACAATAAATTTAAAAGAACATTTTAAAAACTAGCAAGAACCTTTAAGGTCAGCTAGTCCAACTGGCTCTCCTTTTGCAGATGAAAGTGAGGGTCAAATATATGCAAAGTGAGCTATATATACAGGATAAATAGGAGGTAATTAACAGTGTAAAGGTACTAGAATTAAAAAAAATTTGAGGAAGGCTTCCTGTAGAAGGTGAGATTTTAGTTGGGACTTAAAAAAAAAGCCAGGGAGACCAGTAGTCAGAATGGAAGAGGGAGAACATTCCAGGAATGGAACAGCCAGAGAAAATGCACAGAGCTGAGAGATGAAGCACCCTGACATTCACTGTTTCTTTTGGTTCTCATAATAATGCTGAGATAGGATAGGGAGGGACCTATTATGCCCATTTTATAGGTGGGAAAACTGCAGCCCATGGAGGTTAAGTCACTTGCTAGAAATTCAGAGGTAACAAATCCTAGCCCAAGGTGGTTTTTTTTTTTTTAACCAGCACTAAAGCTCAGTGATGGCAACTATATCAATCTCTTTCCTTGCAGAATTTTTAAAAATTTTTTTTATTGATTTGTTTGTTTGCTTTTAGTTTACAAGATTCAGTTCTATAATCCCTTGAGTTTCAAATTTTCTCCCCTTCCTCCTCCCCTCTCCCCACCCATGGCAGTATGTAATCAAGTATCGGATCTGCAAATACTTTTACATTAGACATTAGTCTGGTTGTAAAGAAGGGTTGTAACCGATGGAATGAACAATGGGAAAGAGGAAACAAAACAAAACAAGGAAAAAAAAAGAGAGCAGGTAGTTTGCTTCAGTCTGCTTTTAAACTCTGTTCTTTCTAGATCTTTTTCTGAATGTAGACATCTCCTTCCATCCTGAATCTTTTAGAGTTGTCTTATATAACCTTGCATTGCTGAGAAGAGTCCAGTTTATCAAAGTCGGTCGTCACACATACGTTGTGTCTGTGATTGTGTACAAATTTCTCCTGGTTCTGCTCTTCTCACTTAGCATCAGTTTATATAAGCCTCTCCAAGTAAATATGAAGTTCCATCTGCTCCTCATTTCTTATAGCTCAATAGTATTCCATTACATTCATATACCACATTCATATACCACAACCACAATTCATATACCATTCCCCAATTGATGGGCATTCCCTTAATTTCCAATTTTTTGTCACTACAAAGAGAGCTACAATAAATATTTTTGTACATATGGGTCTTTCCTTGCAGAATTTTGCTGCTTTCAGCTAAGCTGGCATGTCAAGAGCCTAGTTCTTAATAGCTATTGCTGGGGATTTGCTGATAGCTAAAGCCTGGCCTAAATCTTGGAGATGAAGAACTCTAAAGCTGGGAGGGACCTCATCTCTTCCAACTCCCTTATGTAGTATCCCTGGCACGTAGTTATGCAGCCCCTCTCAAATGCTTCCAGTGGCAGGTATGGGACTGCTTACCAAAGCTATTGACAAGGCTTGAGCTTGGGAGAAGTCTAACACTAATATAGTCTGGTGAGGCCCCAAGGAGCAGAAGGTTCACTAGGCTGCCTGAAAAGGTTCAGACTGGCCCAATATCCACTTATGGGAAATAGGTCATTCCCTAATGATGCTGGATAATGTATTCCTGTATAAATAATCATCATTATAATGATATTTTAGCTTTGAAAAGAAGTGGTCAGAATGAGTCAGAGCCTTTAGAAGAATGAGCAACCACTTTTCCCCCTTTGGGGTATACCACCAGGAAGCTCTCTTAAACACTCCCAGTGACCATCAAAGGCAGGCTGTAGCTTTCTAGATTCAACCCAAGGAGTGTCAGCTTTGGGCCTTGGGCTCTGGGCCTGCTGAGTTGTTTCTGTTTGTGTGGGCAACCTCTTCACGGAGAAATACTGCTAATATCCTCCAGGTGCAGACATGACTTCATCTCCTAAAGCATGTGATCTTTCTTTATAGCTTCTTGAGGGCTGATGGGGTCACACTGTCCATTCTGCACTTGCTCAGCATAGGACCCTTAGGAGAAGAGCAGCCCCAAGAAGTTAGGAGGAGTTTAGGCAACTTTCTTTGAGAAATTGCTAAGCCCATTAATAAGAAGGGGGAAAAAAGTACAGAATGTCCGGAAAGTAATAAGTGACCTGAATCATCCCTGTTGCCAGCCCCCCAACCTGCCCCTGCTCCCAAGTTACCGAAAGCTCTCTTCCCTAGGTTAGTAACTAGACCCCAAAAGGCTCTTCAATGTTTTCTGGGGGGCATGAGCCCCTTTGGCAGTCCGGTGAAATCTATGGATTTCTTCTATGAAAAATGTTTTTAAATGTCTAGAAGAAAATATACAGTATTACAAAGGAAACCAATTATAGTGAAATAATGATGTAATTTCCCCCCAACTTGGTTCTAGGACCCTCCAGAGGTCCAAAATGCTGCCTTTGTAACTTAATAGAGACACACAGAGAACGTGAGACCCTGCAGAGGAGATCTGATAAGCAGGAGCCAGTATCTAAAGAGCTGCCTTCCACCAACCACTGCTCGATTTTTCCAACCTTATTTTTCATTGCATGGTGTTCCTTGTTGAATCTTCTTTCCCAGTGGCTCCTTAGAAACCTCTAATCCTTTAATGCTTCACTGGAAGTTGAATAGCTATCTGGCATCTTGGTATGTTTGGAAAAGAACACTACAGAGTTGGTTGATTGATACAGAAAAAAGAGTAGTAATGGGTGATCTCAGAGAAATATCACCGAATTCAAGGGATGTGTGTGTATGTATGTGATATGTGTATGTGTGTGTATATATATATATACATATATATACATATATATATGTTCATTCATTCATTCATTCATTTAGTGAATGTTTATTAAGTACCTACTATAAGCACAGTGCTGTGTGAGGGGCAAAATTTAAGTAAGGCATCCTTCTGGACATATTAAGTAAAGGTAACTTTTTTCAACAACAGTAGTGAAGAGGAGAAGGATAGGATGGTAACTGGAAAAGATAAAAGATCTATGGAAGGCTTTTTTTTTTAAGGATAAGGGACACTTGAACATACTTCTAGGCAAATGGGAAGCAGACAATGGAGGGAGAGAGAAAGAAAGAGAAAGAGGGAAAGAGGAAAGAGGGAAAGAGAGTGGGAGACAGAGACAAAAAGGAGAGAGGGGGGAGAGAGGAGAGAGACAGAGACAGAGAAAAAGAGAGAGACAGAGAGTAAAGATGTAGGGGAGGACATCTGGAGCAAAGTCTTTGAGGAAGTAGGAAGTCATAGGCCTAAGGGGACAGGTAGGATGATTGGGCCTAAGCCTAGACTAGAAGGGAATAAAGTCAGAATTGTCAATCAGATACTGAGAAATTTTGAGGAACGGATGAAGGTGGTAGAGAGAAATCACATCAAGTGGCTTCAATTTCTTGTCCTTCTTACATAATCGAGAGATTATTTACTAGGAGGTAGAAAAGAAAGTCAAATAACTCTTGATATTCATCTCAACAATTGATTCCAGAAAGTTATGATGTATTTCCTACAATAGCTGTGATATATTTCCTATAATAGCTACTTGAACCCAACTAAGCTCAACAATTTCACCACATGGCAATGAGATTTTAATGGACTAATTGACTTCATTGCTTTGGAATAGAGTTCTGAAAAGTGCTTCATTTGGAAGGACCAACAATCTCCTGGTCCTATAGCACTGAATGATTTTTCAATATCTAGCCCTGATATTTTATTTTATTTTATTTTTTTTAAATTTTATTATAGTTTGCATCATTCATTTCCACAAGATTTTGAGTTACATATTTTCTCCCCCTCTTTCCCCCACCCACCGCCCC
>CM053586.1:43255795-43257087 GCA_028646515.1 Pseudochirops corinnae | reverse complement strand
CATTATGTATAATGTCTAGTTAGAATGTAAGAGTAATATGTGTAACATTAAAATGTAAAAGTGATATATCATGTAGAATATATAATATTAAAGTGAGAAAACAATATCACATAATATATATTGCTTTTACATTTTAATATATGATAGAAGATACTGAATAGTATATTGGATTGGGACTGGACATGTCTTTTCATTGGTGCTATGTGCTTTTGGTGAAGAATACTCTGTATTTATGGTGGGTGCAAATTGACTTATTCTCTGCAATTTACAGTCTTAGAGAGCTGCTTAAAACACTGAGAAGTTAAATCATTGTCCAGGGTTTCTCCCCTTTCCCTACTCTGCTCCCCCCATTCCCTCCAGATAGGAACAAGTAGTTCTCATATGAAAAATGCTCCAGGTCACTATTGATAGGAGAAATATACATTCTATAAACTCTGTAGTTCTACTTCATACTTGTCAGATTGCCAAAAATGACAATAATAATAATAAAAAATATTTATATAGTGCTTATTCTGTGCCAGGCACTGTGCTGTGCTTTACAATTATTCTTTCGTTTAGCCAGGATTCAAACTCAGGCTCTCTGCCTCCAAATCTGGGGCTCTTTATATGGCAGCAGAAGACTTGTAGGCAAAGAGGCTGACTAAGGAATTGTTAGTGGAATTTTCAATTGACATCGGTTCTGGAAACAATTTGGAATTATAGCCCCAAAGTCATTAAATTGTATATATCCTTTAACTAAACCTCTCACCTCAAATAAAAGGCCCCCTCTAATAAACATGTGTAGTTAAGCAAAACAGACACGTTGGTAGTGTCTAAGAATGTAAGTCTCATTTTGCATTCTCCATCACTTATATTAGGTAAGGCATAAAAACAGGAAAAACATATGTTTCACCAAAGATGTTTGCCACTATCATGGAAGAGATCCAGGACAGAGGCCTGGTTGAATAGGGATTCTTTATACATGCCAGATGTTCCTCTTTACTGAAGTCATGGCACTCTTTGCATCAAGAACTTTGTGGAGACTGTGGCAGAATTTCATTCCAACTCAGAGACTTTGGTCTAACTGTCCACATAGGGAATCTCCGTGCCACTGAGTGGTCTGTTCTGGGGTTAGTTCTCTCCCTTTGGGGCTCAGACAGATACTCACAGTGGCTGCTTGAAGATTCCAGAGTAAGGGAAGCTGGGGCAGGTTGTACATTTCAAAGAATCAAGTAATTTTGCTGTTGGAAGAGGACCTTTAGCCAGCATTTTGCTCTACTGGATCAAACTTATTTTACTATCAGTAAATAACA
>CM053586.1:43233295-43250795 GCA_028646515.1 Pseudochirops corinnae | reverse complement strand
CTTCTATTCGCATCCATTGATAAATGCCTTTTCCTTTGAATGGAGTTGTTGAATTGAATTCTGTTTCTAAGATCAGTGTTCCAGCTCCTCCTATCCTCTCGTACAGAAAAAATAGAATAAATCTCCCTGACACTAGTTTATCCCTTCTACCAATTTACATTGTTATAAATGAAAATATTTGTGCTCTGTCTAGGGAAAAAACCACACTTGTTGGGGATCCAGGAAGTTTCATGATCTTTATTTTACATTTATTCTGTAATGAATAAATGGGTAGCCTCCTGAAAGAGACTACAAAGGATCGGACAAAGGCAAGCCCTTTTTATGCCCCTTTCCGTTGACTTTCCCATCGTTCTTCCCTTCAGAGCTGGGATTGGCTTGTAACCCAGTTCTTCTGGGTTACAACTCTCCTGACCTGCCCATTAAGCATGAGTGTTTATGAAAAGTTGGTGACCATCCCCCAACTGGTCCAAGCCAGCTTAGCTCACGCTCCTCTTTATAGATTTATGCCTTCCTTCATGTAAATTCCCATTGTTCCTATAGAATCTGTGGAAACCAAACTGCCAGCATTTCTCACATCTTCTAGCAGAGGAAAGGGGAAATTGAGAGATATAGGAGAAATCTGTCTCCATAAATTCAGAATAACAGTCAGCAGAATGGGAGATGTAATGGAGGAGTTATGTCTCACACAGAAGATAATGGGCAAAGCAAGATCCAACTGGTTTTTATCCTGTTTTGAGGCTAGAAGTCAGTAAGTAGGGAAAATCTTAAGTCTTGTTTGGAATACTCATGCACAATAAGCTGATGAATATTAGCTTCTCCTCAGGGGGGACTAACTTTCATTTTAATGGTTATGCAATGTATGTTGTGGGATGGGGAAACATATCAAGGAAAATATATACTAGGCATGCTGGCAAGTTGTACCCTGTGTAGTATGTAGCCAATGGGAAGCAGGGAAGGGACTTTGTGGTGAGGGACAGGCATATAAGGCTTGCTTTTGCTTCTATAGCAGTGGTTCTCAACCTGTGGGTCGAGACCCCTTTGGGATCGAATAACCCTTTCACAGGGGCCATAAGGGTCGCTTAAGACCATCGGAAAACACATATTTCTGATGGTCTTAGGAACCTCCTCTATCCGTCTCCAGGCAGGTCCGCCCACATGCAGACACGCCCACATACGACTATTAAAGGGTCAGGGCATTAGGAAGGTTGAGAACCACTGTTCTATAGGGTATATCTATTCTATGAGACACCCACCATTCAGGTCAAGTAATAAATTTGGCTTTTACTTTCACCCCTCTCAAGCCTAAAGAGTTTTTCTCATAGTGAGGAGATCACTTAGATGGTTACTATAAGGAAGTAACGAAAACTTGATTTAGGGTGATGCTTCTGGGTGCAGGAAGGAAGAGACATGTTTGTGAGGCCTTAAGAAGAAAAATTCAACCAGTTTGGTTAGTGATTGGATATGGAAGGATGAAGTCTTTGAAGACTCTAAAATTTTAAACATGAGTGACTTGGTAGGAAAATGGTACCATTAACAGAAAGTTAGGTGAAGGACTTAATTTTGTGGATCAGATAATGAGCTTGGTTTCAGACATATCCAAGTAGAAGCACAGGGGTCATTGGCCTGGAGAGGCCTCGCTCAAAGGGAAATGAGGGAAGTAGATGAGTTCCTTCAGAGTGACCTTCAGAGCTACTTATCTTTATCAAACAATTTACACTGGAAAGCAGCAGTGCTAACTGCTTTACAGAAATTATTTCGTTTCATGCTCACACCAACTCTGGAAAAAGAGGTGCAATTATTATCTTAATTTCATAGTTGAGGAAAGTGAAGCAAATAGAGGTTAAGTGACTTGCCTGGGGTCACATGGTTAGCAAGTATCTGAGGTCAAATTTGAACTCAGTTCATCCTGTCTCCAGAAATAGCCCTCTACTCACTGGGCCATTGTAACGCCAAGCAAAAGCAGCTTCTGGGTTCGGATTACGAGCATAGCAAACTCCATTTATACAGTGACAGATTAAGGCAAAACATTCACAGAAAATCAAAATATATCATAACTCAATAATTTAGTAAGTCCTCAATTCAATTGCAAAGTACCAAGGTCCTAGTACCCCACACCTGGTCAGTACATTAGTCAAAGTAGCCCACCCCCGGATTGAAACTGAATTACAATACCATCCATTAATAGCAAGCACTTTCTCAAAAGGGGCAGGAGAGCACAAAAGGCCATCTACCCTTAAGATACAACAAGGTTAAGATATCATCACAGCATTGAATACCCAAGGAGAGGTCTTTTCTTTATCTTGATAAGAGGCAAGTTCTCAGCAATCTCTGTTCCTGGGGAGACAAAGCTTAACAAAGCCACAATATACATTGCTAGTGTCCTCATTAATTCACTTTCTGCCTTCAGAACAGTCCCAGAACCCCTGAAAACATCAGCAAGTCCCTCTTCCAGGATTTCTGTTCTCATACCACAAGAAAATCCTTCTTCAGGGCTCCTGAACCAACAGCAAGATTCCAGGACCTCTGCAACAACAGCTCTGTCCTTCACCAGCAGACGAATCTGGCAAAATAACATCAAAACAGACAGACAAAATACCAGCATCACAGCCATGCCTCCTCAGTCCTCGGCAGCTCCAGGTGGCAGTTCTTAAAAGTCCTGGGCAGCTCCAACTGGCCCTTAACAGTCTTTCAGCAACTCTGGTCCCTGGTAATTCTTCTCTCTCTCTGCCTCCATGATACTGCTCCCCAAAGGTTCTCTGCCTCTCTCTGCTTGGGCTTCTCTCTAAATCCATGGCACCAGCTTCTCCCAGTTCAGTCCTCTCTCTTTACATCAACAAGTTCATCCCACAAGTGGGATTCACAAGCTCTGGGTTTTACCACTCTACCCAAAAACCAAGCCAATAAAGGGGGATATTTATATTCCATTACCTTTACAGCCATATAGCAGCCTATAGAAAATAAAGGAATGAAGCATAAACCTTGTACCACAGTGCTTCCCTTTACACATACTGAACATAACCAAAAAGACAAGAAAAGTTATAATACATGGAGTTGTGGAAAATTAATAGCCTTAATTTTCTCTGTAAAATAAGAGAGGTGAGGTCATCTGCTAACAAGGAATTGGGCTCTAGTCCTGAGGAAATGGGTAAGGTTTGGATAGTCCTTGTGGAAAACCAGAATCACAGCAATGGAGATATACTTCAGAGGTTATCTTGTCCAACTAAAGCTCCCCTACGGCATTCCCAGGAAGTTGTCTTTAAAACTTAGCTTAAAGATCTCCACTTACAAGAAGTTCACTACCTCCTAAGGCATCCTGTACGACTTTTGAGTGTTTCAAAATTATAGCATCATAGACTGAGGGCTAGAGGGAACCTTAGATATCACTGGATACAATATCCCTCATTTCACTATCAAGGCAAATGAGGCCTCAAAATAGGAACTGATTTACCCAAGGCCACATGAATTGCAAATGGCAGGCCTGGGATGCTAGCCTGCCCAGAGCCCCAGGTTCCAAAGCATTGCTTTATTAATAGAATGTTTTCTTCCCTCCCCTCACTTAATAGTATTTTATTTTTTCCAATTACATGTAAAGATAGTTTTCAGCACTTACTTTTATAAGATTTTGAGTTCCAAATTTTTTCTCCCCTCTCCCCAAGGCAGCATGCCATCTGATACAGGCTATATTAAACAAATTAAACATTTCCACATCAGTCATGTTGTGAAAGAAGAATCAGAACAAAAGGGAAAAACCACAAGAAAGAAAAAAAAAAAAAAAAAAAAGTGAAAGTAGTGTGCTCTGATCTGCATTCAGACTCCATAGATATTTCTTCGGATGGGGATAACATTTTCCGTCATGAGTCTTTTGGATTTGTCTTAGGTCATTGCACTGCTGAAAAGGGCCAAGTCTATTAAAGCTGATCATTGCATAATGTTGTTACTGTATACAATATTCTTATGGTTCTGCTTACTTCACTCAGCATCAGTTCATGTAAGCCTTTCCAGTTTTTTCTGAAAGCATCCTGCTCATCATTTCTCATAGTACAATAGTATTCCACCACAATCATACACTACAACTTGTTCAGCCATTCCCTAATTGATGGACATCCTCTCATTTCCAATTCTTTGCCTCCACAAAAAGAGCTGCTATAAATATTTTTGTACATGTGGGTCCTTTTCCTTTTCTTATGATCTCTTTGGGATACAGATCTAATAGTGGTATCACTGGATCAAAAAGTATGCACAGTTTTATAGCACTTTGGGCATAGTTTCAAATTGCTCTCCAGACTCCACCAACAATGCGTTAGTGTTCCAGTTTTCCCACATCTTCACCAACATTTATTATTTTCAATAGGGTGTTTTCTTACATCTGAAGAAAATTCTTCTTTCTGCAATTACAAATTCTTCCAGTGGAAGGGTAGAAATTCCACCTAGGATTGAGACTGCCTCATTTTTCATCTTCAGATCTCCCCTACTACCTAACACAATACCCCACAATTTATTCTTATTCCAATCTGGGATTTCATGGTTGGGGGATTCCTATGGAAGAATTTTCTCTACCAGTACAGCTACGTGGTACAGAGGATAGAGGGCTGGGCTGGGATTCAGGGAGATCCCAGGTCTCATTCAGCCTCAGAAGCTTACTAGCTGTGTGATTCCTGAATGTGTGACTTAATGGCTCTCAGTCTCATTTCCTCATCTGTAAAATGGGGATGATGATAATAGCACTTACTTAACAAGGATGTTATGCGTATTAGATAACGTATGTAAAGTTCTTTGTAAACCTTAAATAAGTGCTAGATTTTTTTAAAGCAGGGTTTTATGTGGGTCAACCAGAAGTAAGAAGACTTCCAAAGCAGTAATAACAAGCATCTTTGAGGCAAAGGAACTGAAATTCAGGACGGCTCATAGCACTAGAGTGTAGGAGTGCCCACAAGAGGCAGGAGGGGGTGGGGATTTAAATACACTTTAACCTGGGAGTGCTTGGGAGGGGAAGCACCTGGGAGGGGTGAAGTTGTTTTGCAAAATAACCAAAGGCTTGGGCGTAACACCAGGACTCCAGGTGTATCACATTTTTGGAGACTTCACTAGACCTGCTCCTAACTGAGGTTGGGGGGGGAGGGGGGGCGAGAGAGTTACTTGGGCCACTCTGAGAGGTTAAGTGCCTTGTTCTAGGCTCCAAGAAAGTGATTGTGGAAACCTGTATCCTCTAGACTTACAGGCTGGCTCCCTAGCCCCTACACCACACAACCCTTCATGAAGAAGCCCTTAAATATTTGAGTTGAATTGCTGTGTATTAAGGCGAAGGATAATCTCTTAGTATTCCATAAAACTCACCTGCCTCAATTTAGATAGAAGACAGACAGAAAAGGACGTGATCTAACATGCCTAAAGCAAGCTAGGCAAATGAACCCTGGATTTGTCCTCACCTTTCGGGACAAGAACAAAATATTGAGATTTAGCACAAGTCAATGTCTCATTACTCCCAGGGGCTGCTTATCCCAACCCCGATTATAGCAGGTCGGGCCTTTTTCTCTTTCCCAAGACGTCTGGCATTGCATCCTTTACGCTAAGTCGGACACACGTGGCTGGCCAACAGTTAGACGCAAGCCCCTCTGCAGCCTGTGCTCATCAGGGCCTAGTGCCTGCCACCGTTTCTTAGTTGTTATTTTCTTATTTTTTTCCCTGGAATCTTTTTTTCTTTCCATTAAATACATAGCATTTCCCTGGCACCCTCGTGGCCCCTGATGCTGCAAAGCAGTTTTACTGGAGCTCACAGCTTGGGCCCCAGAATCCTCTGGGCTCTAGTTTTTCTTTCCCAGGACGGTTCTTGACTGTGCTCTCATGACTGACTCGGAACTATCCGAGCAGGGTTGTATTGCTTGTCTTTATGGAACTTCATCCATCCCTGGTGCCTTAACCCCACCTACTGGGCACTTGGAGCATGTTTTCAGTTGAGTGGTTGAAGGCTGAGTTTTACATTCCCTTTCACAACAAGCCTTTGGCCATACACACCCCAAAGAGGCTAATGGGAAGGGAGATGAGTGTCTTCTGGGCAGTCCCTTCTAGGCCCAGAGAGTGGAAGGAACCTGCCCAAAGGCACAGGGATAAGCAGAGTGGGGAGCTGAAGCCAGCTGGCACTGGGGCTGGCCTATTGCAAAACTTTCAGTGTGAGCATTTACACCTCTGAAACCTGCAAAGGTTACAAACCAGGGCTCCATGTGTTGTTTTGTTGATTGTCCAGACTTCGGAAAGCGATTGTGGAAATGTTAAGAATATAGATTAAATTGAAAAGAATGTCCCTGGAGAGGCAGAACAGGGATTCCAACACAGGTCCTCTGTATCTAACTGATATTTTACTAAGTGTTAGTATGTCGTTTTTCTTCTCTAACATTCGGGCTAAATTTGATTCTTTATTTTAACCACAATTTAAATAATTCTGGTAGAATAGTTGGGGCAGCTCGGTGACCCAGATGATAGATACGGTGTTGGGCTTAGAGTCAGGAAGACTCATCTTCTAGAGTTCAAATCTGGCCTCAGATCTTACTTGCTGTGTGACCCTAGGCAAGTCACTTAACCCTGTTTGTCTCAGTTTCCTCATCTGTAAATTGAACCAGAGAAAGAAATGGCAAACACTCCAGTATCTTTGCCAAGAAAACCCTAAACGGGGTCAGAGTCAGACATGGCCCAAACAACCGAACAACAACAGAATAGTTAAATTTCTCAAGACAGAGCCTGTGCCATTTAAAAATCTTTGTATTTCCCTATGTGCCTTGTATATGGGAGGAACTTAATAAATGTTTGAATGGATTTTCTTAGTACAGTACCAGTAAATTGCCTCTTAGGAGTCTGGTTAATGCTGGGAATTTTAAGATGACTGATGCTTTCAGCTGGAGGTCCTGTGATCCCAATTCCATTGCTCTCTCTAAAAGTGAGTATTTTGCCTATGAAAGCACTGTTACCACTATTGGGAAGTTCAGTTGTTCAGTTATTTTCAGTTGTGTTCTAATCTTCATGACCCTCTTTGGGGTTTCCTTGGCAGAGATAGTTTGCCATGTCCTTCTCCAGCTCATTTGACAGATGAGGAAACTGAGGCAAACAGGGTGAAATGACTTGCCCAGGGTCACACAGCTAGCGAGTGTCTGAGGCCAGATTTGAATTTAAGAAGATGAATCTTCCTGACTCCAGGCCCAAAACTCCACTGTGCCACCACCTACTGCTCTAATGGGAAGGCCAGGGCACGTGCTAAATTGAGTCCCAGGAGTTTTGTCCCAGGTTCACGCTATCTTGAAATCTGTAGGACAACGGAGGCTGAGACTTTGGTCCCTAATCCTGGTTACCCAGAACTCTGGCTGGATGTATGGCTGAGGGTTTAAGAGAGGGGGAAGAGGAGAGAGGGGGGAGATGCTGCTCTTACTGTAGGTCTTTCCCGAAGGTGGCATTATCATCTGTGGTTGCCATTAGCTTCTCTCCTACTTTGGAGGTGAGGGATCTCCTCCTTTCCCAAACTGCCTAAGTCTACAAAAAACACTGAAAAGTGCTCAGCCCCCAGCTGCTCTCAATGGTTTGCCCTCACAGGGAGGGAAACATTTGTACAGAAAAATTCAAAAGAGAACTTAATCCCAAAGGAGATCACACCAACACAATCTGAAAACTCAAATCTGATTTTTGAATATGGTCTCTGGATCTTTTGCCCCCAAATCCTGTCCTCTTTCTAGTTGTGTCTTTGAAATTCCCCTCAGCTTGTGGGGCTCACCTGTACCTTTTGTCCTTTTTGATGGTGATGGGGAACTGACTGAGGACCAGAGAGGGCGGGAGCAACCCTACCTTGTGGCCTAATCCCTTGGCATCAGAGATGTTTACCTAGTATGGTCTTCTATCTGGAGGCCATCTCCAGGCCCTGCTTCCTGTTTCATGAGGAGCATAGAACTTTAGGGCCTGTGGCTTTGGTGCTCCCTTTCATTGATTTCCTGTTTTTCTTCCTACCCTGTTCTCAGGTTCCCAAGTTCCAAGCACTCCTAGACAGCATCACTGAGGTTTGTTTCCTGGCAGCAAAGATTGTTTGCTAATCACTCTCAATTTTTCAATTGCTCACTGGCCCCTGGGCCGGCATCTCGGGTTCCCTCATATCTTGGCTCTTCCTCCTTGCAGGGCCTAGCCAAACTGCTGCGTCTGCTCTTGCCCCAGTTGCAGAGGCTGACGGTGTGGTGAGCATCTGACCCTCCTCCTTCCCCAGGGTCCCTGTCACTTAGGCAAGAGCAGTAACAGTCAGTAGCAATCTGTGATGGGGAATTAGTCAGAGCAGGAGGTCTTATCCTTTTTTCAGAGCAGCTTTTCAGATACCAGGATTAACCCTGCTACCTCTGATGGCAACTTTAACCTGTATAAGCATAAAACGGTTTTTCTTCCTTTTAGAGATGTCCTGGGGCAAAGGTATTTAAATATATGAGAACTATAGTCAAGTGATCAATGTGTCCTCTGATTCTTGCCTACTATGAGTCAATGTTGAATAATGGATAGAGGCCTGAAAGACAAAAGACCTTGGGTCAGAGTCCCACCTTTGAGACAATAGGGACTGTCTGACTCTAGGCAAGTCCCTAAACTGCTCAGTGCATTGAAAAAAACCCAGACAAACAAGTTTTTGTACTTGATATGCATAGTGAAGAAAAACAAATTTCCTCACTGGTTACCGTGGAGTTCTGGGGCCCGAACACCCCATCAGTTAAGTTAAAAAATGTCTCTTTCTTTACCTATGTGTGAGATGAAAGAGTTTAGAGTCATAATCTAAAGTCAGAAAGTCTTTATTCTTTCTCATGAGAAAGGACTCTGCCCCTGTCGCCCACATGGAGGTAGGGAAAGAGCAACAGGTAGAAGCCACCCCCTGGTTATATAATCTTCTAATGCAGAAACCCAACCTTCCCAACTGGCTCTCACTCTTATTGGTAGGGGGGCTGACCCACAACCTAAGCGCTGGAGACAAAGGACCCAAAAACATGTGGGTGTCCAATGAAGGCAGTCTTAACCTTCTTTGGCATATCTTGTTCTGAGTTGGCTCTGGGGGAGGGTCTCCGCTGCTCTAAGCCCCAGATTGCTGGAAGGTCAGGTGACCTAACCCTAGCCCTAGTGAATACTGAAGCCATTCGAGATTTGATTTTCCAGAATGGGGAAACTTCATTATAAATTATCCCTCACACCGAGATTCTCTTGCTTCTCTATCAGGTGGTAAAGAACACGTTCTATCATTGTTCCTCTGAAATCAGGGAAGATTATCCTCATTACAAATTTCAGAGCTGTTTGTCTTTCACAGTATTGTCATCGTCATAGAAAGTGTTCTGCTTTTGCTGTTTTCATCCTTCATCTGTTCATAAAAATCTTCAAAATTATTCATTTAAAAAACAATATTATGGTTATAGTACAAATCGTTTTTCTGATTCTGCTCACTTCATTCCTCATCGGTTCTTATCTTTCTACGTCTGTTTGAAATAATCTGTCTCATAGTGTAAAAACCATCCAGGCAACTCTCTAAGATTGGGAGATACAGAGAGAATCTGGGCCTTCATGGGGAGAAGGGGTTGACTCATCTTGGAGTTTCACAGTCCAGGTTCAGGTCCCATCTACAGTCCTAATTAAGTGCATGTGCGAGGTGCTGGGGATCCAAAAATAGGTCATCCAGAATCTCACATTCTGCCTGGAAACAACATACATACACATAGAAGTAAATATAAAATACAAGGACATTTTTTTGGGGAGTCACTGCCTTACTCTGGCAGCTAGGTGGTACAGGGGAGAGAGCACAGGGCCTGTGAAGAAGACCAGTTCAAATCCATCCTCAAGACACTTATTAGCTGTGTCAGCCTGGGCAAGTCACTTAGCTTCTACTGCCTCAGTTTCCTCAACTGTAAAATGGGGATCATAATAGTACCTACCCCCCAAGGTTGCTGTGAAGATCAAATGAGATAACGTTTGTAAAGTGCTTAGCACAATGCCTGGCACATAGTAGGTACTTAATAAATTTTTCCTTCCTTCCTTTCTTCCTTCCTCCCTTCCTTCCTCCCTCCCTTCCTCCCTCCCTTCCTTCCTTCCTTCCTTCCTACCTTCCTTCCTTCCTTCCTTCCTTCCTTCCTTCCTTCCTTCCTTCCCTCCCATTTGGCACAGCTGTGGCTTCTTTTATGTCCCGTCATGAGACTTGAGTCCCTTGGTCTTTTTCCTATTTGACTTGGAGCTGTTGGGGAATTTTTAAGCCTGGCTTACTCAAGAAACCCAAGAGGATCTCACCCACCAGAAGCAGCTCTGCAAGGCTGGTGGTCAAATAAGGTAGGAGCCAAAAGGAAAAGGAAACAATTTTATGAGCAAGCTCGTTAGGGAAGACTGTCCTGGGGAGAGGTGAAGTAATTCAGTGAAATACACATTCAAATAACAAGGTGGGGCGCCTGTGTATGTGAGTATTCTCCTTTCTCGAGCTCCTTGGAAGTAGGAACAATTACTTTCCCTTTTCCCACTGACCCAATAACCAATGTTCTATCAATCCTCATGCATCTCTACACACAGTATACCTGCTGTACAGGGTGTCCCTAAAGTCCGGACACATAGGAAAGGATACAAAGTCCGGACACAAAGGAAATGAAATAAATTTTCAACATTTCATTTAATTAGCATAAATGAGATTTCATAGACAATCTCATTAATTAAATTAATCTCATTAATATTGAAAAATAGTCCCCAATAGCTAATGACAACTTTTATTCCATATGAAATGGTTATGGCTAAAATTTATGCTAATTAAATAAAATGTTGTTCATTTCATTTCTTGAAAATATGTACAGTTAATGGGATTTCCTATGTGTCCAGACTTTAGGGACACCCTGTGCGCTGAACACTGAGTGGTGTACTGTAGGGGGCGCCACTGTCCCCATGCCTGGAATGCTCTCCCTCCTCATCTCTGCCTCCTGGCTTCCTTCAAGTCCCCACCAAAGTCCTGCCTTCTGCAAAAAGCCTTTCCCAGTCCTCTTACTCTTAGTATCTTCCTTCCAAGGTGATCTTCATTTTGTCCTGGCTCTTCCTTCATAGTCTCTACTTGTCTGCATATTGCCTCCCCCGGGGAGACTATCAGCTCACTGAGAGCAGGGACTGTTTTTTACCCTTTTTTGTATCCCTTGTTCTTATCACAGTGCCTGGCACACAGTAGGTGCTTGTTATTTTGTTCCATCCTGTCAGACATTCTGTGATCCTATTTGGGGTTTTCTTGGAAAAGATACTGGAGCTGTTTGCCATTTTCTTCTCCAGCTCATTTTACAGATGAGGAAACTGAGGGAAAGAGGGGTAAGTGACTTTCCCAGGGTCACACAGCTAGTAAGTGTCTGAAGCCAGATTTAAACTCAAGAAGATGAGTCTTCCTGACTCTAGGCTTGGCACTCTACTGTGCCACTTAGCTGTCAGTAGATGCTTACTAAATGCTTATTGAAAGTCTGTGTGACTGACAGTGGACAATCGGGACAAATTGTTCACTACCTGCCTTCTTCCAAAATTATCTTCTATTTATTTTGGGTAGATGTTTTCTTTATGAAATTATACATGGTCCCCACCCTTCCTTGCCATAGAATGCAAGCTTCCTAAGGGAAGTAATTTTTTTTTTTATCGTTTTCCCAGCATCTCACACTGTGACTGACACATAATAGACACTTAAATAATGCTTGCTCATTGATTGACTGACTGAAGTGCCTTTGAACTAAAATCCTTTTTTTCCCCAGGATATCTCTAATGACAGGGGAAAAAAATAGTTAAATTCCTTGGTCCTTTTTATTCCTAAAGGAATGACTTCTCCAAGATTATGATGAATTTGTATGAGGCAGGGAGAATTCTGAGATAAAAGTCTGCCTGCTCATCATTTCTTATGGAACAATAGTATTCCATTATATTCATATACCATAACTTGTTCAGTCATTCCCTAATTGATGGGCATTTCCTCAATTTCCAATTCTTTGTCACCACAAAAAGAGCTGGTATAAATATTTTTCTGCGTGTGGGTCGTTTTCCTGTTTTTATGATCTCTTTGGGATACAGACCTAGATGTGGCAATGCTGGGTCAAAGGATATGCACAGTTTTATAGCTCTTTGCACATAGTTTCAAATTGCTTTCCAGAATGGTTGATCAGTTCACAACTCCACCAACAATGCATTAGTGTTCCAATTTTCCCGCATCCTCTCCAACATTTATCATTTTCCTGTTTTGTCATATTGGCCAATCTGATAAGGTGTGATGTGGTACCTCATAGTTGTTTTGATTTGCATTTCTTTGATCAACAGTGATTTGGAACATTTTTTCATAAGACTATAGATAACTTTAGTTTCTTCCTCTGAAAACTCCCTGTTCATATCCTTAGACTATCAATTAGGGAATGACTTGTATTCTTATCAATTTGACTCAGTTCTCAATATTTATCATTTCAGAAATGAGGCCTTTATCAGAGACACTGACTGTAGAAATTATTTCCTAGCTTTCTGCTTGCCTTCTAATCTTGGTTGTGTTGGCTTAGTAACAAATATTTACTCAGTAATCACTATGTCAAAGTCTGTCTGAGCTACCTAGTCATTCATTTATTCATCCATTCAAGCAACATGCATGTATTGAATGCCTACTGTTTGAAATGTATTATGTGAAAAGCACTGTGCATGACTCTGGGTGAGCTACCCAGTTCATCTCTTCCTCCCCTCCTCTCTTCCTTCTTTTTTTTTCTTCTTGCCACTAGATTTTATTTATCAAGTGCCCACTGCATGCAGAGCTCTATGCTAGACTCTGGCTGAGCTAAAGAGTTTAGATAAAATGTAGCCCCAATCTCAAAGTTTAGTGGGACAGGGAGAGAGCAATAGTGGCCCTAGCTGAATATTTTACCCAGTGTCCTGGCAGCCTGAAGGTTTTCTTGGCCTGCTTTGGAATATTAAAATATGTAAAAGTGAAGTGCATAGGAGTGGAGAAGGTTTGCTAAACCTGGAGTGTTCAGTGTAGCTGTGACTGGTTATTGCTTCTGTCTTCACTAGATGTGATGTCTGATAAAGTTCTGTGTTAAAACTTCAGTTTGACATAGAAGTGTCAAAGTCAAATATTCACTGGAGGCAGAGTCTGAGCACTTCAAATAAGTTAGTGAACCATCAAGTCTGGGAGGAGTGGGAGACTGAGATACCCTGCAGGTTACGGAGACACCCTGCTAATCCTCCTGAAGATGGATGGCCTGCTTTTTTTGGTGTTTAGGTTTTGAAATTTCCTTTCTTCTTCATAAAGGAAAAAAAAGGGTTTTCTCCTAGACTTGTAGAACTGGTGGAAGCCTCTGCAAGCTTCAGTTAGCAGAGAGTGACAGTATCGTGCTCTCAATTCTGCCTATAAAACACAGGGGCTAAAAACATCACCTCTTATGCCTCCTAGTCTTTTCCCTCCTGGATCACAGTTGAAGGCAGTTCCAGGGCATTGGTTTCAGTCCTCTGAAAGAAGGATGTTCACTTGATCAGGAGGGAGTGGGACGGAGACAGTGCAGTACAATGGACAGAGGACTGGCTCTCCAGTTGAAACACACCTCTGGGCTTACTCCTTGTGTAACCATGGCAGATTCTTTAAAAAATTTTTTTATTCACTTTGAACTTAAATACAAAAAGACAAAAAAAGAGAACATTTTCATATACATAGCACAACATAAAAAGAAGATTCAATATAAAGTCATCTCAGTTTACTTTTTTTTGAAAAAATATATAATAAATACTATATGATATGGATACAAACAGTCCCCTGAGAGTTAAAAATAATGACTTTGTGAAGCCCCTAGTTTATTCTGTAATCTGAAGGTGCCCTAAAGTCCTTTCCCCTCTTAACTTGAACCTGTACCAAAAGAATTGCTTGTCTCCCTTATTCTGTGTTCCTGGTACTTTAAATATATACATATATGTATATATATATATATATATTATATATATATATTTTTTTAAACTTTGATTTTAGAACTTTGAGCTCTATATTCTTTCCCTTCCTCCCTCGTCACCTACCCCTACCAGAAAGACAAGCAATTCAATACAGGCCATACATGTGTAGTTACGCAGAACATCTCCACAATGGACATATTGTGAAAGACTGATTATATTTCCCTCCTTCCTATCCCTTCCCCCACTTGTTCTATTCTCTACTTTGTCCCTGTCCCTTTACAGAAGTGTGTGCTTCTAACAAGCCTCCCCCCAACCTGACCTCCCCTACATCATCCTCCCTCTAATCCCCTTCCCCCCTACTCTACTGTAGGGCAAGATACCCAATTTAGAGTGTATGCCATTCCTTCCCTAAGCCAAATTCAATGAGAGTAAGGTTGCTGGTCCTTTAATTTTTAACCTGTATCTTTCTGCCCTGTCCTTAAATCCTTAAACCATGAAGAATTCCCTTTGTCTCCCTCATCTTGGCTTGTCTTTAATCTTTAACCTCCATAAAACCTTTAAAACTACATCACCATTCTGAAACCTCTAGATAAGCATAACTCCCCCAAATATCGCTCTCACTTAGCTTTCTTGCAAGGACACCTGTACTGATTTTGCGTCAATAAAGCTCCCAGTGGCTACTGAGAAGGTCTAAATGAATTCTTTTATACCTGAACCAATTCTACCAACTCTAAATCTCATCATACATATATGTAAGACCATGCTATACATACTTCTATTTATCAGCTCTTTCTCTGGATATGGACAGCATCTTCCTTCATAGGTCCTTTGTAGTTGATTTGTGTTATGTGGCAAATTCTTCAAACTTTCTAGGCTTCAGTTTGCTCATGTCTAAATGAAAGGGTGGGACTAGACCACCTCTGAGGTCTCTTCCCCTTCTCGAGGGTTCTTGGTTTATCGATGGATTATGGGGGTAAGTGAACTTGGATGGAGTAAAAAAATTACTTCATTTTCAGTCACCTCCTAACTGAAATTGAGTATTTTCTTCAATTAAGAATAATACTGTGCCCCCCCCCCCAACCCATAATTCTGAGAGGAGGTCCAAAGACTTCACCAGATTGCCAAAGGAATCCAAGGCACAGAAATGTTAAGAACCTGTACTCTAGATGTACAGTCCTATGACCTCCAAGGTCCTTATGATTCTTTCCAATGATGAGAAGAAACACTGACAAATTAGCATGTACCTCTCTGACTCCAAGCTAGGTAGGGATGAGGAGTATGTGTACTGGTTTTCAGGATCTTCACTTCCTCTGGGAAGCCTCATTAACTCTCTTTGATCAGTTCTTTACTCTGACGTCTCTCAGTAATTATTATTTTTCTTCATTCTGAATTTTAGCTCCCCAGTGTCCCTTCGCATCTCCTCTGTTGGGACTTGCTCAGATTCTCCCTGATGGGGGAGGGGTGGCCCTACCAGTTTTTATTTCTAATGCATAATCCCCTTGGGTACTTTCCACTTCTCCCCCTACCTTGGGCCCTCTGACAGCTTTCACTGGAATGATTAATGAGTATCTGTCATTGCACTGCCAGAGGGGGTAGGGGTGAGAATGCTGAATGAAACAGAAGCCTTAGCCTAGGGGCTGGGGTAGAGTTTTCTATTTTTTTTTTTTTAGTGGGGTTTAGCAATGCTTTGGGGCACCATAGAAAACTTACAGAGATCCTTCTCTGGTCAGTGAAATGATTAATTTTCCATTAAGGTTTTTAAATTTATTTCAACACTATGGGAAATATCACAGTACTCTTCAGTGATTCTAAGCTGCTAGTTGCTATCAAAGGCCGTCTTTTTATTAGCACAATTGTCTCAGTGATGCTATATGGTTGTGAATCAAGGAACAAAACAATTTTAGAAGAATCATAAAAGCTTCAGGAGATCCAAAGGGAAATGGAGAGGTTCCTAGTGGATATAGGTGGGTTATAGCATATTGTTCCCATATGCGAATTTGTATAGAAGACATCATCAAAGATGTTCATTAGTTCACAATTTTCTTAAGAATTTTTGAAATGTCCACTATGTACTAGGTGAACATGGGACAATGGATAGAAGGCTAGCCATAGAATCAAGGCACAGGTTAAAACAGATAGAAGGTTAGCCATGGAATTGAGAAGGCTCAAATTTAAGGTCCACTGATGATACATATATGACTGAGTAAGTCACTTAATCTCCTAGTGTTCCAGCAAACTCTCTTAAGACTTCACATTTCAGAAAAGTTGCTGATCTTGATTTGTAAAGGGAATTTCCTCAGTAGGAATTCTCTGTATCCATGAAACTACAAGACTACAGCAAGAATATTAGACAAGATACTAGGTGTTAGGGATACAAAGAAACATGAAATTCTTCCTGCTTTCAAGAAACTTACCTTATACTAAGGAGGATGGTGGCAAAAAAGGAGATGAGAAGAAAAGCAATTTATTCACATTATATATTCACATTATGTATATATATATATATATATATATATATATATACATATATCTATATCTATCTGTCTCTGTCTATTTATCTGTCTGTCTATCCATCTTTCTTTCTATGTATGTATCTATCTATGTAGTAATTTGGTGGGAGAAAGGAGGGCCCTAAAAAGAATGTGTGTGAGTGACCAGGAAAGACTTTGTATAAGTCAAGAGGTAGCAGTTGAGTAGAGACTCAGAGGAAGCTAGGCACATGGAGCTAGTATGTATGACCTTAGCCTGAGTATTGCACCCTATAATGGTAATGTAATTTGAATTTGAAGATCTCTTTGTGTTGGCAAAGGTAGCAGGTACTTAGAACTTAGTAACTGATCAAGCCTCTGTTGGGGAAACAGAAAGTATGAGCTCCTGTCTCCTGTTGCTGATGTAACAGGAAGGGATTGGCTGAAACAGGAAGGCAATGCTGTATGTATATAAGAAAAGCCCCAGCAGGCTCCATGGAGGCTGAAGAGGAGCTGAGGAGGCTGAAGAGGAAAGCCCTTTTTGGGTTTGAAAGAATGATTTTGATTTTGAAAACCTGAATGGAGCGATCTTGATCTTGATCAGAAGCTGAAACTTCTGATAAGTCTGAGGGCCAGCTAGAGTTGTTGAGGATTTCTGAGAGCCAGTCAGAACTGAGGGCCAGCTGGAGTGGCTGAGGAATTGCAGAGGATTTTTGAGAGCCAGCCAGAGCTGCTGAAGACTGAGGAAGCATGATTGTGATGCTGGTACATTGCATGAACTTGTTTGTGGCTTGGTTAAGCCTTGCCTTCCCAAGAATGGAGACTGGGAAGGATTTGAGATGGACTGGACACTGTGAGCTCCAATGTGGAGTAGGAACTGCACAGAGAGCTGGAGAAGGACCTGGGAGCTGTCTGTCTTTGAATCTAGGTGACAGTTTGGTAAATCTAGGTAGGATCTGGGACCATGGGAGGGGATCCAGGGAATCCAATGGACCACCCTAAGTCAAGCTGAAAGAAGACTTTACTTGGATACTATGTACTGACTGAGAAATGATAAATTTACTAGTGACCTAGGGGTGGAGGGTCTGTGTAGTTTCTAATGATTGAATAGTGAATAATGAAGGATGATT
>CM053586.1:43199110-43233195 GCA_028646515.1 Pseudochirops corinnae | reverse complement strand
TTTGATTGAATTAAGGATTTTGTGAATGCTTGAGTTACTAAATGATTGTTCTTTGTTCACAACTTTGACCACTGTAGTGGAAACTATGTGGCCATTTTCTGTGATAAGTTGTTGTGAATACTATATTTTGATTTTCTGTGATAAGTTGTAACATTGTGAATGCTGTACCTTGATTTACTGTGAATGTTTTGTTTTGATTTGTTATGGAATAAATAGAGTGTTCACTACACTGTATAATCAGAATCTTAAAAGCTGTTCATAGTAGCATTCTTCTGAAAAGCTGCTAGTACTTAGCTTTACACACCCATATCCAGGAAATATTAAAAGAACCATATATTTAGTCTTAGCATGTTGGGTAGCTCCTCCATGAAGGGTTTCTATGGTTGATTGGTTGTTGTCCTTCATTCTCAAAGAGGAACCAATTCGTCCAACTGTGACTGATCAGACCAATATGAGCTTTGAGGGCTCTACCACAGATTATGAACATTTGGTGTGGAAATGTCTCTAAATTTATGCATCTTATGTTTCTTTTGAGCTATTGTAATTCTGCTTTGCTCATTGAGCACAGTGCCTTTTTTAATGGGGGCATGCCATGTTGGGTAGTCCTGTGCCAGTGTAGGCAATCCATTCCAAAGTTCTTCAGAGAGAAGGGTTTCCATAGAGACTCGGGCAAACATCTCACAGGATAAGCTGGTATAGATAAGTTGTGATATTGCATATTAAGATATTAGATCCCCTGAAATATTGAAGTATTGACAAGGGTATGGCCTGAAGTAGGTCTTTAAATTAGTATTTTGTTTATATTCACTTACTTATATATGTATTGTACTCCTCCTTCCCTCCCTCTCCCCCCCTCCCCATTGTCCCCTGAATGTAAGGCAGGAACTGGTTTGGTTTGTCTCATTATCTCAGCACAGAGAATGCCGACATATGTTATTGTTGTTTAGTCAGTCCTGTCTGACTCTTCATGACCCCGTTTGGGGTTTTCTTGGCAAAGATGCTGGAGTGGTTTGCCATTTCCTTCTCCAGATCATTTTACAGATGAGGAAATAGCATTATTACCCAGTGTCACACAATTAGTCAGTGCTTAAGGCTGGATTTGAACTCAGGTCCTCTTGCCTCCAGGGCTGGCACTCTATCCAATGCTGCCTCCTAGTTGCCCCCACCTTACACACAGTCGACACTTACCAAATGTTTATTCAATTGGTCCTCTACACAAGGGAAAAAAGTCCAAGAGAAAAATATGAGAGTCCAGAGAGCCAGGGGTACACAAGTCCTCTCATAGTGTCATAAGGCAATGACAGTAAGAATCGCATCCTCCTGTTATACACTCTGAGCTACTCTCTGAAGGGTTTCCACTGTAGGCATCTACTGGTGCGGTGCTGAATTACAATTGCTACTTCACCTTTTTTCTCTCAGGAAAGAGGTCCCTCAGGGATAAAGATAACAATAAGAATGAATGGATGGATGAGAAAGCATTTATTAAGTGTTTTTTCAAGCACTGTGCTGTGCTCTGGGGATACAGATAGCAGATCACAGATGATCACTGCCCTCAAGTGGGAGGAGATACAAACAAAGCCAGATAAGGGAATGACTTAAAAGGATTTATGGGCTACAGTAGAGCAGATTGATGTACCCTGTACAGGAAAAATGGCAGAGCTGATTTGACCATGGTTCTCAGTTTCCATAATTAGAGATAGTGGGAGAGGAGCTTGTGGAGTAAAGTGGCTAGAGAGGAGGGAGGGAAATGGGTGAAGCATGCCTGGGCTTTCTTTAAAACATGGTCCAGGAGAAGCCATCATGATAAAGTATCTATAATTTTGACATTTAAAAAAAACTCCTGGCATGCCAAACATTATGGCAATGTAAATGGAAAGAGCAATCACCCCCCAAAAGCCAAAAAGTAAATGTTGTAAAATCAACAAGAACAAGTGTGACTCCAAGGAAGTTATGAGGAAACACCCTACCCCACTTCTTGGCAGAGATGGGTGGCTCATGAGGGTGGAACATTGCTTGGATTCTCAGACTTTTTTGATATATTGATTAGTTTTGCTTATTTCCCCTTTCTGCCTCTTTTTTTTCTTTATAGATATTATTTTTTATAGGGGATGGCTCTGTGGGAAGAGGTGGGGCAGTGATACTGGAGGAAATTCTGATGATGTGAAAAACAAAAACTATTAATACAAATTTATTTTGAAAATCAATTTCATAACAAGAGGTGTGGAAACTCCCTCCATCCATGTAGATCTCATACTCTTTATAACTTATCAGATGAGTCTTCGAAAGTTGTCAGAGGTCCACAGAGGTTAAATGACCTATCTAACCAAACAACCAATAAATCAATCAGCAAGTATTTATTTAATATAAGCCATTACACAGTGTTAGCCAGTTTGGAAAGGGTTTTAAATGTCAAACAGAAGAGCTGGTATTTGATCATAGAAGTAATAAGGAGAACCTGGGCTTCTTTGAGTCGCGACCCACAGGTTGAGAACCTCTGATACAATATTGCAGCTGCCAATAGGGCAAGGAGGGGACGATAGATAAGTAGAAAAGACAGAAGAATAAGATATCTAGAGTATTACAGGGAAAAGAATACCTAGCAGATTAAGGTCCCACCTGCGGCACTAATTGGGAGTATGTTCTTGAGTAAATCACTTCTGTTCTCTGGGCTCAGTTTTCTCAAGTATAAAATGGGTGTGTTTGAAAGTATGTTAGATTGGGAGTTAGAGGATCTCAGTTTGAATTTCAGTTTTGCTACTTATTATCTGTGAAACTTTGGGAAAGACCTTTTTAAAAAAAAAATCTTTGTCTCAGTTTTTTAATCTGTAAAATGAAAGTTCAGAACATGATTGCTGAGGTCCTTCCTGATTCCATGATCCTGTTGGACATGGAAGGTTAAGTGAGTTTACAGGTAGAATCTAAATTCTAGGAGAGAGCTCAGGGAGCCAGACTTTGCCATGTTCTTGGGACAAGTCATTATGGCGGAGTCCCAGAAAGCAGCTCCATCAAATTTAGGAATCTAGGTTTAGGGAAACCTGGAGTATCTAGTTTATTTATTTCTTTATTTTTGAACAAGGCTCTGTAATGGTCAAATCTTCCCTAGATCCTTCCACCCCCACCTTCTCCCAAGCTGGATTGGGTTGGAAATGATCTATTCAAAGCAGACTGGGAAAATCCTCAGGATGCCAGGCCAGTGGGCATGGTTCCCGGGGTAGTAGGCAGATGCTATTTCTTTCTGCCATGGAAAATTACAGAAAGTATGGGTGCCTTGAAAGCTTTGGAAATGAGGGCCTGCCTCCCCAGAGGAGTGGGGCAGACTCAGGGAATTCATTCCCTGTAGAAGCTCAAATACTTGACATAATTCAGGATGAGAATAAAACAGTCTCCAAAAAGACAATGAGAGAGAAGGGGAAAAAAGGTAGAAAATATAAATCCAAAGCACCTTCCCTGAGTGGGGGTGGGAAATTCTCTCAGGCAGATCTCTAGCCACAGATTCCAAGGTCCTGCAACAAAGCCAGTGTGGAATGTGAAACTCAATCACTTGGTAAAGTCCTATGTACTTTTTCACTTTCCACCCCTGTTTTGGAGGCCCTGGAGATCTGTAACATGCTGGAAAATCCCAGTTTCCCAAGAGGTTGTTTCAGATGCCAGTGGTTCAGCTGGTGAGTGAGTCAGGGAATTTAGCTCAGCTCCCAGAGATCCTTAGAAGAATTCATTGAATGATGGTGTTTTAGTCCTAGAAAAGACATTACAGATCACTTAGTCTACCCTCAATCCTCCTTCCACTTTACAAGTGAAGCCCACAGAGACTTTATGCAGGTAACAATAACAGCAAGAGTAACAACAAGAACAAGAACAACAACTACGTAACACTTCACGTTTTGCCAGGTTTCTATATAATTCCTCATCTGATCCTCACAACAACCTTGGGAAGTAAGCGCTGTCATTATGCCCATTTTACAGCTACAGCATCCAAGACCCAGAGAGTTGAAGTGACTTGGCCAGGATCACACAGCTAATAATCAGAAAAGCAAAAACTGTCCCCATCCTTAAGGAGTTCTCATTCTAATGAGACAACATGCATTGCTGAGATCCTTCCTGATTCCATGATCCTGTTGGACATGGAAGGTTAAGTGAGTTTGATTTACACATATGTTCAGTGCAAATGGAAGGTTTCCCAGTGCCTTCCTATCTATCCATTAGCTCTTTGGGCCAGATAGCTGAATGATTTGTCCTTTTTCTATGAGATTAGTGAGGGGATACTCTAGCCTCCTAGCCCTAGGAAGAGATACTTCTCTGATAAATGATGGGGCTTTGGCTCTGCCACATAAAGCAATCAGTTCCCTAGACGCTCTAGTGGAGCGGAGCCTTAATAGAAAAGTAGTGCTTTGCCAATATTTGAGTTCAAAATCTGTCTTTGACATTTACTGCCAGTGCCTTTGTGTGTATCAAATGAAATAAAGAATGTAAATTGTTTTGTAAACCTTACAGCATGATAGGAATAGGAAGTTGTTTTACATAATTATAATTTAGTATAGGTATACTAATTGAAGGGCAGCTAGATGGCATGGCACAGTGAATAGAGCACTGGGCTTGGAATCAGGAAGATTCTTCTTCCTGAGTTCAAATCTGACCTCAGACACTTACTAGCTATATGACCCTGGGCAAATCACTTAGCCCTGTTTGCCTCAGTTTCCTCATCTGTAGAATAAGCCGGAGAAGGAAATGGCAAATCACTCCAATATCTCCACCAAGAAAACCCCAAATGGGGTCATGAAGAGTCAGACAGGACTGAAATGACTGAGCAACAATGATAACAGCAAAATATTAATTGAGCTTAACCTCTTGGCCTCAGTTTCCTTATCTATAAAACAGGCTAAGATTAAGTACTTAGCTTATTGAGTTATGAGTGTCAAATAAGATAATGTAAAGCATCTTAAGGGTTACAAATCAATATGAATTATTTTATGGTATTATATTAACTATATTATTTAACTACACCATTAGCATAGTTGTATTAATAACACCTTATACATCATTACACTATTAAAATAGCTACATTAATACTAGCTAATATTGATATAACAATATGGACCAGACACTATGCTAAGTGCTTTACAAATGTTATCTTATTTGATCCTCACAATGATCCTGTGATATAGATGTGATCATTATCCCCATTTTACAGATGAGGAAACAGACAAACAAAAGATAAGTGACTTGCCCAGGATTGTGCAGCTTGTAAGTATCTCAGGAAACTCATCTATCTGTCTCCAGGGCTCACATTCTATCTACTGTGCCCCCCAGAGGCCCCTAATTACATAGTTATTACGCTGCATAGATAAAATTAATGGTGGTGGAGGTGATGATGATGATGGCAGCAAGCATCATCATCATCACAATACCTCTCATATGAAAGGCTGTACATTGGCTCCAAACCCACTTTTACAAGTCTAAGATGGAGAATGTATGGCTAGATAGACAATAACTGGTCTGAGAAAGATATGGGATTTTGGTCTATTGCAAGGTCACTTGTGAGTCAACAGTGTGCTGTGGTAGCCCCCAAAGCCAAGGTGACCCAGCCTGTATTGAGGGACATAAAGATCAGAATGAAGAAAGTGGCCATCCTGTTGTGTTCTGCCTTGGTCAGAATGTTGTGCCAGTCCTAGATGCTGCATTTTGGGAAGGACATTTATTAACTGGAGAGAATCAAGAGCAGGGCAACCATGATAGAGGAGGACCTCAAGTACATATCAAAGGAGGAAGGAACCAGGGGGTCTGAGGTTGGAGAACAGAGACTTGGCAGAGTGTGGGGAGGTAGTGATAGTTCTCAGATATCTGAAGGGTTTTCACATGGAAGAAGGACCAGATTTGTTCTGTTTGATCTCTTAAAATAAGAACAAGGAACAGAGGGTAGAAGCTGCAGAGAGACATTTAGGTTTGATGCCAAGAAATGCTCCCTAAAAATGACCTATTCTGAAGTAGAATGGGCTGCCTTGGGAAGCAGTAGGATCTCTTTTTCTGTATGTCTTCAAATGACCTGTTTCATATATTACAGATTCCTGTTCAAATGATAAAACGTTTAATACACTTTTCACACCTCGAAGCCCTGTATAAATAAAATATTAGATGTTGCTATTGCTGCTGCTGCTGCTGTTCAGGTATGGGTTGGACTAACTGGCCTCCTTCCAGTTCTGAGTTTCTGTGTGATTCTGGGAGATTCTATAGTGAAAAGAACCTTGGCCTAAGAGTCAGGAAATCTGGCTTCCAGGCTCAGCTCTTCTGATGGCAATGTAATCCATGCTTTCCAATGTCTGTGGTCATTACTCAGGGCCTGGAACATCCCACCCCTCCAACACAAAACCCTGTTGAACAACTTGCTGCATCCTTAAAGGTCCAGACTAAGAGTCACTTCATTCATGGAACCCTTCCCTGATAGCCTCCTTCACAAGAAAGACCCCCTTCCTCTGAGTTCTGCACATTCTCTGTCCATTAGATTATTGACTCCTCCATTAGGTCCTTGAGGACAAGGATTGACTTTTGACTCTTTTTGTATCACAAGAGCTTAGCACAGTGCCAGGGGCATGTAGTTGTTATTGTTCAGTCATTTCAGTATTTCAGTCGTGATTGACCCTTCATGATTCCATTTGGGGTTTTCTTGGCAAAGGTACTGGAGTGGTTTACTATTTCTTTCTACAACTCTTTTAGAGATGAGGAACCAAGGCAAACAGTGTGTTACAGGATCACACACCAAGTAAGTGTCTGAGGCCAAATTTGAACTCATGAAGCTAAGTTTTCCTGACTTTGGGTCCTGTACTCTAGAGTGCCACCTCGCTGTGCACACAAGGCACACAATAAACGTTAATAAATGTTTATCGATTGATTGTTTTAAGTACTCACCATTTTTAAGTCATGAGTGACAATATAGAAAATATTGGAAAAAATGCCAAGGTAGAGCTCTGAACATTGGTGTCCCTAGGTTTGATGAATCTTCTTATCTATAGCATTTTCCCTCTCTGGGACTCAGATTCCTTCTCTATAAAACAGAAACAATATTTGCACTCCCTGTGTCCTGAGGTGCTAGTGAAAGGAATCAACTTGAATGACTGTTATTTTGTATCGGTATGATCATCTTGTTATTTGGTATCTGTATGATGGTAAAACGGTTATTTTGTGTCAATGTGATTGTATGATTGTTATTTTGTATTAGTATAATTACATTGTTTTGGTATTATTTTTAATTTATTCGTATGTATCCTTTACCTTATAATACTACATATTCATTGAAGGTAGGAACTATCTTCTTTATGCGTGCTCAATACTTAATAGGTTTTTTGCTGAACAAATAATTGGAATTTAGTTGGTTAACTCACTTCACTTTCCAGGGCTTCATATCTATCAAACGTGAGAGCTCAACCAAATGCTGCCTTCCTACTTTTAAAATTCCGTGATTCTTGATTATATTGGATGGTTTAGTCTGACCTCAATTAATTGTTTGACTTCAAACATTGTCTACTTAAGTCAGGCCCTATGAAGGAGAAAGTAAATAAGCATTTATTATTTTTTTAATGAGTATTAAAGCTCTTTAAAAATTATAATTAATTAATTCTTTGTTTTTTTCAGCATTCTCTTTCATAAAATTTTAAATTTTAAATTTTCTCCCCTTTCCTCCCCTCCCCTTCCCCAAGACAGCATGTAGTCTTATATAGGTTCTATTTATACAGTCATATTAAACATATTTTCACATTAGTCATGATGTAAAGAAGAATTAGAACTAATGGGAGGAACTATGAGAAAGAAGAAAGAAAAAACAACAAAAGAAAAGGAGAGCAAATAGTCTGCTTCCATCTGCACTTAGACTCCAAAGTTCTTTCTCTGGATGTGGGTGGCATTTTCTACCATGAGTCTTTTAGAGTTGTCTTAGATCCTTGCATTGCTGAGAAGAGTTAAGTCTATCAGTCAGTCATTGCATAATATGATTGTTACTGTGTATGGGGTTCTCCTGGTTCTGCTCATTTCTCTCACATCAGTTTATATAAGTCTTTCAGGTTTTTCTGAAGTCCACTTGCTCATCATTTCTTATGGAACAATAGTATTTCATTACGTTCATATACCACAACTCGTTCAGCCATTTCCCAATTGACAGACACCTACACAATTACTAATTCTTTGCCACCACAAAAAGAGCTGCTATAAACATTTTTGTGCCTGTGGGTCCTCTTGCTGTTTTTATGATCTCTTTGGGATACAGACCTAGAACTGGTATTACTGAATCAAAGGATATGCACAGTTTTATAGCCCTTTGGGCATAGTTCCAAATTATTCTCCAGAATGGTTGGCTCAGTTCCCAACTCCACCAACAATACATTAATGTTCCAAATTGCCCACATTTTCTCCAACATTTATAATTTTCCTGTTTTGTCATGCTAGCCAATCTGATAAGTGTGATGTGGTACCTCAGAGTTATTTTGATTTGCATTTCTCTAATCAATAGTGATTTAGAGCATTTTTTATGTGACTATAGATAACTTTAATTTCTTCCTCTGAAAACTACTGGTTCATATCCTTTGACCATTTATCAATTAGGGAATGACTTGTATTCTTATCAATTTGACTCAGTTCTCTGTATGTTTTATAAATGAGCCCTTTATCAGAGACACTGGTTGTAAAAATTGTTTCCTAGTTTTCTGCTTCCCTTCTAATCTTGGTTGCATTGGCTTTGTTTGTGCAAAAACTTTTCTATTTAATGTAATCAAAATAATCCATTTTGCATTTCATAATGTTCTTTATCTTTTGTTTGGTTACAAATTCTTCTCTTCTCCATGGATCTGACCAGTAAACTATTCCTTGTTCTCCTAGTTTGTTTATAATATCAGTCTTTGTATCTAAATCATGTAACCATTTTGACTTCATCTTGTTGTTGGTAAGGTGTTGGTCTATGCCTAGGTTCTGCCATACTGTTTTCCAGTTTTCACAGCAGTTTTTGTTAAATGCTGAGTTCTTATCTCAGAAGCTTGAGTCTTTGGATAGTCATTGACTATTGTGTCTTGTGTACCTAACCTATTCCACTGATACACTACTCTATTTCTTAGCCAGTACCAAATAGTTTTGATGACTACTGCTTTATAATACAGTTTCAGATCTGGTACAGCTAGGCCACCTTTTCTTCCAGGAAATAAACTTTTATAAAGCACCTACTATGTGCCAGGCACCGTGGTTAGTGCTTTACAAATATGTCCTCATTCTGAGAACTCCTTGTTGTTCAATCATTTATTAGCTGTATCCAACTCTTCATGGATCCCATTTGGGATTTTCTTTACTGAGATACTGGAGTAGTTTGCCGTTTCCTTTTTCAGCTCATTTTTGGAGATGCGGAACTGAGGTAAAATGGGTTACACAGCTAGATTCTGGGTTCAGATTTGAATGTAGGAACATGAGTTTTCCTGACTTCAGACTGAATGCTCTATCCACTATGGCGCCACCTAGCTGAGAACTACAAAGCTGAAAACCTAATACTTATATGTGACTTATCCATTTAACTTATCCACTTGACATGAACATGAATAAGTAAACCTCCTCCCCTAATTTCGTCATTTATGTTTCCCTTTTCATTTGTCTCTGTATGCCTACATACATTAATTTCTCCCAATCAAGGATTACATCTAAGTAGAAGGGTGTGCTGGTAAATATTTAACTCTTTTTTAAAGTCCCCCCCCCCCCCAAAGTATACTCAACACACTTTCAAGTTTAATTTGTATCATTAACACTTTCTTAAGTCCGGACAATCAACAAAACAATAAAGCAAGCCATGATATATAGCATTTGCTGATTTCTGAGGCATAAATACTCACATTGAAAATTTAACAATTGGCTTTTGAGATCTAATTGAACCAACTCCAGCATTATAAAGTGAGGGCGGCCAGGGTAGCCATTGTTTTATTTTTTTTTAAACTAAAAGATATTTTATTTCCCCCCACTTACATGTAGAAACAACTTTTAACATTCATTTTAAAAACATTTTTGAGTTCCAAATTCTCTTCTTCCTCCCTTCCCTCCCTCTCTCTGAGACAGTAAGTAATCTGACATAGGTTATGCATGTGCAATCATGTAAAACATATTTCCATATTAGTCATTTAGTGGAAGAAAACTTGAACAAAAAAAGAAAAAATAAAGAAGGAAAGTGAAAAATAGTATGCTTTGGTCTACATTCAGACTCTATTAGTTCTTTTTCTGGAGGCATAAAAAGTACTTTAGGATTGTCTTAGATCATTATATTTCTGAGAATAGCTAAGTCATTCACAGTTGATTATCATATAATATTGCTCTTACTGGGTATAATGTTTGCTTGGTTCTGCTCACTTCATTCTGCATCAGTTCATTCAAGTCTTTCCAGGTTTTTTTCTGAAATTATACTGCTCATCATTTGTTATGGCACTAGGAATACAAAAAGAGTCAAAAGACAATCGTTGCCTTCAAGGGACTTTCAATCTACTAGTGTCCTATTGCAATCATATACAGGGTTGTCATTCTTGTTCTGTGTATGCCCATAGTGTCCAGTTATGGGCTCTATCTAGGGCAGCAGTTCTCAACCTGTGGGTTGCGACCTCTTTGGGGGTCGAATGACCCTTTCACAGGGGTCACAGGGGTCGCCTAAGACCATCGGAAAACACATTATTTCTGATGGTCTGAGGAACCAATACATTGCTCCTCTATCTGTCTCCAGGCAGGTCTGCCCACATGCAGATACGCCCACATACAAGTATTAAAGTGTCGCGGCATCAGCAAGCTTGAGAACCACTGATTTAGGGGGAAAGGGGAAGAGAAAGGGAGAATTCTGGTCTAGAGTGGGGTGGGGGTGGGATTGAAGGGTCTGTGACAAAGTTAGAAGATAGGAAGATGTGTGGTGAGAGTAAAAAGGGCCTGTGTAAGAGGACTGGGAGAAAGGGGAGGAGAATTAACTGTGTGATAGGAGACAGTGTGATACACTGGAAATGGTATATTCTTAGAGTTAGAAGACCTGATCTCTCCTTCTTACTGTCTATAAGATACTGCAAATCACTTCTTTCTCTCTGGCCTTTGGTTTTCAATAAAATTAAAGAATAGGACTAAGTGATCTTTTAGGTTCCACTCTGAAGCTAACAGCCTGTGGGTAAGGGCCACAGTGACCAGTAATTTCTCTTCCCCTCTGCATTTTGCCAAACCATCATCACCTCTGAACCTCTGAACTGGTCATAGTCTTCTCCCTTCTTGATAGCAACCTTTCATGAACTAATTCAAATCCACTTTGTCTTCTACTCTCAATTCCCTCACTCCCTTGTCCAATTGCTGCTCATGCCTTGCCAGACCCCAGTTTTGAGTGACTTTGACCATCTGTCTCCTTGATCCTGTGTGAGAGCTGCTGAATGGAGATGGAGGTATTCATACAACCGCACTGATTGTGTCCACTACAAACTGATGTTATCTACTCTCAATTGGATGATTCTTCTATTTCTGCCTAATTTTCTATCTTACTACCCATAGAGCCTGTTCTAAACCTTTTCTTCTTGAAGCATCCAACAAAACCCCTCCCCAGCTTTTTCAGTTAAGGCCCTTGCCTCATACTTAGCTTAAAAAAAATGAAGCTGTTGTTAAGAACCCCCTCCCCTTACTCCCATTTGACAATTTCTCATCTCAAAGTGCTTTAACTTTACCTCCCTCCTCATTATTTCCTTTTTTCCTCTAGTTCAGGGGTGGGGAACCTGCAGTCTCTAGGCCACCTAGATCCTTTTATGTCTTTGTGTGCAGCCTGTTGCCTGAGTCCAAGTTTTATAGAACAAATCCTTTTATTAAGGAGATTTGTTCTGTAAAGTTTGGATTCAGTCAAAGGACTGCACTTGAGGACCTAGAGAGCCACATATGGCCTCTAGGTTGCAGGTTCCCCACCCCTGCTCTAGTCTGAGGTAGGCAGTTTGAAATGCTTAATAGGCAGCTGGTGATCAAACTCAACATGCCCAAAATAGAACTCATTTTCTTTTCTTCAAAACCCACCCCTCTTCTGGATTTCCCTATTTCCATTCATGGAATCACCATCATCTCAGTTATCCAAGTTAATAATCTCAGAGTACCCTTAGCTTCCTTATTCTCCTGTATCTCAGCCATTTAATCTGTTACTGAATCTTGTTGCTCCTATATGCCATAACTTTTCTCATAAATCTCTCCCTCTGCATTTACATAAGTACCACCTTAGTTTAGATCCTTATCACCTCTCCCCTAGACTATTATAACAACTTCCTACTCAGTCTCTGTATCTCAAGCTTCTCCCTCCTCCAATTCATCCTCCAAGCCCTGCCAAAGGGATTTCCCTAAAGCACAGGTCTGGTCATGTTTCTGAAGCTATAAAGATGCAGCAGAGTTGCAGATCTGTGTTGGTGGAGGGAATTTCCTTCCTGGGAGTTCCATGAAATCACAGATTATCCTCCCCCTCTCCTCTGCCCTCTGCATACCACAATAAACTATTGCTATCAAGGCTTGTATGTGATTGAGTCTCATTGGGTGACCAGGCTTGTCCAGCTCTTTTCTGTCTCCATGAATGAGCAGAAGCTTGGAACACACCCTCAGAGGCAGGTCATGGGTTGGTATGGATGCTAAATGGTGTCAGACAACAAGAAGATTTATACCTATTCTGGGAGAGAATAGAGATAGGTCTCTGTGTGGGCCTAGTACATGGTGTGTGTGTGTGTGTGTGTGTGTGTGTGTGTGTGTGTGTGTGTGTGTGTGTATGTGTGTGTCTAGCAGTGGCTATGGGCTGTGCTTCTCATTCCAGGATTCTCTAACCTGTCTACCATGTTTTAAAACCCATTTTTATTAAATTTACAGTAAATGATTTATGGGGCTTTCCTGGAAGCTTCTCATTATGGAAAATCTTGTGTTGGCAGTTTGGTTGCTGGTGTCTGGTTTGCTTGGGAGAGGTTGAGTCAGGCCTTATCCCAGTGGAAAGTTCCTGCCCCTGGGTCACTCCAGGAGAGTCACCATTTAGGCTAGAAGAGCTGGGGCCTGTCTGAGTCCTTGGTATGGGATTGGGGCTGTCCTAATGTCTGGGGCCCTGGGTGAATTCATATTCCCCACCTGGTTTCTGTCAGATCATCTTCCATGGGCACTGAAAATTTGTTTTGTATAATAACTTTTCACTGTTGCTTTGTTTCTTGGAAAAAGCTCCTGGAGAATGAGAAAGTCACCCCAGTTATTAAAACCAATTTCATTGTTTTCCATCTGTCTGAAAGAAATTAAGAGCTGTTCCACTGAAGGAAACAGACTGACTCCAATAAACGAACTTGGTTATTAATTACAAACAGTAGAAACATAAAGGTCACACAGAGGGGGCACATCTGGATACATATGTGTGCCCTTCAGGCAGGCTAGAAGAATTAAAACACTACGATGGGACTCATATAGTTGCCTTTCAGCTCTCCCTCCCCTTATCAGTCTCCCTATTTCTGTCTCTCTGTGTATGTCTCTGACTCTGTCTCTCTTCTTTGTCTCTGTCTCTCTCCACCCTTTCCTCTTTTCTTAAACCCACACTATTCATGATACCCTTTAACCTTGTATCTCATCCAGGAACTCTAGCCTTACTTATACTCAGGCTTTCTATGGTGTTGTGGTTCAGGGGCACGCTAAAATGCTAGGGGTACAGAATGACAGGAAATAGATGCATGAGTGATAGTGTCTTGAATGAATTTGCTCAGACTATTTCCAAGTTAAATAAAAGCACTTATTGGAGGTGATGTACCCAGCAGACTCTGTTCCTTACCAGAGACCAGAGCAACCAATGGGCCCTGCTCCCCATGGGAGACAGAGCACTTAGCCAGTTTGGGTGTCTGGTCTATATACAGATTGATGGGATAGGGGGAAGGGGGAGCAGGAGAAAGGGAGAGGGGGGAAAGCAGGGCTCTGGAATTCCGGGAATATCAGGTAGTCTGGAGTTTCTTTGTATGCAGGCAGATAAGCAAGGGGAACAGGAGAGGGGAGAGAAGAGCTGTTCTAGAATGTCAGGTAGTTGGGGTACTTTGTGAATGCATACAGACAAGTCCAAGGTAGGGGCATTGATGCACAGTCTTCTAGATAACTTTTCTGGGTGGTTACATCCTGCATTTTCTCTCATATCTCACATCATGTGTCCTGTTTGCTCCATCTGCCTCAAACACTCCTAATTGCCTCATCTATGGTGTAGGGGCATGCAGATTAGGCACATGTGAAGGTTCAGAGGTCATGACTTCTGGGCCTTTGAAAAGAGCAAAAGTGAGGATGTGTGTGGGCTCCTGGTAGAGAGGCCCTGAAGTGAGGATCAAAAGTTAGTGATTTTCTTTTGGCTTATTTGGGTGAATCTTACCCATCCTTTAAACACCAACCCATGGCCCCTTTCCCACGTGTATCCCCTTTAAAGCAGCAGCAAAAGTAAAGCCTGCTTTCCTGGAAACTTAGGACCAATAACATTCCGAGAATTACCTTGCTTTTAAATAAAAATTTAGATCCAGAACAATCTTAGAGATTACCTAGTCCACCACCCTCATTTTATAGGGGAGGAAGCTGAGGTCTAGATATGGGAGCTAAATAAACATAAGGTCATTCATGCATTTGTTGAGTGCCTGTTTAGGTAAAAGACAATCCCTTCACTCAAAGAGCTCACAGTCTATCTGGTAAGACAATGTACAAAGATGACATTATATGTGTGTGTGATATACAATACACACATGTATATGCATACACACTTATATAGAGAGCTATATTTACACACATGTGTGGATGCATGAATGCCTGGAAGTATTATATTGAAGATATACAGCAGATGGAAGGCGCTTGCACTAAGGAGGGTTAGGAAAAGCTCCTTCCATTTACGTGAGACCTGAAGGAAGCCAGGGAAGAGAGGAAGTGGAGATGAGGAGGGAGAGAGCTCCAGGGAGAGGGGACAGCCAGTGAAAATGCTTGGAGTCAGGAGAAGGAGTGTCTAGTTTTAAGAACAGCAAAGAGGATATTATTAGTGGATTACAGGGAACTGAGGCCTTTGTAGGAGGCAGCTTGGTGGCACCATAGTGTAGAGAGCACTGGGCCTGGAGTCAGGAAGACTCATCTTCCTGAGTTCAAGTCTGACCCCAGATACTTACTAGCTATATGACCCTGGGCAAGTCACTTAGCCCTGTTTGCCTTAGTTCTTCCTCTGTAAAATGAACTGGAGAAGGAAATGGAAAACTTCTCTAGTATCTGTGCCAAGGACACCCCACATGGGGTCATGAAGAATTGGACATGCCTGAAAAATGACCGAAGCAAACATGTACAGACATACAGATTTAGATATAAGTAGTTCTGCCGTAACATTTGTTTTGAAAATGTGAATCTGTTCCAATGCAATCGATATATTAAGGAATGGTTTGACTATAACATGCATTTTACATTTGCCTGTGTGGGATTTTGTCATTTAGGAAAACTGCACCATGGTGGAGGGACCTAAATCAGAGGAGTGGCCTCTTCCAAGGGGTTGAGGCAGGCACCACCGGCTGTGATGGGGCCTGTGGGAAGAATGTCTTTGGCCCTAACTAGGGGAAAGCACGAGGATGGTAGGTACTTTCCACCACCTAGGATGTGGTAAGAGCTACTTAGGGGTGAGATTATGACACTGTGAGAGTGGGGTGGGGGTAAGGGGTAGGGAATTAGGGGGACTGGAGAACCCCCTGTAAAAGACCTATGGTGAACCAGACCCCTGTAATTTCACCCTTAGCTCCCTCTGTGGAAATGGCCCCTGCCTAGGGGATCAGAGCACACCAGAAGGGTCATGTTGCTAGTCACTGGGCAATCCCACTAATCCCCCTCACTGTCGGGATCCCTTGGTGGGACCTCCCCATGTTGAGGCTGCAGTGGTTTTGAGGGCTGTCCCTGTAATTTCATTTCCCCCCCAAGCCTTGTGGAGTTTATTGCCATTTTGTATAGCTCAGTGATTTTTAGGAACACATGTCAAGTTATAGCAGAACCGCTTGTATATACAACATAGAAACATGGTGATTTGGTGAGAAAAGTATTAGCAGCTGGGGGATCAGGAAAGATTTCAAGTAAAGCATGGAGTCTGAGCTGAACCTTGAAAGAAATTAAAGGTTCTAAGAGATGAGAATGAGGACCTAGAACCTCTCACTCTAGATCTATTGTCATTTCAACTCGCTGAGTATGTCACACTATCATAATGCATAGAGTTCTGGACTTGGATTGAGGATGACCTGTATTCAAATTCCATCTCTGATACTTTACATAAGCCTTACTGTGTGTCAGGTACTATGCTAAACACTTTGCAAATCAACGCATTTTATCCTTACAACAACTCTGTAAGGTAGGTGCTATTATTATCTCCATTTTACAGATGAATAAACAGAGAGACTCCAGGCAACATTTAACATTTTTGAGCCTCAGTTTTCTCTTGCATAAAATGAAGGGGCCAGGCGGTGCAGTGGATAGAGTGCTGGGCCTGGAATCAGGAAGATCTGTGTGATCCTGGACAACTTGCACAACCCCATTTGCCTCAGTTTCCTCAGCTGTAAAATGAGCTGGAAAAGGAAATGTCAAACTACTCCAGTATCTTTGTCAAGAAAACTCTAAAGGGAATCACAAAGAGTTGGAGACAATTGAAAGCAACTAAACAGTAACAGAAGTATCAATGACCTTGAAGATAGCTTCTAGCTCTAAATCTATGAATCTATAATTTTATGACCTACCTGGGTTTCAGTACTCCCCTCATCTTTATGACAAGACAATTGAACTTGAGGCTCTCTAAAGTCCCTTCCAGTTCTGTGATTCTTTGATTCTATACCATTTTGACCAACTCCTTTATTTTCCTCAAGTTTGGCCACATTCCAGTCTAACTCAATCATTTTACAAAGTTGAGATTCTCCATCATGTTTGCCATATTTAACATTACACTATAGGGGCTCCTTTGCAGGTTCCTGCTGGGGTGTGAGAAGACCCAAGAACTAAGTGGCCAATGTGATAGGGCAGTATAAGTGAACTATGTTAACCAAATCCTGTGTCAATAGATAGAGAGGTCCTCTACACCTCTGATGGAATACTGCATCAAAACTAAGTGCCCAGAAAGACAACTGGCCATTTGCCTTGGTTGTACATAGAGGTAATTCACCCTGTCAACTAGTCTTTTGAATGCATAGCTGTTCTCTTAATAGCAGATATTTACATAATGCCTCAAGTTTTACCAGGTACTTTCTTGTATATCATTTCATTTGATTCTCTCAACAATTTAGTGAGACAGCTACAATTAGCCTTGGGTTTTTTTTTAAATAACTGAATAACTTCATAATTTAATAACTGAAGTTCGGGAAGTGGCTTGCTCATGCTCATGGTCACACAGCTAATAGTTGTCCAAGTTCAAATTTTTATCCAGATCTCTAAGCACTCCAAATCTAGGTCACTTTATATTCCTTGCCTATAGTTTCTAGTTTAGTTGGAAATGCAATAATTACATGTGTAGCATCCCTCTTAGGCTTAATACCTTGGGGGCCACCTGATACATCTGGTTCTAGGAATAACATTGTAGCTAAGTCCTCTTGTATCTCATGAACACTCATTGGTGTGCTTCCCCCATTAACAACCAACAAGACTCATTAAGGTCTTAGAAAAGTCATTTACTCAAATGGCCTGGCAAGAAAAGGAATTATAAAGCATTTTCCTTAAAAACCTGGTCTACACTGTCCCACAAAGACACAGAGTCTGGGGTTAGGGGGCATGGGTGCAGGTTTAAAGGACAGCAATAGTGAGGCATACGTGTAGACATAGGTGGCCAAGGCAAATCACAATTCCAGGAAATGTAGGGCAACAATGCCTTTACAACCTGTGGAGAGGCCTCATGAAATTTATTATAGAAAGGAGTGTTGGTGTTGGTGATGATGAGTTGTTCTGCTGCTCATCTGGGCTTGCTCTTCCTAGGGAATGGGGCTAGTGCTGAATGGGCCAATTCATATTCATTCATTCATTCATTCATTCATTTGTTTGCTTGCCATAGGCTGGGACAGGAAGATCAATTGGATGCCAGTCTGGCTCCTCACAGGACATAGTTTCCCTACTAGATGTGTTGAGCTGGGCAGATTAATTGGTGGTTCTTCACAGAGTATGGCTGCTGACCTGAGCTGGGCATATGGCTCAGTCATGCACTGGCTCCTTATTGGTTGTAGTATCTGTTCTGCATGTTCTGCATGTTCTGCAGTCTACAGGGCTAACTCTTTAATGGGTTGTGTATGTATTTTTCACCACCTGCAGTCTTATACTTGAAAGGGTGTTAAAGTGTTCTTTTCATTTAGGAAGGTTATTATGCCCTTTCAGAAAGGTCTAGAGGTCCTTAACCTACAATTAGTATGGGAAGGGAATAAGCATTTTATACCACCTATTATGTGCCAGTCCCTGTGCTAAATACTTTGCAAATATTTCATTTGATATTCACAATTCTGTGAGGTAGGTGCTGTTATCTTCTTTATTTTAGAGTTGAAGAAACTGAGACAAATAGAAGTTAAGTGACTTGCCTAGTGTCACACAACTAGTAAGTGTCTGAGACTGAATTTGAACTTAGGCCTTCTTGACTTGATGCCAAGTGTTGTATTCACTGTGCCCCCTAGTTTTGGATTAGCAGAAGCCTTTCCAGTTTTGTTCCCTTAGGGTTATGGCTCTGAGGTTTGTCATCTCCCAGGCAAGGGTGGAGAAGGTTTAGCAACTCTTATTTGATAATTTTTATTGGTTCAGAATTTGGTTCCCTCAGTGAAGGATCCTACCCTAACTTATGGTGACTATGTCAGCACATTTCCTAGATTTCAGTTGAGTTTAATGCAAATGTATAGTTGGGGTAAAAAGATAGTGAGACAATTTGAGGACAAGTTCACTGATTCTGCTAGCCCTCTTCATATGCAATTTAGTTGTTCAAAGTCTCAGAGTCCCTTGTAAGGTATGGTAATGCTTCCTGTGTATTGGAAAGAACTTTACCCTTACATATTTTTATATCTATCTTGGCCTCTTCAACTTTGCTGAAATCTAATGGGGGCACTGGCAAATGCATTTTACTGTAGTATATATTGTACTTTTTTTTTTGAATGACTTGTTTATTTACTTTTAGTTTACAAGACTCAGTTCCACAATCACTTGAGTTTCAGATTTTCTCCCCTCCCTTCCCCTCCGCCCATGGTGGCGTGCAATCATGTATAGTATCTGCAAATACTTTCACATTGTACAATAGTTTGGTACTTTTCAAAGGAAATTTGAAGTAAGGAGAAAGATTATTCTGAGATAGAAACATTCTTTTTTTTTTTTTGAAGGGGGAAGGCAAGGCAATTGGGGTTAAGTGACTTGTCCAAGGTCATACAACTAGTAAGTATGTCAAGTGTCTGAGGACGGATTTGAACTCAGGTCTTCTTGACTTCAGGGTCGGTGCTCTCTTCTGATATAAGTTAAATAAAGTGACAATATATAGCCTTGTTGTACTCCTTTTCTAATCTTAAACCAGTTGTTCCATGTTTGGTTCTAACTGTTGCTTCTTCGCTCACATACAGGTTCCTTAGGAGAAAAGTAAGAATGATGTGGTACTACAATCTTTTTAAAGACTTACCACATTTTGTTGTGATCCACACAGTCAAAGGCTTTAATGTTGTTGTTGCTGGTCCTTCATTCTCAAAGAGGACCAATGATGTCAGGAAGGTGATGTCTTGATTTGCAAGTGAATTGGATTTAAGTGAGGCAGAGCTGTGCAAAGTCATCTGCCTCATTTTCTCTTCCAGAGTCATTGGAGTGCAAAGGCAAGAAGCAAATCTGGCAATGGCCCCAGATGGGGAGACCTTGGTCTTTACAAGCTTAAGATTTTTCCTCAGTCTCAGTTTGTCTGAGGCAATGCCCATTTAATAATTAGAGGCTAGGTAAGAATTGAAGCAGAAGATGGCCTAGTATTAATTCTTCATAAAAGAATCAGTCTGGAAGGGGAAGACCCTCAGAGCTTCTGGCCAAAACATAAATAATTATTATTTACATTCACTCTGAGTCATCAAAACCCAAGACAATCAAAGGCTTCAATGTAGTCAGCGAAGTAGCACTGTTTTTCTGTAGCTCACTAGTTTTCTTCAAAATCCAATGAATGTTGGCAATTTGGTCTCTAGTTCCTTTGCCTCTTCAAAAACCAGCAAGGTATTCTGGTAATTCTTATTTCACATATTGCTGAAGCCTAATTTGCAGAATTTTAAGCGTAACCTTGCTGGTATGTGAAAGGAGCATGATGGGTGATTTGAACATCTCCTTGACTTTACCCTTCTTTAGGATTGGGACATAAATTGTTCTTTTCCAATGCAGTGGCCACTGTTGTGTTTTCCAAATTTGTTGGCATGTTGAATGCAACACTTTAACCTCATATTTTAGGGTTTTAAATACTTCATCAGGGATTCTGTCACCTCCACTAGCCTTATTATTAGCAATGTTTCCTAAGATCCACTTGATTTCATTCTTCAGCATTAGATCGGTAATCACACCATCATGGTTATTGGTGACATTAAGAGCTTTCTTGTATAATTCCGTATATTCTTGCCACCTCTTCTTAATCTCTTCTATTTCTATTAAGTCCCTATCATTCTTGTTTTTATCATGCCCATTTTTGCATGAAACATTCCCTTGATATTTCTAATTTTCTTGAAGAGTTCTTGTCTTTCCCATTTTATAGTTTTCTTCTATTTCTTTGCATTGCTCATTTAAGAATACCTTATCTCTCCTTGCTAATCTCTGGAATTCTATATTCAGTTGGGTATGTCTTCTTCTTTTTCCCTTACCTTTCACTTTCCTTCTTTCCTCAGCTATTTGTAAAGCCTTATCAGACAGCCATTTTACTTTCTTGCTCTTCTTTTTCTTTGAAATATTTTTGTTGATGCCTCCTATACATTGCTGCAAACCTCTGCTCATAGTTCTTCAGTTACTCTATTTACCAGATCTAATCTCTTAAGTCTATTCATCACCTCTACTTTATATTCATAAGGGAATTCCTTTAGGCCATACCTATACAGTTGGATGTTTTTCCCTGCTTTCTTGAATTTAAGTGAGAATTTTGCAAAAAGAATCTCATGATCTGAGCCACAGTCAGCTCCAGCTCTTGTTTTAACTGACTGTAAAGAGCTTTTCCACCTTTGGCTGAAAGTGTATAATCAATATGATTTCTACATTGACCATCTGGTGAGGTTTGTGTGTAGAATTACCTTCTGGATTGTTGAAAAAGAGTGTTTGCTATGACTAGAGAGCTATCTTGACAAAACTCTATTAGTCTTAGCCTTGTTTCATTTTGTACTCCAACGCCAAACTTTCTTGTTACTCCAGTTATCTTTTGATTCCCCGTTTTAGCATTCTAATCCCTTATGCTCAATATGACATCTTTTTTTGGTGTTATTTCCAGAAAATGTAGGTCTTTACAGAACTGATCAATTTTGCCCTCTTTGGCATCAGTGGCTGGAGCATAGACTTGCATTACTGTGATGCTGAATGATTTGCCTTGGACTCAAATAGATATAATTCTGTCATTTTTGCAATTATACCCCAGTTTTGTTTTTCTTACTTTTATTTGACTATGAGGACTTCTCGATTTCTTCTGAGGAATTCTTGCCCACAGTAGTGTATGTAGTGATCACCTAAATTAAATTCACTCATTCCCATCTGTTTGAGTTCCCTGATACCCAAGATGTTCATGTTTAAGCATTCCACCTTCCGTTTGTTCCAGCTTATCTTGGTTCATAGATCTTACTTTCCAGGTTCCTATGCAATATTGATATTTATAGCATTCAGATTTTCCTTTTGTCACCAGATGTACCCACAGCTGAGCTTCCTTTAGGTCGGCAGTTTTCAACTTGTGGGTTGTGCCCCCTTTTGGGGGTCAAACGACCCTTTCACAGAAGTCACAGGGGTCTCCTAAGACCATCGGAAAACACATATTTCTGATGGTTTTAGGGAGAGAGACACTGTGCTCCTCTGTCTCCAGGTGGGTCCGCCCACATGCAGACATGCCCACATATGAGTATTAAAGGGTCCCAGCATCAGGAAGGTTGAGAACCACTGCTTTAGGTTTTGACTCAGTAGCTTCATTAGTATGGGAGCTACTTGTAGCTGTCCTCTGTTCTTCACTAGTGGTGTGGCAGACTCCTTCTGACCTGAGGGGTTCATCTGCTGTCATATCTTTTATCATTTTAATACTGTCCGTGGATTTTCTTTGCAAGGATACTGGAGTGGTTGGCCATTTCCTTCTCCCATGGATCACTTTTTGTTAGAACTCTCCACTATGATGTGTCTGTCTTGGGTAACCTGCTCAGTTTTGTTGAGCTATGCAACCCTGTCTGCTATGACAAAACAATGATCCAGGAGGGGACCCAAGGCCATACAGGCTCTATAAGCAATAGAGTCAGGATTCAAACCCATGACCTCGGAATCCAAGAAGATAATGTGCATAAGACACTTTGTAAACACGAATCTCTCTATAAATTCCAACTGTCATTAGGGTTACTAGTATTTGCTTTTGATTGCACTGGCATAGAGGCTTTTCTTGCTCAGTTTTCTTTCTAGTTATGTTTGTCTTGGTAATTGGCAGGGTTTTGCTATTCCTCAAATATGTCTTTGCTTGGGCAGTTGGGGGAAGCAGCTGAGACATGTCTTGGTTGATGGAGAGAAGAGACTGATTTGAGCATATATGGTTCTCTGTACTTAATCCACAGATAATTTATTATATTAGTGGTTAATGGAGAGCAGCCTCTGCTAATTGACTCAGGTGAGTCGATCTCCCCACTAGAGGGTGCTTTTGCTGTATACTATACAAAACACTAATTTGATAGCACTGAGGTCCTGATTGTTTAATATACCCCTGCTGTTGCAGAACAAAGCTAGAATCCCCCTGTTGCTGGGAGCTTCACAGAACAAATATGTGTTCTAGTTCTTCTGGAACAAGCTCAGGGAGAATTTTGAGGTAGACAAAGTTTTTATCTCTTCAACCCAGCGTTTTATTTTATCTTCGCTTTGGTACTTTGACTCTGGTATGCAGGATACTTGACTGAGGCACAGCACCTGTACCTTTTCCTCTGGTTATATTGGTCCTTGTCTGACTATTTATTTCATCAGAAGTTATTTGTTATAAATACCATTCCCTCAGGGCCTGTCTAGGTGACAGGCCTTAATCTGAGAAACTAATGAGAGCTAGTGCTAATGATTGATAATGACTTAAGGTGTCACCCCTTCCCATAATATTTGCATTTTAACTAGGGACTTCAATGATTTAAAACAAAGGAGTGAAGAATGTGGGAACTTTAAGACTTCCTGTTATGAGAATATGATTCTAGTCTTTCCCCCTTTATCCCTATGGAACCATCAGTATTTCTTAAACCAAAGTATGTGTCACCCAACTCCACCAAAGAGCACTGGATTTGGGGTCTGAGAACCTACAGTTGAATCCTGACTTCTATTTACCACCTGTGTTATGTGAGTCAAGGCCCTTCCTCTTCTTTGGGATCATTTCCTGATCTGTAAAAGAAATGGATTGGGGGAGAGCCTCTTCCTCCTTTCCTTCCACAGTTTAGGAAAGGCATTGACAAAGTGGTACATACCCAGAAGAAGGTCATCAAAATGGTGGGAGGCTGCTCTAAAAGGAAATAAAAACAGTATTGTGGATGTTATGAGGAGATGAACTTTGACTCAATATATGAAAAAAGGGTTTCTAGCGCTGCCTGGAAATAAAACATGCTGCCTCCTAAAGTAATAACCTCCCCATCTTTGGAGGTATTCAAACAGGCTGGATGGGCCATCTTTTAGGGGTATTGTATAAAGACTTCCTGTACTGGGGGTGGCTGGGCAGGCAAATTTGGATTAGATAATGACTATGATTGTATGGAAACTGACCAGTTCCTAGATTCATTGAAGGAGCCTTCACTCAGTATCTGTAGTCTAGGTGGGTTTTCTCCATGGCATGGAATTTTGAAGAAGAGGATTGTGGGCATAGGGTCTCCTTCAGGGTTGGTGTTGAAGCTTTCCTGGAAAGTTTTCTTAGGAGCTGTAGTTGAGCTACAAGGCATTGAGATTCTTAAAATGTCACTGGGAGACAATCTTGTATTCAGACACCTGCCATCAGGCCAGTCAAATGAGAATCTGTATGGACAAGGGTAGATCTCATTGCCACTTCCACCTTAATCCTCCTCTAGCCATTCTGAAAGTTTCAGAAATTTAGTGTCATTCTCAGGTCTACATTTCTGCCTTTCCCAACTCTGACCTGGTCCTCTGGGAATGTTTTATTCCTTTGCTCAGTCACAGGGCTAGAATTTTGTCCCCTATAACTTTAAAGAATGGGAAACTACAAAGGATCATATGCTTGCATTGGTTCGTAGATTTAAAGCTGAAAATGATGTCCTATGCTACCTGGTCCAAACCCTTGATTTTATAGATAAAGAAACTAAGATGAAAGTTTATGATGCAAATTAGCACCAGAGGTAGATCTAGAACCCAGCTCTCTGGACTTTAACTACAATGCTTTTCCCACTATACCACTCTGTCTCCTTGGTTGCCAAAGGGGAAATTGAGGCACATAGAATTATGCTGTGTTCTTGGTCCTATACAAGTCTTATTATGAAGTCCTTGGTACTGGGGCTATGAATTTGAGTTTATTAGGGTAGGGATCATATTTAGAGTTGGAAGGGACCCTGATTGTCATCTAATCTATTTTTACCAAAGACGATCTGGGGTCTAGAGAGATCAAGGGACTTGTCTAATGTCATGCAGTCATTTGGTCAGTATACATTTATTAAGCACCTACTATTTGCCAGGCACCATGCTAAGTGCTGAGGATACAAAAAGAGGCCAAAGACAGGCCTTGCTTTCAAGGAACAGGCAGTAAATGGTACTTCTCTGACTCCTGATCTAGCATTCTTTCCCCTATACCACACTGGTGTTCCTGACCTAGGGGAGCAATAATATGAGACTGGAAGGATTTTTAGTTTCTTTTTATAAGAAGAAAGTAAAGGTAGTGCTTCTGGGTGTGTAACAGCTGTCTAATTCCTCTGTCATACCAGTCAAGCAGATTTCCCCTGGGATGCCTTCAGCCCAGAAGTTTTTCAGAACTCCCAGGAACTAAAGCATTTCTTCTGTGTTGAATTATGTTGGAGTCTTTGGGGAAAGAAAATTCCCTGACTTCAGTTTTTATCTCTTCCTTCTCACTACCCCCAAATTCCAGACTTGTGTAATCTTGTTGGAACAATTAGATTCACATCTGACACAGCCAAAACCGGAGCCATTTGGAGGATGAAGAGGCCACCATTTGGGGGCTGGCTGCCCCTTCCCCGGCTGTGTTTTCTCTCTCTTCCAGAGGAAGACACTCTCCTTAGCCCTACCCTTAGCCCATCCCAAGTTCTGCTACCAGCTGATTAATACTTTGCAATGAAACTCACAGGTTCCTGTTGTCCAAGGAGTACCAGCTATTTTGGGACATCAGTCTTTACTTAGGGAAGGTTTATTTGCATTCCAAGCCTTTGATGAAAACTCTTGGGTCTTGTCCAGGCAAAGCTGAGAGGTGGGTACTGGATGAACCCAGGGCTGGGAGAGGGTGGAAGTGGGGAGTGTGTCCTGGGCCTCAGGGTACTCCCTTCTTCCAGGTAGGTCTTGTTTGCAGCTTTTGGACCAGGTGGTAAACTGAGGGTTTCCCTGTTTGCCTGGGGCCCTGGGAAGACATAGCTATGACATAGTGACATCCTTTTCTTCCTATGGCCTTACTTTCTGTGTGAAAAAAGAAGCTCTCCAGTCTTTTCTTTGGCTTTTTGGCAAATTTGGTTGCTCAGGGCAGATATTTTTATATAATGCTGTGAAAAATTCACCTTGAATGCATGAAATGTCTTTTTGAGACATCAGAGTTTTTTGGGGAGGGGCAGAGTTGTGACATAGTCATCATTTATAGGTCTGGGAGCCATGATTAACCTGGAATGAATACAGCTTTGCCTCAGGGGGCCAAAATCCAAAGGGAGACACTTACTGTGGGGCGAGGGAGAAGGGGGGGAGATTTCTCCTCTTCATTCAACTTCTGGTCCTCTGCTAGCTTTGGCAACTGTTACTCCAGGGGTCTCATTGTTGTGGTGGTGTTTTCCTAGGCCCACTCAATTTTCTTCCTTGTCCCAAATCTTTTGGGGCATGAAGGACAGACTGCTGCCTCTCCCAGAGTGCCTGTGCCTGTGCTGTTTTGTCTTTCACTGTAGGCAAAGCCCTCCCCACCATCTCTTCCCACTCCCTTTGATTGAATGTTTTTTTTCTCAGATGGAAAAATTTGTTACAATTCTGCTCAAAATACATTGAGCTTCAATAAGGCAATCAATCAACCAATCAAGAAAATCTATTACATTTGGGACTCTGTGTCAGATGCTGGGGATGCAAAGATAAAACAAAACACTCTTTCCTCTCAAGGACTTTACGTTATGTTGGAGAATAAAACATATATCTATCTATCTATCTATCTATCTATATCTATATCTATATATATATATGTATATATTTATTATTGTTGTTCAGTCACGTCCAACTCTTTGTGACTCCATTATAGGGTTTTCTCGGCAGAAATACTGGAGGGGCTTGCCATTTCCTTCTCTAGTGAATTAAGGCAGACAGAGGTTAAGTGACTTGCCCAAAGTACACAGCTAGTACACTGTCTGAGGCAGGATTTGAACTCGGGTCTTCCTGACTCCAGCCCCAGAACTCTGTGCATTATGGCATCGCCTATCTGCCTCCTAAAACATATATGTATATATCTCACATGTGCATATACAAAATACATTTGAATATAATAATAATATAATAATAACTAGAATTAATATCGTGCCTGAAGTTTGCGAAGTGCCTCACATATTTGATTTCATTTGATACTTACAAAAAGCTATGGAATAGATCCATTATTCTCATTTTTACAGAGGGGGAAACTGAGGTAGAGAAAGCTTAAGAGATTTGCCCAGGGTCTGAGGCAGGATTTGAACCCAGTTCTCCCTTGCTCTAAGTCTTAGTTCTCTACCCACCAAACCACTTAACTGCCTTTGATGATGTAGTTGATGATATATAGTTAGGGATGATATATATATGATCTACAGAGAAGCTAGGGAAGATTTTTATAAAGTGATGTAGTTAGGGATTAAAGTAGTAGTAATATAAAGTAAAGTAGTTAGGGAGATAAGACTCTTGGCAGTTGGGAGAATTAGGTAAGCTTTGTCTAGGAAGTGGCATTTGGGCTGCATCTGTAAGGAAGAGAGATGTTCTTAGAGGTAAAGGTGAGAAGGGAGTGCATTCCAGACAGCCTATGCAAAGGCATGGAGAAGCTCCCTGTAAGGGTAATGGGATATAAGATCTTCCCAGCCCATTAATAGGTCTATGTCCCCAGTTGTGATATATCCTGAATCACACAGAGGCCATTGGGGGAGAAACTTGCTTAAAGAGAAGTTTGCTTAGGTGAGGCTTGCTTGTAGGAAGGTTTTCACACCTTTTGGTACTGGCCTAATTAGACACTGAGTCATGAGGGTTGTGATGCCTTCTGGTTCTGAGAAGTATATGTATACTCTGAGTTGGTATTTTGCTTTGGGGTTTCACTTATGAGAAGAACTGTTTGATTTCCTGGTTGAGACTCTGAGCAGTATGTTCAGACACCCCAACTATTCAGATGTAAAGACTCTCTTGATCCAGTGGTGTATGTAAAGTGTATAGCAATATTGCTTTTATTCAGGCAGTCACAGCCCTGTCTGTTGGTTTTTATGTTAATTTTCTCTGCTTGTATTTCCTCTGATGTTCAGGGTACTGACTTTTTCTCCTCAACTAGTAAACGTAATTAAAAGTAGAATTGTTAACCCCTTTCTGAACTGTCTTCCCTAGAAAAGCAGATCAAAGAACCTGTGCTAGGAGGCCATCCTCCTCTCCTATCAAATACTTATTATGAAAATCAAGCAAACATGCTTATGGAAGTTAGTAGTAAATCAGTCAGGGAAATTACACAGATTAATTTGGGCCAAAGATGTAGTACCTTGTGTGATAGATAGAAGGTCAGTTTGGCCAGAGAAGGTCAGTGTGAGAAGGATGATATACAATGAGGCTGGAATAATATACAATGGGTCCAGGTTAAGGAGAGACATGCTTCGATTGGTATTAAGGAAAATCACTTGTCAGGGAAGCAGAGTCACAGACAATAAAAGCCAGAATCCAAGAACAAATGAGTTCATTGTTGTTATTCATGTAAGTCTTTTCCAGGCTCATTATGGCATTCAGGGCATTTAGTATTCTAGAAGGCTATACTAGTGGAGGACAAGCTTAGGAAGGTCCTGCCATCCAGAAAGGTCTTAGTGATGGCCTGAGGACTGGAGTTAAGTTAATTGGAGTTAAGAGGCTCACCCAGGGTTTCAAGGTCATAAGGATTGAATTGTTTTGACAATAAGAACACATGACAACAGTCTACCAAGATATTGAGGCTTGCAGTACATACATATATACATTCATACATATGTATATATATATATATATATATATATATATATATATATATATATATATATATATATGTATATATATGAACAAACCCCCATGAGATCAAGGATCACTGAAGGTTAATTTATTTGTTATTTATGACAATTATCTGCTGGTTATACAGCTCCAAGAGGTTATGTGCTGTAGGGGGCAGAAGCCTAAGATTGGAAGATCTGAATTCTAGTCCTACCTTAGACCACTTATTTCTATTGATTGTTTTTGTTTTTAATGCTGCCTAGATTCCCCCCATCCCCTGCAGCTCTGCCTTGCCCCTATCAAAGATCCATCTCTTCTAATAGACTTAAAAAAAGAGGAAACAGAGAAAAAGTCCAGCGGAATGAACTAAAACAATAAGTACCCCCTCCCCCCCCCAAATCAAACAACAACCCAATGTTCTATGTAACAAACTACATCCATGGGCCTTCCATTTCTGTAGGAATGGATGTATATGGGATGTCTTCTCATATCTCTTCCGTGTGGTTGGGCTTGTTCTTTGAAATTTTGCAACATTAATTTTCTATTGTTTTGTGTTTGCTGTTCTTTCCTTTTGCATTGCATAAAATTTGTACATTGTTTTCTTAGCTCTGCTTATTTTACTTTGCATCACTTTGTTAACATCTCCTCCCATGCTTCTCCATATCCATTGTTTCTTATAGAACAGTAATAGTTGGTTAGATTCCTGTACCACAATTTGTTTAGCTATCTCAATCGAACCTCAGAGAATTTATAAGCTCTATGACCCTAAGCAAGTCCTTTAACTTCTCTGACTTTTAGTTTCTTCATCTATAAAATGAGGATTATGTCTGTCTGTCTATCTATCTATCTATCTATCTATCTGTCTGTCTGTCTGTCTCTCTATCTACTTTTTTGGCTAAACCTGAGATTACATCAATATGTGGAGCTCCCAGTGAGGAATCCAATATCTTACACCATTTACCAAGATAAGGCTAAAATGGATACATGATCCTAGATATAAAGAGAAATATTACAAGAAAATTAGAGCATGAAACATATTACTTGTCAGACTTATGGATAGAGAAACAATTTATGAATAAGCAATAGCTAGAGAGCAAAGTTAGGTCTAAAATATATAATTTTTATTAGATTAAATTAAAAAAGTTTTTGTACAAATAAAATAAATGTAGCAAAGATCAGAAGGAAAGCAGTAAATTAGGAAAAAAAATTTATAGACAGTTTCTTAGAGGAATCCCCTATACTCTAATTTTTGATTCAAGGAACATTTATTAAGTACCTCCTATGTGCCAGGTAAGCATTGTGGATATAAATAAGAGGGAGAGACAGCTCCTACCCTTAAGGAGCTTACAATCTAATAGGCAAAGACAACTCACAAAAGGATGTTGAAAAAGGGAGTTACAGGGCACCCTGGTGCCCTGGTCAGGATTCTATCTATGTATCTATGTATCTATGTATCTATGTATCTATCTATCTATTTTTTTTGGCCAAACCTGAGATTCCATCAATATGTGGAGCTCCCAGTGAGGAATCCAAATCAGGAACTCCCTGCCCAGGAGTCAGGCACTTCTGAGGAGTGGAAATCAAGAAGAGGTGCTGATAGAAATTGGAGTTACCTGGAAGGTTGTGAGCCCACTACAATGGAAGATTTGGGGAAGAGTTTAATGCTCCACCCTCTAGCCCTCCAATTAGAGGGGAAGGAGGAGAGAGAATAAAATCACTCTTCAACTTTCAGTTCCCTGGATCACTGAGAAATTAAATGACTTCTCCAGGGTGACACCAAGGACACATATCCAAGGTAGGACTTGTACCCAAGTCTGTCTGATGTTAAGGCAAGCTTTCTACCCACTGTATTAGACTGCCTTACTATCACCTTGTGACTTCATTATTTCCATTTATTTGTGAAGGTCAAATGAGTGTAAAGTGCTTTTCAAATCTTAAAATGCTATGTAAAAATGAGGTATTATTATTGTTGACTAGGCTACTATTAAAATGAGTTTGGGATGCCAAACTCCTCCAATTTACCTATTAACTCAAGAAAGTTGCCTTGGGAGCATCCTGGGGTGGGAAGGGGAGGGAAAAGACTGATGGTTTAGGCTAAAAAAACCAAACAAACAAAACCAAAACTGTTTCAGAGCCATAATCCAAAATGTTGACAGGCCGTTATATACTGACATAATTAAGAAAATTAAGATCTGACTGCCTTGTTATTGGGAGGCTCCATTCCTCTGGCACAAATCTACAAAACTGTTATTTTTCCCATTAATTTACTCATTCATTCAGTCAATCAATATTCACTGACTACCCACTCTGTGCAAGGCCCTCTACTGGGCATGGAAAGAGATACAAAGGTAAATAAGACTGTCTCTGTCCTCATGAATCTTATACTCTACGAGGGGAAATAAGATAGAGGCATAAATATTATAGCATAAAATAGAGTATTTGCTTGATATTCAAGGCCCTACTCATTTTGGAACCACTCTGCCTTTCTAGCATTTTCTCAGACTATTCCCTTTCCTTCCTTCTATTTGATGTTCCAGTCAACCACACTCAGCAGTCACTTGCCACCCTCCACGTACATTCTGTACTTTTCTGTCTTAGTCCCTTTGATCATATTGTTCCTTTTGCCTGAAAGGCTCTCTCTGCTTTCCTCCCTGGCTGTTGAATTTCTGTCTATTCTTTAAAGCCCAACCCCAATTCTTCCTCTTGCAGGAAGCTGCCCCTGAACTCTCCAGTCAGGAATAACCTGCTGGAACCTCATTAAGTATTTTGTTTGCAATTCTCTTATGCATCTCTAAGAGTTTGAAGTGAGACATGGGAACTCAGTGTATAACCTGGATATAGATAGATCTGAAATGCCCCATTCCACATTTCCAAGGAAAATTGCAATTTCTGAATTTGTGGGAGCAGAAGGATCATCGTGACTAGACAATCTTTCCTTTGCTTTCCTATCTTCAAGAGAAACATTGGGCTGGAATTATATTTAATCTATCTATCTATCTATCTATCTATCTATCTATCTATCCATCCATCCATCCATATAATCTCAGATATTGACAGTCCAAGGGCACAATGTTCTTTTGGGTTTCAAGATAAAAAACCACTTTAGCTGGTTGCTGCAAGTGGGAAATAGTCTTACTCCAGGCTAGGATAGTAACAATTAGCTTATTTTGGCTAGCCTAGTTACCCTCTTACAAAATGCTTATTACCGTATTGTAGGCATCTGGGGAAGGAAAGAGTTGTTAGGTGCTGGCTTGGATCTTATGTCAAAGACACCAATCCTCCTTATCTTTGTCCAGGTTCTGCTGTTGGTTTAGCCCTGACAGCGTCAGTGTGGTACCTACACAGAAGGTGTTCTGCAACGTGGATCACCTATTAAAAAAAGTTAAATAATTAAGAGCAAGATTTTTTCCACTTCCAGTCTTGGCAGCTTTCATGGTTCTTTCTTTTCTCCAGTGGTGCCCATTACCATCTAAGGAAATGGGCTTCAGGTAGGTTGAGGCTGGTTTGAGTCAAATAATTCTCTAACGATGGGTTGCTCTCCACATAGCTTACTGATCACATGGTAGACATGGAGTCTATCACTGGGCCAATACTTGAAGGTATTTGATACATTGATAATAAAAACCACCACAACGATAACAATAATTCACATTTATATTATGCTTTAAGATTCACAAAATGCTTGTGCTTCCCTGGCATGGCTTTTGAGAACCCAAGGGCACCTTGATGTCAACATAATGAGGCATTGTAAGAGAGGGTTTTATTAATAGTTAATGAAATATTTTACTTAAAACATTTATAATGTTTTAAGGTGTTGGACACACAAGTTAAAAAAAATGAAATGATATCCATTTACATGGAGCTTATAGTCTAAGGAAGAAGGCAAATACATATAAATAGAATGAACACACACCCACAGCAGCTCCCATGTATTTAATTACCACCTCTATGCTGATAAGTCTCAAATCTACCTATCCTTCCCCAATCTCTCCTGGCCTCCAATTTCTAATCTATGTCCTTTCAGACATCTTGAACTGGATGTCCAGTAGACATTTTAAACTCAAAGTGTCCAAAACTGAACTCATTTTCTTTTCCCTCAAACCCCACTTCACTCCTGCCTTCTTTATTACTCTAGGGGGCAACATCATCTTCCCAGTCTCCCAGACTTTCAACTTATGTCTCATCCTCTACTCTTCACTCTCTCACTTTCCATAACTAATCTGTTGCCAAGGCCTGTGGCTTTCAAATCTGTAGCATTCCTCAAATATTCCCCCTTCTTTCCTCTGCCACCATTCATCATTTCATACCCGGATTGTTGAAATAGCCTGTGAGTGGGTGGGTCTCCCTGCCTCCAGTCTCTCTTCACTCTAGTCCATCCTCTACTCAGCTGTCAAATTGATTTTCCTAAAGCACTATGTCACCATCCCCATTCCCCCTAGGAAATTCCAGTGGCTCCCCATTGCTTCCAGACTCAAATATAAAATCCTCTGTTTGGCATTCAAAGCCCTTCATAGTCTGGCTGCCTCTCGCCTTTCCAGTCTTCTCTCACCTTACCCTTCACCATGTTCTCTTTGATCCAATGACACTGTCCTCCTGGCTCTTCCATTTCATACAGAAGACGGTGTCTGCACTACATTATAATGGAAGAAATGGACTCAGTGAGGCAGAGGTAAGGGAGGAAACATGGGGAATGGATAATACAATGGAGTATTGTGAGTATAGGATAGAGAAGTCAATTTGGCTGGATTGCAAAGCAGAACAGGTGAGTGGAGCAATGTCCAATGAGGCTACCAATTCTTTACAAAGTCTTATCTCTGTTATTAACACAATGGATGGCAATCACAAAACACATACTATTGGAAATGTGTTCCACCTCTGGGGGGGTCATAGTTTTCTCTTCTATACAGGGTTGTAGTAAGACTTTGGCTTTAAAGTTAGAGGGCCTAGGCTTCTGTAATGGTAACGGAATTTGGAGATGCTCCTGTATTGCCTTGGTTTTTGGGTTGAGTGTTAAAACCCAGAGCTTGTGAATCCCACTTGTGGGATGGACTTGTTGACATAAAGAGAGAGGGCTGAACTGCGAGGAGCTGTGAATTGGGAGAGAGGCCCAAGCCTAGAGAAGGCCAGAAGGACTTTGGGAGAGCAGTATCCAGGATCGTGGAGCCTGAGTTGTTGAGAGAAAGACTGCTAAGAGCCTGTTAGAGCTGCCCAGGACTTTTGAGAACTGCCACCCAGAACTGCCAAGGACTGAGGAGGCATGGCTGTGATGCCAGTATTTTGTCTGTCTGTTTTGATGTTGTTTTGCCTGATTCACCTGATGGTGAAGGACAGTGCTGCTGTTGTGGAGGTCCTGGAACCTGACTATTGGTTCAGAAGCCCTGAAGGAGGATTTTCTTGTGGTACCTGCACAGAAATCCTGGAAGAGGGCCTTGCTGATGTTTTCAGGGGTTCTGGGACTGTTCTACAGGCAGAGAGTGACTTGATGAGGACACTGGCTATGGCTTTGTTGAGCCTTGTCTCCCCAGGAACTGAGATTGCTGAGGGCTTGCCTCGAGTGAAGATGAAAG
>CM053586.1:43182551-43198610 GCA_028646515.1 Pseudochirops corinnae | reverse complement strand
GAACTGAATCTTGTAAATTAAAAGTAAATGAATAAATAAAAAAAATTTAAAAAAAAAAAGGAAAAAAAAAAGGAATAAGGATCCTTAGATATATTCCTAATAAGTGAAATGTTTTCTAAGAAGATAGTCTGAATGAATTTTGTATGTTTATTAATTGTTTTGTTTCAAATATTTAGTAAGAATGTTCTGGTAATATTGAACCATTAAGTGATGTTAATTTATTTGGTGTATCAGGGATTTTTTTCCTTAGGAATAGAAACAAAGAAAAATAAATAAAAAAAAATATTTTACTCCTTTCCACATAATCTATGACACAGTGACATTGGTCTTTTTACTATTCTTCACATACTACATTGCGTCTCAACTCCCTGCCTTTCCACTGGCCATCCACCACATCTGGAATGCTCTCCCTCTTCACCTCAAACTCCTATATTTCTTCAAAACTCAGACCAAAGCTCACCTTTTATAGGAGACTTTGTCCTATCTCCCCCCTACTCTTGTCATCCCTCACCACCAAGGCTACTACTGCCTTCCCTCTGAGATTACCTCCTGTCCACACTGAATGTAACTCATATGTAAATATTTATTAGCACACTGCTACTCCCATTAGAATATAAGATCCTTGAAAGTAGAGGTCATGTTTTTGCCTTTCTTTGCCTCTCCATAACAAGGCACAACGCTGGGCACATAAGAAATGTTTAAGCAAATGCTTGTTAACTGACTGGATAAATGGAGGGATGGATGGATGGATAGATGGATAGATGGATGCATAGATGGATAGGAGTGTTACTCCTCATTGAGGGTCTTCATTTAGAGTCTGGAAGACCACTTGTTGGATGTGTCATGAGGAGGAGGTTCTTTCCTGGGTAGGTTTTGGTCTAGATGACCATTAAGCTTCTTCCTATTGCTAAAATCCTATTCTTCTATGATTATGGTAGTAGTTTCCTGAGTACAAAATTGATTTGGAATGGATGCAAGAGAACTTTTTGAAGTGTATTTGATTTTGTTATAATATTATGGGGTGGGGGTGGCTAAGTGGCACAGTGAATAGAGCACTGGCCCTGGAGTCAGGGGGACCTGAGTTCAAATCCAGCCTCAGACACTTGACACACTTACTAGCCTTGTGACTTTGGGCAAGTCACCTAACCCCAACTGCCCTCCAAAAAGCAATAATAATAATAATAATAATATGGGTGTAGGGTTCTCTCTATCTGGTCAAAAGTGAAGTTCAAGTTGTAGGATATGGGTTGGAGAATTTCCCTGTTCTTGATTTTTTGATGTTTTTATTGATGTTTGTTGTGAAGGTTGTAATAATTTTGTAATTGAAATAATGTAATAATTTTAGAGAAATGTGTGTATGTGTTCTTTTTAAGTTTGAACAGTTTCACTGGACTCATGAAAAATATTAAAACAAAACCAACAACCAAACAATGGATTCCTTTGGTTTGGTTTGTGGTCCTATAAAAAAATAACATTTTGTTTAGAGTAAATGATGGAATTCATTCTGGCTTTTTGGTTTCCATCTTGTTTTATGTTCTTGGCCAAAAACTGGGGCGTCTAATGCTTTTCTGAATTCAAGAACATTTGAACAGAATGTTCCTATGGATGCCTGCAGATGTGTACAACCTCTAGAGTTGATATTTTCTGAAATGACATGGTGTCAAGTCCTCAGATTAAGAACGTCCAAAAGTTGCAGATTCTGAGAAGCTCAGAAGCTCACAAAAAGTGAATTTTTTCCCAAATGATCCTCCTTTTTCACCCTATCCCCTCCACCAACCCTATCTCAGTGTCTAGAAAAGGCCTCATGAAGAAGGTGGTGCTTGAGCCGAGGCTGGAAAATAAACCAAGGATTCTGATAGAATGTTAACTTCTTGAAGGCAGACTACTCATTTTTGCTTTTGGATGCTCAGTATCTAGTACAGAGCCTGACACATAGTAGGCATTTAATAAATGCTTACTGATTGATAGCGGGAGAAACAACATTACATGAGCACAAAAAATGTATATGCAAAATGTGTCCAAGATGAATATAAGGTAGTTTTAAGAGAGTTCTAGGAGCCGGGAGGATTAGAAAAGTAATCAGGTAAAAATTAGATCCTTGCAAATGAAGCTGTCAGTGACTTCTCTGTGGGAATGGAAGGATCAGCACTGACCCCTCAAAATATTCAAATGGATCAATAGAAGGCATTACATAGTACAATGGATAGAGAGCGGGGTCGGGAGTTAGGAAAACCTGAGTTCAAATCCTTCCTCTACACTTCCCAGGAATGTGACCCTGGGCATGTCGCTTAACCTCTATCAGACTCAGTTTACCCAACTCTAAAATGGGAACAACAACAGCAGCTACCTTGATGGGTTGTTGTGAGAATCAAGTGAGATATTTGTAAAAACACTTAGTGCTATTGTCTGGCATATAGTAGGCACTATATACATATTTGTCCCCTTTTCAATTAAGAAGTTTCTTCCAATGACTCTGCTGTTGTTTGGTCATTCAGTAACTTCTGACTCTTTGTGACCCCACGAACCACAACACACCAGGTCCTTCTATTCTCCACTATCTCTTAAAGTCTGTCCAAATTAATGTTCATTGTTTCCACAATGACGATAACCTTGCCATGCCCACTCATCCAGTATAGCATTTATCTATGTTTCTCCCAAAAAATGTTTGCTACAAGGGGTCCACCCAAAATGCTGGAGGTCTTCCTCAATTTATCCTGACATTGAAAAGGTACCAATGGAACACTCTGATTAGCCCTCATAGAAACAAGAAAAAAAGAGTTTTTAAAGAGAGGGACATAACACAAGGTGTCAACATTTCCCCTCTCTGGGTCTCAGTTTCTTTATCTCAAACATGAGAGATCTAGTTATACTAGGTAATATCTAAGAGCACTACCATCTTTAAATTCTATGATTGGAGCAATCTGGGATCAAAGATTTCAAGCTGGATGGAATCTTAGAGGTCATTGGGTCCAACTCCTTTGTTTTACCGATGAGGAGGCTAAGAGCCAGAGATGGGAAATGATTGACCCAAAGTCACAAGCACAGTGGCTGACAGGAACACTCCACCTCCAAATTCAGGGCATCATTCTTTAAACTACTACTAGCTATATTCTTATCAAACATCACCATAAAGTTATGGCCCTTTCTGTAACATCATTCTGCCGATCAGCTGGGCAAACATTGTTTTCCCCATGGAACTAAATGGCCCGTGGAGATCTCCTTTCTTTTCTTTGCATACCCTGATTCCAAGGATGGACCTTGAATATAGTAGGAGTATCATGACATAAATCGAAAAAGCACTGACCTGAATTTTAATCCTCCCATAAATACTTAGTTTGTGATCCAGGACAAGTCACCTAGCTTCTACACTATAGAGGTGGCACAGGTAAGACAAGGCATGCAACACCTTTGCAAATGTTTTAGTGTTCTCTAAATGTGAATTGTTGCAAAAGTTTGGGGTCCAAACTTATTATCTTAGAGAGTTGCTTGGGACTTTGAGAAGTAAAAACACTTTGCTCCCTGATAATGTATCATATGTCTCAGAGAAAGGGCTTGAATCCAGTCCTTCCTGACTTTAAGGCTAGCCTGCTATCCACCATGTCATGAAGCAGCAAGATGGTATGGCGGATAGAGCCCTGAATTTGGAGCCAGGAAGAACTAAGTTCATAATCTCCCCACAGTTACTCATTAACTAACTATGTGACCCCCACTTTCCTCATTTCTAAAATGAAGATAATAACATAAACTTCATTAGATATTTGTGGGGATAAAATGAAGTAATAAAGATAAAGTACTTTATAAATCTTAAAACCTATATGAACGTAAGTTATTATTCTTATGCCATGTCACCATCCTCATCAAATGTTGCTGAATTGATTTCATTGTGAGTTTTTCATCAGTTGCCTCGCCACGGTCAAAGCCAACCTTGTACAAAATTCCCAGCAATTAACATTCCTGCCTCTCGCCAGATAATCCAAGGCTACCAGATTACTTTGCCTGTGGGACTCAGCAGTGCACAGATCTGACAGGCATGGAAACCAGGAAGTTCAAAGTGATGGTTCCCAAAGTGCCATAAATCAGCCCAGCTTTAATCTTGTAAAGTCAACACCACATCTGCACAGTCAGAATCAACACACCACCTCTCTGACTGCTACTGTAGAGCTGCTTTGGGAAATGTTAGAACACACTGAAAGTTCACAGGACCTTAGAGACCATCCAGTCCAATCCCCTCAGTTTATAGATGAGGAAATGGAAAACCAGGGATGTAAATGACTTGACCAACGTCATAGAGGTAATTAAGAGCAGCACTAGGGTCCTAACCCAGGTCCTCTGACTCCAAAGCCAGCCCTCTTTCCACTGGACCGCACTGCCTCACAGGGTGTTGCCAGGAGAAGAAAGCACTAGACAAGAATGCTTCTCCTTTGGTGATGCATTCTACACTCAGTTTTGTCAACAATTAGGTCTTGGGTTTAGACAAGCCAGTTTACTTCTCTGGGCTCTAATTTCCCTATCTGTCCAAAAAAGAGAAGGGGATTAGATTGGAATGATTTAAGATTATTTCTAGCTCTATAATTCTCTGTCATTTAAAATGTCCTGATAATAATAGAAATAAAGTTTAGTTGTAGCAGTAGACCATGCCAAAACCCTGTGAAGAATATATGTTCGTAGAGTCTTCAAATCTCCAAGGAAGAAGGGAGCTCAAGAGGCATCTAGTCCAACCTGTGCCCGGTTAAGATTCCCTTCCAGAGAAGGGCAGGGACTAAAATATTTTTTGTCTTTGAATCCCAAATACCTACCAATGCTTGGCATAGAGTAGGTGCTCAAATGTTTCTTGAATTCAAATATTCAGGGCAATCTTCTACCTTCAAACCTCCACTGATGGGACACCTCCAGTGACCATCTCCTTAGATAGCCTATTTCTCTCTTAGATTCTTCATGTGATTAGGAAGTTTCATTTTACATCAAGCCAAAGGACCTCCAATGATGGGACACCTCCAATAACCATCTCCTTAGATAACCTATTTCTCTCTTGGACACTTTTCATATAGCTAGGAAGTTTTGTTTTACATCAAGCCAAAGATCTGCTTTTCCTCAATTTGCAGCCATTACTTCACCTTTCCTTAGATGGCATGGTCCCTAGGCCACTCCCCAAACTACTTACCCACCTCCAGTCATTCTCTTATTTGCGAATATCCTATCCTCAAAAGTGAACCCAATAGAGTCCAGATGTGGTCCAGCAAAGTCAGAAGATGGCAGAGTTATCATCTCCTTGCATGGCTATGCTTCTCTTAATGCTCCCCAAGATGATATTAGCTTTCTTGGCTGCAGCATCACACTTAAATTAACCTTTCATTTATATACTCATTCATTCATTCATCAAATATTTGCTAAGTTCATGCTTACCTTCAAAGTGGTTATATTTGGTAACCGGAGAGACAATAAGGGAGGCTATCTCCCTCGCGAAGTTCCATAAGAACCATCACACATTTTGAAACCTATTTACTGTATGTAGTTCTTTCTGATAGGAAACATTCATTATCACTGGGAAATGGCACGTTTTAATTTTTTTTTCATTCTAAAATTAATGGGAAGAAGAAAAGGAAGAGGAGAAGGAGAAGAAGAAGATGAAAAACAGAACATTAGAAATGCACAGTCTTAAAGGAAGTGTGGAGCTGACCTCACCTACACAACACCAAAACATCTGGATGATTGCCATCTGAGTACGTGGGCCAACCATCTGGATGGTTGTCTCCATTGTGAACAAAACACCAAGAAAAGTGAGTGAATCTTTCCATTTGTTTCCAGAATGAAGTTGGCCTCATATAAACACAACCACTGTAAAATAATTGAATCAGTATGTTTACATTTTCTCGCCCTTCACCATCTAACCACAGCTCCCTCCTCTTCAGGCATCACTAACATTTGATTTTGGAAGAAGAAGATAATGGGAAGATGGGGAGGAAAAGAAGAGGAAAAGATGAGTTAAGGCTAGGAGTCTTGCTCTTGAATAAAGAGCCTCTTCCAACAAGCAAGGAAACCTCCAAAACAACAGAAATGTTCCCCTTTTCTCTATGTCTCTGTCTCTCTGTCTCTATCTCTCCATCTCTGTATTTCTGACTCTTTGCCTCTTCCTTCTGCTCTCATCCTTGTGATTGGGGTTCTTCTGGGATAAGAATTTTTCCGCTGCTCCTATCTCTTCCTGCACTTTAATCACTATCCAACTCAGTCCTACCCCACCATAACCCACATCCCCTTCGTTTGTTCAATTCCATGGTACCTGGAATAAGTAAACAAACTCCCCTCATCCTGATCGTTTTCATTTCAGTCTTTCTACCTTACACTTACAAAAATGCCTATCTTTGGGAGAATAAAAGGAATCCCTGGTTACCTTGCTTCATACCTAGTGATCTTTTTCTCAAACTCACCCTTTTATACATGGATGAGGAGGAAGAAGAGTAAGTGACCTCCTTCTCTTCTCACTGCTACTTCCAGACTATTACTTCACCACTGTCACTTAACATCTTCTCCGACTTTGATATTTACTTCAATTTTTCTATATTGTTCAACTAAAAACCTTATTGTGATCACCTACCAGCTTCTAGGACTTCAAGTATGTTACTCAGTCTTCCTCTCCAACCCAAACCTTGCCATTCTTCTTGGAGGCATCAGTACATATGTTGAGTTCTCTTTGGACATTTTTCTATGTCCTCAGTGCCTATGACTTATGCCTTTATTTTAATTCAGCTATTCATAGGAATGGTCTGATTGCCACCCATCAGGATCCAGATCTCTGAAATTCTTCCGCTTCCTATTCATTCAGCCCTTTTTTCCTTATCCTCTGGCATTTAATGCTTATCTTCTCTATAACCACTAGTCCTTCCATCACAACCTGTTTTTCTAGTCCAGCACCTTGATTCTGGCCTTACTTTTTTCTCTTTACAGAAGTGACCCTATGGTTGTTCATTTCAATTAAACATTATCCTCTATCCTTGAATCCTTCTCCCCCTGTTGCTATGTTACCTTGCCAAACCCTAATCCTGGTAACCCATACCATATACTTTCTCAACATTTGTGTTGCTGAGCCCTGCTCAAAGAAAATCAAGTAACCTTGTTAACTGTTGAACAGGACCATTAACCTAATCTCAGCTACTAGAACATGACTGCAAATACTCTCTCTGTCTCTCTCTCTCTGTCTCTCCCTCCCTCCCCCCTCTCTGTCTCTCTGTGTCTCTCTCTGTTTTTGTCTCTCTCTCTCTGTCTCTGTCTATCTCTCTGTCTCTGTCTCTCTCTGTCTCTTTTTGTCTCTGTCTCTCTCTCTCTCGGTCTCTCTCTCTCTGTCCCTCTCTGTCTCTGTCTCTGTCTCTCTGTCTCTCTGTCTCTCTCTCTCTTCCTTCCCTAACCTTCTAAGTTCTAAGACCAAAGCACTAGAAGTCAAATCCCCAGCATGTTTGCATGTGTTCCTGCAAATGAAAGTAAAATTGGGCAGGTCATTCCCATGAGCTATTGCTTAGTTTCCATTCTGCTTTTTTTCAAAGAGCCTTGGAATGTGGTGGGGGCAGAAATCTTCTTTATGTTCAGACCTCTTGGGAGAAAGTGAGCCTGGTGGAAGCAAACTCTCCTCACTTTCCCAGCACTTTGGACCTTTCTTTTGCTTTATCTTACTCTTTGTGAACATGTTTTATTTCTTTCTCTAGACTTGAAGCTCTTTGAGGGCAGATATCATGTCTTACTTCATCTTTGCATCTTCAGCACTGATCAGAGCACCTTACACACAGTAGGAGTTACGGAAATATTGGGTGAATTGAATTTCTTTGAACTAAATGGAACTGAAGTAGACATATAGGAATAGTGAGAGAGTGCTATAAGAGTCCTATAAGCTTAGCCAGAAATGCTCCTTGCTAGAGCCAATTAACCAAAAAGACATGATGGAGTCTACTGGTTTCCCCTGTCACATTAAGCTGCTTCATGCAACATTTGGCTTTTTAAACCCTGAAGAGGGAACAATTTAAAGGAGGTTGGGTTTTATGAAGTAGGGCAGAGTTATTATTTAGCAGTGTGACCGGTTGTTATTATTCTATGTACCTCAGTGTGTAATCAAAGCTCATAAAGGTGCTACTGTGTGGGAGGTCTACATTTCCTCCTTATTAAACCTCCCCAGATGTTCATCTGTCCTAACATTCTATCCATCACTGCCTGGTTCAGCTCACCTTCCAGCCCTTTTCTTCCTTGATGCTCGAACTGGGGGACTCAGAATGTTAGGCCACATGGCTGGCTACGTGGTAATTGCTCTCCGGAGTAGTATCCCATCTGTCTAAATGTCTTTTTTCTCCTTGATGTGGTTGTGTGTCTGTTCTGATTCAGAACTGCCTCTCTCATGAGAACCTGACTCCAAACCACAGAAGAATTTGCACATTACTTTTGGAAATTGTCTTAAGAACTCTCTGACATCCTAAGAACTCCATGACTCCACTCATAGATGTTTCTGAATGATATATTCTAGTTCAGTTACTGAACAGTGAGTGGGGATCAGCAGGAAGAATTTGTGTGGCTTTATTTTTTCCTGGACACAAGTCACTCAAGGCCATCTGTTACATGAATCCATGGACCAACCATAGACTAGTAGTTGGGAGATATAGGTTCAAATACTAGGTAAGTTTCGTAGGATCAGAGAGGGTCATATTTTTAGAAGTTATATAATCCAACCCCTTGGTTCACAGATGAGATAACTAAGGCCCAGGAAGGTTAAGCCACTTTTCAAGGCCAGACAGGTAATTAGTAATAAAGGGAGGATTAGAACTCGTCTTGTTGTGCACAGCAGATTTGCAATTTCATATACAACCATATTGGTAAATCAGATTGGCAAAGATGATAAATGACAAAAAGTCAGTGTTGGAGAAACTGGGAAGATAGGTGCACTAAATTGCGATTAGTGCAACTGTCCAACTGTTTGGGGCAGGAATTTTCAATTATTCTAGAAAAGTCACTATAGTTATGTCCATACCCTTTAACATAGAGAATTCTTTACTCAAAATTCAACCCCAAGGATACCAAAATACTGAAGGATTCCATATATAACCAAATACTGGTAACTGTATCTTCATGTGTCATGAGTAACTGAAAAAAACCAGTTGGAGAACGGTTGAACAAAATGCAGCTTATGAACATAATCAAATATAGAGACAATGGGGCGCTGAGCATTGGCCCTGGAGTCCAAGTGCCTGCATTTACATCCTAACTCTGACTCAAAATACCTCTAAGATTGGGGCAAATCATTTAATTTCCTTGGATCTCAGTTTTTCATCTGCAAAATCAGAAAGTTAGTTCAGATGGTCCTTTCTAACCCTAGATCTGTAGACCTATTTTTGTACCATCAAAATTTACAGATACGAGGAATTCAGAGAAACATAGCAAGATTTGTGTGAACTGATGCGAAGGAAAGAGAGCAAAAGAAAATGTTATACTCAATGACTACTATAATGTAAATAAAGACAACAACACTAAGAGGCAAATCTATTCAGATTAAATGAATCATCAATCTTGGTTGAAGAAAACAAATATGTCTTCCCTTTTGGCAAAGAGGTGGGAGGTGATGGCTGCAAAATGTTGCATTAACCATTAGATATATTTCCTGTGTCAGTCAGTTGTGCTCACTATATTTTTCCTTGTTATAAGACAGAGGGATATATATGTAGGAAATGAATATCAGCAAACAACTATGGTTTAAAACAAATCAAAAGGCATATACGATATATAAAATAAAACAAAACAAGGGGACTAGACTTGATTTATAAGGTTTCTTCCAACGCTGATGGTCTATGAATCAACAGACTTCAACCAATGTCATGTCATAATCATGACCACCAAAAGACATGACGGATCACATATCTAAGGTTTTAAACGGTGGAGTGCCCAAAACCCAGGCCAAAGGGACTTCCAGGTATGACCATAGGTGTGGCAGTCCATCTAAGATCACACCTCCCTCAAGAGCAAATGGTGTGTCCTTTTGGAAAGTAGGCTACTAAGCTGCTGTGGAGTCTACTGCAGATTCTCTCATATCTAAGAGGCAATGTACATAGAAGATACTTTTTTTGAGACTAAATTTCTTCTCTCATCAAGGCTACCACTTATGGCCAAGAATTGTATCTCCTCACTGTCAAATGACATTTCTACAAATTAGAAAATTGTTAGTGCTACTAAAGACACTGGAAAATGACTCAAACCACTCTAATATTCCGGGAGGGATCCCAGGAACAAATGAGAATACTATCAAGACTGACCACTTCTGCACTGCCTATCTTATGGAAGAACTTTCATCACTTCCCCAATCTACACAATATGTAGATACATGATAAGAGGAATCTCTGAATAGCACATCGTCATCACTCAGTCACAGAGTTCTAACCAGACTGAGAGTCATTCACAGACCAACCAACCTGCTGCCACAGCAAAGCCTTTCACTCTTTCCATTCCCAGAACAACCTCTTGGCACTCCTCATAGGATCCTAGATCTAAGTCTGGAAGGGACCTCAGAGGCCAACTAGCCATTTTACAGATGAGGAAGCCTGATGTTTCGGAAGGATGAATGGCTCTTCCAAAGATCCACAGATAGTGTCAGAGGAGAGTCTTCCCCATCCTATCTACTTAGGACCCCTCTCTCTGGAACCAGTTCTTTTTTCTTTTTCTTTTTTTACTGTTCCCTTCCTATAATTCATCTCTTTTTGACTTTGTAAACCAGGGATTCTTTTTGGTGTACCTGTACTGACCAAGAAGTCTAAAGATAGATTTCAGAGGGTATAGGAATTGGATGGTCAAAAAAAATTATTTGAATATGTTATATCCTTTATAATACCATGGATTTCATTTTGTACATTTAAAAAAAACATTCTAAGAAGGGGTCCTTAGTCTTTACCAGACTAAGGAAGTCCATAACACAAGAAAGGTTAAGAATCCCTAGAATCCCCACTCCTTCCTGAGCTTTCTTCTTCATCAATAATAGCCTCCTGGTAGACAATATGGATGGAGACTTTCTGCATAACCCTTAGATTAGAGCTACAAAACTAGTACATTTTCAGGATCCGACAGAAGATAGTACTGCTATAGAGATGTCAAATTCCTTCTAGATCAGACCCCAAGTTCAACCTCATAGGAAATACCATAGCTTTGGTAGATTCTTGGAGGGGAGAGGCTTCAATGAACCCATTTGGGATGATTGTGGATGTATGTGACTTTACCTGACTGCATTTATTAATTCATTCAACCAATAAACATTGCACTGTGCTAGGCACTGGAGATATAAAAAGAGGCAAAAGACAGTCCCTGCCCTCAAGAAACTCATAATCTAATGACTACAATCAAACAAATAAGCTAATGGGGGTGGGGGGATGTGAAAAGAGGGAAGGCGCTGGAATTGAGAGGGATTGGGAATGGCTTCCTGTAGAAGGTAAGATTTTAGTTGGCAAAGTCTGTGGAAAGTTTTCTGTAGCTCCTCTAGAAACTCCTCCATTTTGCCCCCTGGGAGGCTTCCATCCATAAGGTAGTGAGTAGCTCAGCGGCCAGCCCAACCTACCAGACAGCATAACACAAAAGGGACCTCGGGTCTTCCAAGAGAACTTTGTATTTGGTAACAGCAACATTGTTCCATTTCTGCAGAATATCCTCATGTAGAGTTCGACAATGTAAAAAAAAAAAAATTACACTGGGCTAGAAACATGGACAGGTGCTCTGATCACGTGGACAAAAAAAAAAATCTGTATCGATTCCAAGTTTTATATGATGCCAGGATCACGGCTGCCTTAGCCTGGAGTCAGTAACTTTCTTTGTCTTGTATAATTGTTTCTTTTCCAGTTCGCAAACATTCGTTCCGTGTTCTTTGGTGCCCTCTGTTGGTGACAAGTCAGACAGCCTTGCCATTAAATAATTGTTACTACTCATTGTGAAGTTTGGAAATATGTGTTGGGTTTTGAAAGACAATTGGAAAAATCCTCAGTCCACTGAAAATCAGGGAAAGCCTAGCTTAAAAATGTCGGTAGCATGAGTCTAGGAGAAAAGGGTTGGGAAAGGCATTCAAAGAAAGATTCCTAGTACAACATCAAAGGTCTGTCATGAGTAGGTGAATTGTGGTAACAACCAGAGTCCCAAGCTGAGGGCTTCTTCTGAAGTTTACAGAACCAAAGTGCCAGGAGTGCCACAGAGGCCCACTGACATCTTCTGACTCTGTCACATCAACACTCCTATTTCAGCTCCTTGAAAAAGTCATCTGAAATAGATGCCTCTACTTTCCTCTCACTCTCTTCTTGACCCTTGGGGATGATCAATCTGGTTAATGAAATTAGTAAAAACTGCAGCCTTGGTTACCTCTTCTGCTCCATTCCATGGTTCATTTCTATGTCAGACACAATCATGGGTCATAGAACATTAGCATCAGATTGAATACAATAGAAGTATAGTGGGGGGGGGAGGGGATTGTTCCTTCCTCTTCAGTCTAGTTGATATAATCACAGATAGAGACAAGTAAAGAAGAGACAAGGTGCTAATATATTAAAGTAACATGTGCCCCATTATTCCTTTATAAAATGTGAAGAAATTGCATTTGATGAAAATGAGGGGGAAGAAAGAGCTTTCTTGTAGCTGGCAAAATATTGGCCATGCCTTTGGTGATCCTTAAAAGACTAATTCTAAAGAGTCCAGGCACTGTTTGAGGTAGGAATCAGCTTTGTGGAGTGTGGCCCCTAAAGCTCTAACAAAATGCAATAAGGAGCAGGGGGAAAGGGGGTAATTTTCTCTCCTCCAACTTTGATTGGTCATGGATGGCATCTTACAGTGGTGCTATAGCAGGAGACAGCACATTCTAAAAGAGCAGATACACACAGACCCAGTGATTTCAGAGCAAGAAACAGTCTCAAGGAGCAGGACCTCTGGCAGCAGAGAAAAGAACCAATTCTTCAATCAAGAGAGAGGTAGTTCTCACAGTTGAGAGCTGAAGTATGAAAGGGAATAGAACCAGGGAGTCTAGTCAATTTATCCACACAGCAGAGACCTTATGCCCAGAGAGGAGCAGTGGCAAGGTCCTGAAATGCCAGAAGTTTCAGTTACCTTAGCTATCTATGTTCCCTAGGGGCCTAACTCATTACCAGGGATTCTAAATTTGAGTCTATTCTTCCCAGAGATGTTGTGTTTATCTGTGGGAGAATTCACCCCAAGTTGGAGATTTTGTAGCTACTGTTCTTACTGTGCTGTCTTAATAAAAGTATTTTCTTAGTGCTAATTATATCTTCTGGCTGACTATTAAAGGACAAGTTGTTGGTGGGGTTTTTTTTTTTTTAGGATTTTTATGAATATAGATCAACAGAATACTTTCAAATTTTTGAGAGTAAACACACACACCCCAGGATCATAGGTGAATGGGTGGTAAGGAAAGCTTAATGAGAGATCTAATGAATCAAAGAAAAGCATCCTAAGGTCATTTAAGGATGAAAAGGGAAGGAGATATGCAGGCAGAAGAAAAACGGAAAAGACAGTGCAGTCTGCTGTAACAAATTTCTTTTTGCAACCAAAGATAAAGTCATCATACATGGACTTGAACATCATAATCCCAGATGTGATTATAGAAGAGGTAGAAATGTTTTTATAGCGACCAAAGAAGGGAAAACAGCTGGATTAGGCCAAGTATACAAAGTCAAGATCCATGCTGTAAGCCAAACAATTATGAGGGCTTTGAGGGATCAATTTACAAGATATCTGAAGGAGAGGAATATATCAAAGGCATGGGGAGGGGGCAGAAATCAGAACTTAATAATACTAAACAAAAGGTAACTGAGAAAAAAATCAGCAGCTCTGGAGCTATAAACTAACATTCCCATCTAAAGAGAATACTTTTCTTTTCTCGTTAGAATCATGGCCAGATAGAAGAAAAGAAAACACCACATATTCCAGAATCTCTTCTGAAGAAGCAAAAGGATACATGATTTTATTGTGATTATTTTTGTTGTTTGGTGATTAAAAATTAACTTTGTGTTTAATAGAGCAAAATTATACCTAGAAAGATTTTTTCCTCAAAATTTTTTCATATGCATACATCAAAACTATACAATTTTCTTTGAAATTTTAAGGAAAATTTCTTTTTTAAAAATTTTTGTTTAGTTAAATTGTAAAGAAGAATTAGAACCGACAGGAGAAAAAATGAGAAAGAAGAAACAACAACAACAACAAAGTTATTGTTAATAGTCTGCTTTGATCTGCATTCAGACTCCATAGTTCTTTTTCTTGATGTGGACAGCATTTTCCACCATGAGTCTTTTCAAGTTGTTCTTAGATCCTTAAATTGCTGAGAAGAGCTCAGTCTATCAAAGTTAGTTCTCACACAATGTGGCTGTTGCTGTGTATGATGTTCTCCTAGCTCTGCTCACTTCACTCAGCATCAGTTCATTAAGTCTTTCCAGGTTTTTCTGAAGTCTGTGTGCTCATTATTTCTTATGGAACAATAGTATTTCATTACATTCATATACCACAATTTGTTCAGCCATTCCCCAGTTGATGGGCATTCCCTCAATTTCCAATTCTTGGTCACCACAAAAAGAATTACTTTAAATATTTTTTATACATGTGGGTCTTTTTCCCATTTTTATTATCTCTTTGGGATACAGACCTAGAAGAGGTATTACTGGGTCCAGAGGTATGCATAGTTTTATACCCCTCTGGGTGGAAATTTCTTAAGAAATCTTTTGGTTATTAGGTGGCACAAAGGATAGAGGCCTGGAGTCAGGAAGACTTGAGTTCAAATTCACCCTCTGACTAGCTATGTGACCTCTGTTTGTCTCAGTTTCCTCAACTGTAAAACAGGAGTAATAACAGCACCTATTCCTTTTAATCATTATAAGGATCAAATGAGATAGTATTTATAAAAGGCTTAGCACAGTGCCTGGCATATAGCAGATGCTATATAAATGCTCATTCCCAACTGTAATACCAAGCATGAGCAGCTTTCCTGAGGACTATTGCTGTGAACAGCTTTCAAGGTTCTGATTACATAGTACAATGAACTCTCTATTCAATAACAAATCAGAGCAAAACATTCACAGAGAATCAAGGTACAGCATTCACCATATCACAACTCAACTTATCACTAAAATGGCCACATAGTTTTCACCAAAGTGGTCACATAGTTTTCGACAAAGTACAATCATTTAGTAACTCAGTCATTCAATCATCCTTAAGGAGGCTTGGGAAACAAAGTACAAAAGTCAAAGTACTCCACCCCTGGGTAGTCTCAATTGGAGATTAGTTTCCAATCATAAACAAAGTACATTCATTTGGTCAATCACAAAACACAGAGGCCATTCACCCCTAGGTCACAACTAGGTTACAAAATCATCACAGCATTCAATACCCAAGGAGAGGTCTTTTCTTCATCTTGACCCAAGGCAATTTCTCAGCAGTTTCTGTTCCTGGGAAGACAAAGCTTAACAAGGCCACAACAACATTCATCCACATTGCCAGCATCCTCATTAATTCACTCTCTGCCTGTGAAATCAACCTAGACCCAACAACAAGGTCTGAGGAATTAGCACAAATCATCAGTACAGTCCCAGGACCTCTGAAAACTTCAATAAGACCCTCCTCCAGGATTTCTGTAAACATACAACAAGAAAAATCTTCTTTCAGGGCTTCTGGACCAACAGCAAGGTCCCAGGACTTCTGCAACAACAGCAACATCCTCCATCAGTAAACAAATCTGACAAAGTAACATCAAAGCAGACAGACCAAATACCGGCACCACAGTCATGCTTCCTCTCTGGCAGCAGCTGCTCTGCCTCCATGAAGCTTATCCCAAGAAGTTCTGACTGTCCAGCTTGTGCTCTACCTTATATACAGAATTAGCTTCTTCCTGTTCAGCCCCTTCCTGTCATGTCAACAACAGGGGTTCTTACCTTCTGTTTCTTTAACAGAGGCTTAATTTGAAACTAGGTGCTAAGTACCTCTTAGCTTGGCAATACAAAAGGATCTTCAAATGTCATTACTACTATACCACCTAAAATATAAATATATATATATATATATATA
>CM053586.1:43160227-43182051 GCA_028646515.1 Pseudochirops corinnae | reverse complement strand
AAGCGCCTCCTGTCTGCTGCTGGAATACATCAATTGTATCTTCATCCTCCATTTCCAACTGTGCAGGTGTGTCTGTTTCATTGATTGGCTGCCCATCAAATCGGAATCTGATCTGCCTCATTGACAAACCCTGTCGTTCACAATAGGCTTTCATTAGTTTACTAAGTGGTGTGTGCCTCTTAATCTTAAATTGCACCACCGAACCATCTTGCCCTGCCACCTTCAAATTAATGTGGTCGTTGTTTTCAGTCTTGGCTCCTTCCTTCGGCTTTTCGTCCGCCATGGCGAATCCGGGGGTCTCCTCAGCTGCCGCTTCACAAAAGAGGCACCAGGATGGTTCGCTCCAAGGGAACGGAGGGAGAAGCAGCAGCGGCAGGAGCAGGAGCAGGAGGAGGAGGAGGAGGAGGAGGAGGAGGAGGAGGAGGAGGAAGATGATGGTGGTGATGGTGAGGAAGAGGAGGAGAAGAAGGAGGAGGAGGAGGTGGTGGAGGAGGAGGAGAAGAAGGAGGAGGATGAGGAGGAGGAGGAAGAGGAGGAGGAGGAAACAAGAATGAAATTTTGATGACAAAAAAGGGGGAAAAATTTAAATGAGGAGTAAAAACAGGGATTATTTGAAGAGACTGATGTAGATAGACAGGGTACTAACCAACCAACTTAGATTTCAAAAATAAATGTTCAGAAGATGAAAGCAAAACCAAATTACAGAGAATGAACAGACAAGTATGGCTGTTGTTCAGTCATTTTCCAGTCATGTCTAACTCTACATGACTCCATTTGGGATTTTCTTGGCAAAAATACCAGAGTGACTTGCCATTTCCTTCTCCAGATTATTTCACAAATAAAGAAACCAAGACAAATAGGGTTAAGTGATTTGCTTAGGGTCACAAAGCTAGTAAGTGCTGAAGGTCAAATTTGAACTCAGGAAGATATCTTTTTGACTCCAGGCCCCAACGCTCTTTCCACTGCTCCGCCTAGTGAGCATCATCTCATAAAAAGTGTCAAAATCTCAGACTGAGCTAAGGCCGAAGAGAGAAAAATTGAATTTCCTATTTCCCCCTTCAAAAGACCTCTCCATTTTTTGATGGATGAAATTTTCACAAAGGCAAGTGTACCATAGTATTTTGACCTTACTGTCTGAAGGCCAGGCATGTTGGCAGGCACGCTCCAAAATCCTGTTACATAGAAGTCAATTAGAAAAAGAAGAGAGAGAGACAGAGACAGAGACAGAGATAGAAAGACAGACAGGGACAGAAACACAGAGACAGAGAAAGACAGAGACAGAGAGAGAAAGAGAGACAGAGACAGAGAGAAACAGATACAGTGAGAGAGACACAGAGACAAAAAGACAGAGCGAGAGACAGAGGGGAGAGAGAGACAGACAGAGAGAGATTTGGAGACAAAAATAAGGAGTGAAGAAGGAATAGAACCTTTTCTGAGAGTTGAATAGGACAATAATAACTAATAACAGAGAAGAAGGCTGGGCTGCTCAATTATTTTCTACCTCTTCCAAGAAGAGTGACTTTTACGTTGGAAATGAGAGAAAAAGGCAACTAGCAGGGAGTTGGTACTTGATAGATAAAGAGATTGTAGGAAAGTACTTAACTTGCCATAATGATTTCAGGTCACCTGGCCCAAATGAATTATTTCCTTGGATTCTGAAAAAATTGACAGATGCGTTTGCTGAGGCACTATCAGGAATATTTGAAAGCTTATGGAAAATGGGAGAGGTGCCGCAAGACTGAAGAAGGGAAAATATCTCCATTTAAAAAATAAAAATAAAAGGAAGAAAATCTGTCGCCCATAGGCCAATGCATTTGTTTCTGATATCTGGGAAAGATACAGATTAAAATACAGATTAAATATCTGTAAAATACATAATATCTGTAAAATAAAATACAGATTAAAAAATACAGATTAAATAAATCATTAGAAAGCTTGTAGAAATGGAACATATAATTACAAAAATCCAACATATCTTCATCAAGAACATAACAGACTACCCTCATTTCCTTACAATATAGTTACTAATCCAGTATATGAGGGAAATGGATTTTTTTTTTACAAAGCATCTCAAATTATTCTTGTGGAGAAGATGGAAATATAGGAATTAAACAATAAAATAATCACATGAATTCAGAACTGGTTGGATGGACAGGTTAAAAGAGTAGTTGTTTTGTTTCAGAATCAACATAGCAGGAAGTCTCCAGAAGAGAACCTCAGAAATCAATGCTTGACCCTGGACTGTTTAATATTTATATCAATAACTTGGATAAAATCATAGATTTTACCAAGACCATCAAAGTTGCAGGTGATGTAAAGCTTCAAGGATAATCTAACATACTGGATGATAGTCAGGATCCAAAAAGATTCTGATAGGCTGGAATATTGGGCTAAATCTAATAAGATGAAATTCAACAAGGATAAATGCCTTGCACTTGGATAGAAAAACATCAATCTCACAAGTATAAGATAGGGGAGGCCTGGATGAGGAGCATTCATTCAGAAAATGTCTTGGAGTTTTAATGGACTAAAATGAGTCATCAACATGATGTGGCAGCCAAAAATAGTTAGATTTGGGGGTTCATTGCTTTTTAGGAATAGGGAGCTCTATATGCTACCTTCATCAGACCTTAACTAGAGTATTGATACCAAGAACTAGACATACTTAATTGGGGGGGGGGGGGAAATCTTTGCAGTAAATTTCCCTGAAGGATCAATGAATCAACAAGCACTTATTAGACTCCTACTATTTGCCAAGCACCATTCTAGGCACATTGATAAAGTGGAGAATGTCCAGAGGAGGGTAACCAGGATGGTAAAGGTCCATGATGCATTAAGATCATCTGAAGAAACTGAACATGTTTAGCCTTGAGAAAAGAAGATTGATGGAAGACGTTAGTTGTATTCAAGTAGTTGAAACTAATCATGTACAGTTGGATTGGACTTCTGTTTGGCCTCAGAAGGCTTCATAGAAGAATGGATAGAAATTGTGAAAAAGGCAAATAAAGGCTTGATGTGAGGAAAAACTCGACAATAGACACTATCCAAATTTAGAACGGGCTGCCGAGAAGTATTGGGTTCTTTCTTCCCGGAGGTCTTCAAACAGTGGTTGAATGACCACTTGATTGTTATGTTATAGTGGAGGTTCCTTTGGTGTATGTATGGGTTGGACTAGATGGACAATAAGGTCCCTTCCAACTCTCAAATTCTATCCTTTTTTAAAATTTCTAATTGAGGTCCTTTTGTTTCTTGAATTTTTTTCCATTTCTATTACTTTCCATTAATAGAAACCCTCCTTTTAAACAAATAAGTATAATAAAGCTAAATAAATCATATGCTGGTCATGCCTGAATGTATATTACATGTGCCATTCTGTACCTCTGTTCTATTACCTCTCTGCCAAGAAGTGGTCACTATGGTTTACCACTAGTCTTTTGAAGTCAAGGTTGATTACTGCCTTGATCATAGTCCTGAAGTATCTCAAAGTTGTTTTCCTTTGCATTTTCTATCATTGTCTCAACTGTTCTGAAATCATGTCAAATGAGATAATATTTGTAAAGCATTTAGCACAGTGCCTGGCACATGGTAAGTAGTTTAATAAATGCTTGTTCTTTTCCCTCTATCCCTAATTCCTGTCCTCATGGTTCTACTCATTTAAATTTGCATCAATTTATACAAATCTTCCCAAATTTCTACCATCTTCATTGTTTCTTATAGCTCAATAATGTTCTATTATACTCATATACTGTAATTTGTTCAGTCATTCCCCCAATTAATGGGAACTTATTCTTTCCCACAGTTCTTTGCTACAATAAAAAGTGCTACTATAAATATTTTTGTACATGTACTTTAAAAAAAAATCTCTTTGGGGCATAGACCTAGTATGATATTGCTGGGTTAAAGGACAGATCAGTTAATTGACTTTTTGGGTATAGTCCTACATTGTTTTCCAGAGTAAGTAGACCAATTCACAACTTCACTACCAATGTATTAGTGTGCCTGTTCTCTCCATAGACCCTCCAAGAACTACCATTTTCCTCTTCTGTCATTTTTGCTAATATTATTTGTATGAGATATAACTTCAGATTCGTTTTAATTACATTTCTCTATTAGTTATCTGGAGAATTTTTTTTTTCACATGATTGTTGACAATTTCATTTCTTCATTGGGGAACTACCAGTTCATTTTTTTTTTTATCATTTATTTATAGGGGAATGACTCTTGTCCTTATATATTTGTGTCAATCCACTATATAGCTTAGATAATAGATATTTATCAAACATTAAAATGTAAGCTCCTTAAGGGAAGGGTTCTATTTAACTTTTTGTCTTTGTATCTCCAGTGCCTAGTATAGTCCTTGGCACACAGTAAGGGGTTAACAAATGCTTAATGATTGGCTGATCCTTTGGGGAAATTCATTGCAACTATTTTTTTTTCCTCTTAACTAACTATTTCCCATCTAATTTTAACTGCATTATTATGCAAAATTCTTTCAATTTTATGTAATCGGAATTATCTTTTGGGATCAATTCTATTCCTTGGTTAGTCCTCCCCAGGTTAGAAAATCACATGCTCACAGCAAACCTGAAGTCAAAACTTAACAGGCTATTGAAACTTTGTCAGGATTATTTAATGACTGATAATAAAGCCAGAAATGTTATAAGATTATATTGCATTACGTATGCTCAATTGGAAGCTTAGTCTAAACAATTGATGTTTAAAATCAGCACAATGTATTTCCTCTAAGGAAATATCTGTAAGGAACCTGTAGAATAATTTTATCTATCTCTCTGCTCTTCAACCCCAAAGGACCATTAGTCATCCATTTTCTCAACAGGAACTTCACAAGAGAAAATACAATTGTTGCATAGAAAAAAAAAACCAGTAGTTTCTTTGGTCCTCTTCCAGCAGAATAACTGTTCCTGTCCCAGAAGGTGAGAAGGTGACTGCAAAACTTCTCTTTGCAGTCAGTAAAATGTTCATTCTCTTTGACCCAAAGATTCCTTGGCTAGGCATATATCCTGAAAAAGTTAATGCAAAAAGAAAGATCTCAGATTCACTAAAATATTTATAGCAGTACTTTCTATGGAAGCAAAGAACTAGAAAAAAATTAGATGCCCATTGATTGAGAATTAAGAGGTATAGTGGATAGGATATGGGATGTGGAGGGAAGAAGATCCAAGTTTAAATCCTAAGACATCTACTAACAGTATTGACTATAGACAAATCGCTTAACATCTTTCTACCTTGGTTTTTCACTTGTAAAATGAGAGTTAAACTCAATGACCTCTAAGTTTACTTCTAGCTCTAAATTCATTCATTCATTTATTTCCCCATGATTAGAGAAGGGTTAAAAAATTGTGGTATGTGGATGTAATGAAATATTACTGTTCTATAAGAAATGATGAATGAGGAAAACATTAAAAGGCATACTGTATAAACTGATGCACAGAGAAGCAAGCAGAACCAGGAAAACGATATACACAATGACTGTAACAGTGTGTATGGAAATGTTGCTAAATTGTAACGTCCAAATGGGCCCAAAGAGCGTATGTGATACCTCTTCCCCCTTCTTTTCAAAGACGAGGGACAATGGTTGTGTATTACTTCACACAAGTCAGGCTTTTTTAGAGATTGACTAGTTGCACTGAATTTCTTTTCTTTTCTCTTTAAATAAATAGTTTATTAAAAGGGATTGCTCTCTGTGAGAAGTCAAGGGAGGAATATAATGAAAAATATGTAGATGACATAAAAACAAAAGGCATCAATACAATTTATTTTTTTAAACCCTTTTTTGCTTCCACTGTCTCTTGGCTCTCTCCCTTCCCCTCCTCTGTCTTTGTTCTTTTAGTCTCTCTTCTCCTTCTATTACCTTTCCCTCTTATTTTCCATTTTCTCCTTTCTCTACTTACCCCTCCTTTTTCTCTCTTCTCTCCCTCTGCCCCTGTTCTTGTTTTCTTTTTCCCTTTCCTCTTTTCTCACTGTAGTCTTGACCAATCCTCTCTCACTTGGCAAAGCACTATATGGGGATAAAAATTATACAACCTACAATAAAAGAAACTGAGGCAGGGCTCTGTGCCAATGGTACTTTATTAAAGTGTCCATGGTCCTCTCTAATAAAGTAGACCTCAGATCTTCCTCATGATCTGAGATGCCCCCTTCTTCCAGGGCCCTATTTTTATAGGGTTCTATATGTAAATATTCAGGAGCAGCAATACCAGATATAGAATAATTTCATTGGTTGCTCATGATGCATAAACTAAAATAAGTGAAACAGTATTTCAGCAGTCATGCACCAAGCAAGGCAGGAAATCTTTCTGCTGACTAGGTGGTCATAAGGTGGTCATAAGATGGGCACCTGCTCATGTTGGACAAGAGAGAATGGTCCAGAGGTACAAAAATAATTTGGAGGGACTTTGTATGTAGTTGAGTTACCTCCACCACACTGGGCTTGTTCACCACCATGAGAAGGAAAAACAAGAATGGAGGGCTTCAGCCAGCTTTCCATGATTACACAAATGATCTTACCATCTGTAGCTCCCTGCTCTGAGGCCAGACATACAGAACTTATAATCATATCAAAATGATTGATACTGGTTGGAATAGAGTAGGCGGTCTTCAAAGAATCGGCTTCCTCATCTAGGACTAGTCTAGGTTAAATTAGGAACTGGCTGATCTTTGGTTCAAAGACCATTTCCTCCCATCTCCTTTCATAATGACTCATTTGTTTGGTACTATCACAAAACTTGTGAGGGAGCATGGTTATAGTAAAAAGAGAAGGCCAGACCTGGGATAAATGTTTGCTTCTGATGTATAGAGTCTCTATTACCATGGTCAAATTATTCAACCTCTTGGTGTAACAGCCAGCTCTCTTTGTCTATAAGTCATAAAGGAAGTGCTAACCTGCATTGATAGAAAGAGTGAGTTTCTTCTTCAGGCGATTTCTGGTACTAATAAAGTCACAGATCCAGTGTCCGTTATAGAATTCAAAAACCACAAGGAACTTTTGAAACTATCTAGCCTAATCTTCTCATTTTACAGATGAAAAAAAAGTCCAAGAGGTAATATAATTTGCCAAGCTTGCTTGCTAGTAGCAGAGCCAGGAACTTCAGAGTGAATTATATGCAAAGTGAAAAACAGCCCATAACACATCATTTCCCTCCAGTATAGGCCTCTTTAATTTGTCCTAAGACAGGCTGCTGGAGCAAAACAAAAACAGAATAATATATTTGCTTTTTTTTCTTTATAGGCAAAAAAGAGGAGAGAAACAAAATACTACAGATCTCGGTAGGAAAAAAATAATTGCGTATGTCAAGTATAATATTATAAGCTTAAGATAACTCATAGACAAAAAGGTTAACTCCCACATCCATCTCTTCAAAAATTTTATATAGGATATTCATCCAGTCAAAATTGATATGTCCTATCCCTTGATGTCATATAGGTTTTTCCAAGAAAACATCTGGTCTGCATGTTGTCTTGGAATATCCTCAGAAGACTCTGTCAATGATTAGATGTCAGGCTAAAACCCCTGAGAATTCAGAGTCCTTTCAAATAGCAGGGGAAAGGGGAATAGGGTAAGGAAACTATTCAAAGTTCAATTTCTTTCCCTGTGGCTTATGGTCGCCTCCTCCTTCTCTGCCTCCCCAGAAACCGCTCCAACCTCCACAGTTTCCTTGGAACCCACCACCAAAACACCATGACCTCCTCTATCTCTTCCTACCACCTTTTCCACACTAAATCCTCCTTAACTACCATTACAGACTCCAAAGGTACCTTCTAATTTAGGCTTGGCCCAATCCAATCTTTGTGTTTCCACCAATCTCCCCATTTTTTTTTTTAGAATTAGCATCTTCTTTCATGATAGTGATCACAAAATTGAACTCTTCTGATGACCCATCTTTCCTATCTGTGACCATCCTTGCACCAACAGAGCCATTAAAATGACTCAATGCTTTTTTGTGTGTAGATAGGTCTTTAATGAAGTTTTGTATGATTAGATTTATGAATTATTTTCTAACTTGTAATTACTTCTAATTCCAACCCAATTGCTCTAACGTCAGTTTCCATTTGGATACCAAAAAAATCAACCTTCTTTTGTATCTTCAGCAGAGGAACATTCAAATGAATGCCTACATACGCTTTAGGTGCATCTCAGTTGTTGGAAATGGCTCTAGATGTTGCCTTCTCAAACACTTCCTGTAGGCTTTTTGCAGGAGTACAATAGAAGAGATTATCCAGTGCAAATGTCTTTGAGTTTTCTCTTGAATTTTCTTGCCTTTAGTTTTTTCTTCTTCTATGGAGTCTAGAATAATAGCCCAACCCTTGTTTCTCTTTCAAGACCTTGTCAATTTCTGTAACTGCCTTAAATTCCCCGTAGGTAATTCTTTGGAATGTCCCTTTCTTAGTAAGCATTAATCTAACTTCAATAGCATCATCAAATACTTCCTTTAGTTTATTCTGAGTAATTTTTAAGGTAGGCTGTGGATGAAGAGAGTCCTCACATTTTTATCTTTCACACTTTCTTGTTTTCTTTGCTTTCTTCCAGTTTAATTTCAGAGCCAAGGATATCCGAGCCACTGAATTCCAAAGCTTTTTCCAGAGCTTTCGCAGATTCAAATTTTATATAGCCAAACTTTCTGCGAGTGCCAATTCAGACATTCATAACTGCGAGATCATTTTTGCAAAAAAAAAAATGTTGGGTTACTAGTTCTTACTTCACAAGAGCTTTTATTGAAACTTAAGCTTCCAGTGAAAAGATAAAAGCTATAGGTTCAATTTCTAATTTCTATTGAGTTTTTTTTTTTATCTTCAGGGGCTTACTGTTTGTCCATTTCCTTTTTCTTCTCTCCAAGTGATTTTTTGATGAGCATTCCCTCTTTCTTATCTTTCTCCTCTTCATCTTCATCTTCAGCTTTTACAAGTACAGCTTTCACAGAATTTTCTTCCCTTTGGCAGGTGTGGCTTCCATAGCTTCACCTTCAGAACCATCCTCATGGTCTTCATCTTCCTTATCCTCCTCATTCTCAGAGTTTTATTTCACTGGAGTTGCCACCATTTTTGTTTCTTTGGGCAGCTCAAATTCTTCACATTCTCCATCTTTACAGTCATCTTCTTATTCAGGTTCATGGTCCTCTTTCTTAGAATTTTTGCATTTTTCTTAACAGTGGATTACTGTTTTATCCAGGCTGGCTTCCTTTTTGCCTGATGTGATGACTGCTTTGACTGGGGGTAGCCACTTTCTTGACAGGGTAATCTGCTGACATCTTGCCAAGGGTCACAAACTGCTTTCTTGGCAGGTGTGGCAATGATGGCCTTTTTGATCAGTGGTACCTTATTTCCTGGAGTAGTCACAGCCTTCTTACCCTTCTTCTAGGAGAACACAATCTGTTCTCCATGATCATATCCTTCATCATCTGATATGTCATCATCCTCATTTTCTTCCATCTCCCTTGGAGAAAGAGTAATTTTCCTTGGATCACTTTGATTTTTGTAGCCTCTTTTAGCTCCACTTTGGTGGTAGTGTATGACTATAGAGTGGAGGGTGTGGATCTGTCAGCAGGGAATGAGGCAACATAAATAGTAAGTAGCAGCTGAGAGCGGTAGTAACTTCGTCTCTATGAGTACCTCTTATGTGGCAGCAAATGAGAAAAAAAGATTCTATCATTAAAAAAAATCACACTGAATAGTGGAACATTCTGAGAGTGGTGGCACTTAATTGGTAATCTCTGATGCTTCAGAGGCTAGCGGATTGCTTGGGCTCAGGAGTTCTGATGTACACTGGGATAAGCTAATACAGTGTTCACACTAAGTTCAGTGCTTGCTAAGTGCCCAGAAACAGGGACCGTCTGGCTGCCTAAAGAAGGTTGAACCATCCTCGGATGGAAATGGAGCAAGTTAACAATACTGAGATTAATTCCATTAGTGTTCGGTGATATTCCAATGATAGGTGTGGTAAAAATATCAGTCTCAAAAAATAAATAAAAATAAATTACATATTTAAAAAACTATTACCTTCAAAAAAATCATACTTTTGTTCATGTCGATACTCTCCCTAACAATCCCAAATGCAAAACTTCTATAATTTAGTATATGGTCTTTAACGGTTTCTGTGAACCAAAAAAATCACTACCGTCTGGCCCAGTTTAGGAATGAGCCTTTAAGAGCCTAATTAGGCTAGAGTCTAGCCGCTAGACCTTGGACATCATCAGACCACATATGAAGACTTTCCAGCTTGGTAGGAGTTTGAATTCATTGGCCACACTTTTTGACACTGGCCTCCACTCCATCTTGACTCCATGCTTGAAATGCTTTCTTTCCTCACCTCTGCCTCCTAGATTCCCTGGCTTACTTGAAGTTAAATGTTCTATAGGAAGCCTTTCCTGAATTACCCTTAATCCTAGAGCCTCCCCTCTGCTGATTATTTCCAATTTATCCTGTAAAAATCTTGCCCATAATTGTTTGCATCTGTCTCCTTCATTAGACTGTGACCTCCTTAACAGGTCTATTCTTTTGCTTTTTTGGGGGAAGAGGGGTATCCTCAGTGCTTAGCACAGAGCCTGGCAATTAGTAGGCACTTAATAAATGCTTATTGATTGACTGACATATCACAATAAAGTCTCAGACTAAGGCTTTAGAGGAAGGTGAGAAAAATAATAACTTTGTAATTTATATAATTTTTATAATTTATATTTATAATTTTTGTAACTTTAAAATTTCATAGTAACATTAATAAGACTATCCAACAAGTCAGCTACAGCTACTATGTGAAAAATATAGTATTAAAAATAGTGGTGATTGGCAGTAAGTTGTGGGAAGGGACTGATTTTCCCAAACGATGATGATTTCTGTAGAGGCCAGGACAGTATAGTGGAAAGGGCACTAGATTTAGAGTCAAATAACTTAGGCCAAAGTCCAAGACCTGTGTGTGTGCATGCACATGTGTGTGTGTGTGTGTGTGTGTGTGTGTCTGTATATCTGTGTGTCTGTATGTGTGTGTGTGTGTATGTGACCCTAAAGTCACTTTACCTCTTCAGGTCTTAGCTGGACTAGATGATCTCAAAGTCCCTGTTATAACCCCGAAGTTTATGACATTGAGCGAGGCTATCCTAGAAACTTTCATGATGCATGTACAATTCATGGAAATGGTTAACTGAAGTAGAATTTTCCCATTTATTCTGGTCTATCTAGATCAAGTTTTGTTTATTTGTTTTGCTTTTCTACAAAAAAGAAATTTCTGGAAAAAAAACTTCTAGAAAAGAAATTCACAAATGCTAGCTATATCTAATACAGTTTAGAAAGTATATAGCCTCTTCAACCAGCAGTTTCAGGTGAACTTAATTCTGTTTTGGAACAAAAAAACCAGTCTTATTATCCTGACATGATGCCTTTACACCTGTCCCAACATATGGGGTGGGGAACCTGTGTCCTCGAGCCCCTTAAGTGGGGCCCTCTAGGTCCTTAAGTGTGGCCCTTTGACTGAATCCAAAACTTGAGGACTTAGGCCAGTGGACCTCAACCTTCCTAATGCTGCAACCCTTTAATAGTACTATGTGGGCGTGTCTGCATGTGGGCAGACCGGCCTGGAGACGAATAGAGGAGGTTCCTAAGACCATCGGAAATATGTGTTTTCCGATGGTCTTAGGCAACCCCTGTGATCCCTGTGAAAGGGTTGTTTAACCCCAAAGGAGTCGTGACCCACAGGTTGAGAACTGCAGACCTAGAGGGTACCATGTGGCCTCAAGGCCACAGGTTCCCTATCCCCAACTATGGAGCTGGGGGAGGAGGGAGCAGCCAAGTTTAACTGCTGATAAGAAAAGCCTAAGAGGGAACATGACCCAGCTTTCAGCTATTGGAAACTGGTATTAAGGTCTGAAGGTTGGAGAAATGCCAGAGGAAATAACAGTTGGTTCTCCTTGCCTGAGCCTGTACTGGAGTCCACTCTGCCGGTCCAGGAGCGATGAGCTAGACGTGGTAGGATGCAGTCTTGGGTTCATGCCAGCAGCATAATGTCAAATAGAAAAGTACTGGATCCCAAGTCCATGACCATGTTTTGAATAGGGAACTGAATCTAGTTATGTTTAAATAAACTAAAGTCCACATTTCCTAGAGCTCCTGGGCTCAGAGCATCCCATGAATCATTTGAGTCTGTCTGGGTCTTAGAGAGATTTGCACCTGAGTCATAGACATCTTATAATGTACTTCTTGTTACATTTTTGTCCATGTGGTAAGAATAAAACATAGTATGTTCATTCCATTCCTGTGGGGAAATGACTCCAATACGCCAAGGCCACACAAGGAAGGCTCAGTGAAATGTAGAAAGTTCAGGAAAAAGTTGCAGTTTTGTAATAGGTTGGGGACTCAAGAACTATTCAAATTTGGCAAAATAATATTAATTATGTCTCTGTAGACCTAGAATGGGGCCACTAGGTGACGCAGTGGATAGAGCACCAGAATTGGAGTCAGGAATATCTGAATTCAGATTCAGCCTCAGACACTAGCTGTGCAACCCTTGGCCAATGCCTCAATCCTATTTGCCTCAGTTTCCTCGTCTGTAAAGTAAGCTGAAGAAGGAAATGGTAGAACATTCTAGTATCTTTGTCAAGAAAACCCCAAATGGGGTCATGAAGAGTGAGACGCAACTGAACACCAAAAACAATACACATTTTTGTAGCCTTTAGCTTTCTATTTTATTGTCTGAATTTATCTTCCAGCAAGCTTGTAAAGGAATAAAGCTAAAGTTTAAGCAGAAGATAACTAGGGGACTAGCCTTGTGAAGAAAAGTAGAGGCTGGCTATGAGGGACACAGTGGAGGGAACTCCATTTGGCAATGAGGAAAGGAATGGAAAGAAGATTTGGAAGTCAGGAATTTAGGTGATTTGGAAGATAATAAGCACCATCAACAAAGGAACAGAAGTTGAAAGGAGAGGCAAGTTGGGATTGTTTGTTTTGGTGATGGAAGAGATGATTTTAGTTTTGAATATGCTGAGTTTGAGATGCCAATGGAACATCTAGGTGGAGGTGTGTAGGAGGCATTTTGTACGATTAGAGAGCTCAGGGAGAATTTAAAGTTGGATATGTAGATCATAGGATTATAGCTTTAGAAATGGAGGGAACCCTGGATATTATCTACTCCAACCTTCATTTTTCATACATCAGTAAACTGAAGCCTATTAAGAGATCTGCCCAGAATCATATAGGGAATATGTGGCAAAAATGACAAATTCTGTGGCAAAAAAACTCACATTGAATTCAAAGTCCTCGGACTTTGTATTTTTCATTGTACCATCTCCCTTTATTCAGAAGTCACTTGATTAAGGAAACAGTTGAAGCCCTAAAAATGACTGAGTTTGCCATGAGAGAAGGCATATAAAGAAAAGAGAATAAAATGAAATTCAGACCTTGGGAGATACCCCCACTTAGGGAGCAGGAAAACATAACATATCAAAAGAGATGAAGAAATAGAGAGGCAAAAGAACTAGGAGGGAAGACTATCATGGAAGAAAAGGAAGAAGATAGTATAAAGAAGGAGGGAGCAAGGAAGAGTATAAAATGCTCCAGGAATGTCAAGGAGGATGATGATGGAGAAAAGGCCTGGAATTTGGTCACTGGGGAATCAGTGAAAACAATGGAGTAGGATTATAGAGAGTAAAGGGAATGAACATATCTTTTGAACCTGCTTATTTTCCCCGGGCATTGTTGGATTTAAGCTACAGCAGCTGGGGTTTGGTTTTGTTGTAATTTTTTTCACCTGTAACACACTGCCTGTGACCTCATCAGACAGAGGAGCAAAGTGAGGCAGGTCAGAGTGATAAACCAAGAAAAGAAAAATTATAGAAGGCTCAGTGAAGGGTGTTTACTTTAGCAACATGACAACTGGAAAGGGGATTACTCAGTAGCTAGTTAAAAGAATATGATGTCTGAACACTATCTTATATTGCTGGGACTATGGAGATTATAGTTTCCATATCCTTGGCTTTGTCAAACCACATCTGGAACATTGAAGATGACATCTGATCATTAACTTGTAGTGCCTTAAGAAAGCTATCAGAACTAGAAATATGGAGGTGATAGTTTCCCCATACTCTGCGTTCGTCAAACCATATCTGTAGTATTTTTTTTTTTCACAAAAATCAGTCCTGTGTATATTATTCTAGGAACTGACATCTTCCATTACATTAGTTTCTGCATGTAAATAATTAACTGATATGATTCACAGATAACTCATTCCTGTTCATTGTTTTAAAGGAGACAAAATCAGCAATTAGAAAAAAATGAAAACTTGAGAAATTGTGCATGAAGCATAGGTCAGGAAACCTCCTTCTAAAACATTTGGTTTTTCCCTAATTTGAAAAATTAGAGAAAGAACTGGGAGGTTCTAAGCAAGGTAGAGAGAATATCAATAATTTTATTAACAATTCTTATAAGATTTTAAATACGTAATGAATCCAAATACATGAGTCACATGACTTGGGACTCTGTATCCTATGCTAATGGAGTCAGAGTCAAAGCCAAATGGCTTAGAGTACTAGCATCTCAGTAGAGCTTCAGTCTCTGAGGCAAACAGCAGAAAAGAAGTATAGACCAAAAGATAGTCACACCTTCTGGGTCACAAGTAGGAAGATAAATTTGTGTGGTCTCTGAAGAATTAGCCCTTGCCTAATGGGAAGTGACCTTCTTACACAGCCAAACCTTGCCTCATAGTGCCACCCACTGGTTACATAACAATCAGGACTATCTGAAAGTAGGAGGGAGTACCCCAGGCAGTAATGGACTCCCTTTCCCTGAATGTTTTCAAGAAAAGGCTGTATAATTACTTCCATGGTATATTCAGGAAGCACCTGGACAGGTCTCATTAGAAAGCTATCCCAGATCTGAGATGCTTTATGAGTAAAACATCTACTCGAAGTCATACCTAACTAGCTCTTATTGATGTATTTATTTTTACCAGGGAATCATAAACCAGATCAGTTCCAAAAACAAAATAGCCCATTATTCAATTACATTTAATAAGACAGCATAACAAATTAGGTAATAAGAAAAGGTTCCATCTATATCACAAGCATTTATATACATAGGTGTCGACTTTCTACTGACTATCATTCCAAAGTAGAGAAGGGCACACATTCAGAAAACACGTAGGAAGGAATAAGACACAATGCTTTGAAGGCATAGATGTTAGACATATGTATACACAGTGCTTTGAAACTTACCATGTATTTTCCTCACATCATTCCATGGAGATCTCATTATCTCTCTTTTATGAAGAAAGTGGAGATGAAGAAGAGAGATTAAACAACTTGCCCAAAGTCACGTAATAATTATGGGAACAGAGGCAAGATTTAAATACAGACCTAGAAACTCCAATTTCAGGTTTCTTTCCTCTACGCCATCACTACTTCTCTAAGAGTAGTTATGGGAAAAGATTGCCTCACTGGGTGTATGGAAAGCAGAGGAGTATATAGAGCACAAGAATTAGAATTAGTTCAGTGGTTCTCAACCTTCCTAATGCGGCGATCTTTTAATACTCGTATGTGGGTGTATCTACATGTGGGTGGACTGGCCTGGAGACAGGTAGAAGAGCGGTGTCTCGGTTCCTAAGATCATTGTAAATATTTGTTTTCCGATGGTCTTAGGCAACCCTTGTGAACAGGTCGTTTGACCCTCAAAGGGGTCGCGACCCACAGGTTGAGAACCATTGAATTAGTCCTAATTTACTAGGTATATAACCCTGAGCTAATTACTTAACCTCTGCCTCAGTTTCCCCACATGTAAAAAGAATAATAATAGCATTTATCTCACAGGGTTGTTATGAGGATCAAATGAGATACCATATCTAATGGAACACCTTAAAGTACTACAAAAATGTTAATTATAATTCTTGTTATTATAACAACAATCCCCTCCTCCCCTGGGGAAAGGTACAAACTGACACAATAGGTCAAAGAGGGTATAAGAGGTGGACCAGAGTAAGAGAAAAAGGATTAAGTGTCTGAGGGTAAGCAGCTGAAGGAGGATAAATTGAGCAGGACTCAGGGTGAAATACAGAATAGGGAAGGTATGGAAGGGAGAAGAAGTGGAGCAAATGATGTTTTTATTCATCCTCCGTTTTTTTTTTAAGAGATCTGATAACATCATGGGTGATGTCTTGAATTGTGCACAAATTGGATTTAAATGAGACAGTTGCATAACGTTGTCAACCTCACTCTCTGTCCCAGAGTCATCAATGTCCAGTGGCAAGACAAAAGTCAAGACAACTGGTGATGGCCCAAGATGCATGCTCTAAGCACTCCACACCACCTGCCTCAGCCACCTTCATGGTCATTGGAACAAATTGTTCTCATCCACTTATTCCACTGGGGAAAGTCTTCACATGCTTGGAGGTAGACATCCCCCTAACTCACTGATGTATTTGAAGTTTGTCCATTGCCCTCAATCTAGTTTAGCCTGTTTGCCAAGATGGTTCACCAGGGTGTAGTTCCTGGACATGCTACAGCTTCTTCCTGAGTTTGATACCTATGATTAAGGTCAGTCCATAGTTGACCAAGAATACCTTCTACATATCCCGAAAAAATGATCAACTAATCACTTATTGGCTTTGTTTTGTTTGTTTTTTTGTTTGTTTTTTATACTGGGTCTGCCTATTTTTCCCAGGCTAGAAGTGTAGGAGCCACTTACAGACTGGTTCCACCCAAGATCCCATACATGGAAGCTTTGACTCTATTTCTAACTCCAACCTGAGGTGGTTTGCTCTTCATTAAGTAAGCTCACCATATCCCTTCACTCCCAGAGCTCACCATATTAGAGCCAGACTTAGTATAGACACTGCATTGGCTTTATTCCTGCTCTAGCTCAGAACTCTGGAGCTCAAGAGGTCCACTAGCCTCAGCCTCCTCAGAAGCAACACCTTACCTGACTGTTGCTTGGTCTTGACATAAGCAGGTTGATATAGAGGAAAAAACATTGAATAGAGTCAGAAGACCCAGATTTAAGGTCCACCTCTGCCATCTACTTGGTGTGTGACTTTAGGCAAATCTCTCAACTTTTCTAGATCTTTTCATTCTCCGTAAAATGTGTGTAATGAAACAATATACCTATCTCAGAGTTTCTCTGAAGATCAAATGACATTATGTACCTAAGCGCTCTGAGGACTGTATAAGTATTATACTCATGTAAAGTTTATACGTTCCTAGGCTTAGAGTTGGATGTTAATGAGGTTTTATAGAAAGAAAAGGCTATAACTCATGAATTGAGCTTCTGTTAAACCTTCTCTTGCTAAGAATTTTTCTTTTTCTTTTCTTTTTTTTAAAAGTAAAAACTTGTGCCTTGTGTGGGACTGTTAGTACTGGGTTCCTAGTATAATATGAAAGATTTATGAATTTCAAATATACTCATGAAAGTATATTTCATGAGTATATTTGAAATACAACCAAATTTTCCATTTACTATCACTAAGCATTACTATCAAAATGGATCCTTTTTTACCCAAATAATGAGCTTTGGGGACAGAGCAAAAACGCAATTTGTAAATTTACAAAGTTTTCTGCTTATACCAAACCTAGCTGACAATTTGATCTTTAGCTATGACATGTAAACACATATGTTTGTATTCAAATGGTTATATTCTAGCCATGTTTCCAGAGGAAAAAAGTAATCATCCTGTTTCAATTGTTCCTATTGAGTTTCCAAAGCCCTTGTGTTGAACAACCTAGGTGTTATTTCGAACACAATGTGTTGAGATTTGAAGTAAATCTCTGCTTTTAAGGAGAATGATAGATATTTAAGAAGGTGTGGATAGAATGCTGAACTCAATCCAAAACCTCTTTAAGTACATTTTAAAAGAGATCATTTTGCAATTGAATTCAATATTGTTTTTATCAGGTTCTCAAGTACAAGGAGTAAAAGTTGGCAAGTCTTAAAAGGCTCAGACTTGGCCAAAATGTCCTTCATTTCATTCAAATCTCTTTCATACTAAATAGAAAGTCTGCTGCCTTCTCCAGTTTGGGATCTCTTTAAATAAAGTTCTGGCTGGAGTTGGAGAACAAGGAGAGATTTGCGACCAAATCCACACTGTACTTATGGGGTCCAAGAGCTATAGACTTGAACCAACAGAAAAATAGTGTCCTCTTCCTCTCAATATCATCAGTGGCAGTGAGATGAGGATCATATCTGTATGCGACAGCATCCTGAGCATTCTTCAGTCAAAGTTAAATATGTTCCATCAATCAAGAAGCATGCATTAAGTACCAGGCATTGAATGAGGCACTAGGGATACAAAGGCAAAAATTAAAGAGCCCCTTCCCTCAAGGACTCTCCCTTCTACTAGGGGAAACAACATATGCACATACTAGTGGGCACAAAATGTATACAGAATAAATTAAGGTAATTTGGTGGGAGGAGGAGTTAGGAGCTGGGGGCACCATGAAAGGCTTCATCTACTAGGTAATAACTGAACTGAACTTTGAAGGAAACAAGATTGCAAGAGGTGAATGTGAGGAAAGATGACACAGTGGTTAAGAGTCTTGTACTTGGAGTCTGGAAGACCAGAATTCAAATCCTACCTCAGATTCTTACTAGCCATGTGATCTTGGGCCAATCACTCAACTGCTGTGTGCTTCAATTTCTTTATTTATCAAGCAGGGATAATAACAGTATCTATCTTACAAGGTTGTGGCAAGAATAAAATGAGATATGCCTATAAGATATAAAGCTATTTGCAGACCATAAAGCACTATATAGATTTATACAGGGCGTGAGAGACAGTCCGTGCAAAAACATGAAGACAGGAGATGGGATGTTGTGTGTAATAAAATGCAAGTAATCCAACCAAGAACCATAGGGGGTATGAAAGCAGGTAATATATAATAAGTCTGGAAAAGCAAACTAGAACCAGATTGTGAAAAGCTTTCAATGCTGACCAGAGGAGTCTGCGTTTTCCGTTAGCAGCAATAGAAGGTTATTTGAGTTTTTTGAGCGGTACAATGGTTTGGTCAGATTAGTGCCTATCTTTGGCACAGGACAGATGAATGAGGTGAAAAGACTAGAACCATGAAGATGAGGGAAAAAATGGTCCTTACTCCCAAGGAGTTTCTAACACCGTCCAAATATTACCAGTAGGGCTCAGGATTGTTTGTCCTGGGATGATGGGCATCAGAAAGATGTTGGGAATAGGTATTAACTTGGGTTATCACAGATTCATGGTTTTGTCCAAAGTTCTGTAGGACCATACTAGGGGGGTGGGATTATGCTAGGAAAAAAGGATGGACTAGGTTAAAGAGTAAAGGTTTGGGGTGGAGAAAAGGAGGGAAGTCTTTATTCCAGGTTAGAATAGCAGCCTGCCATCACTATGTACTAACTGTTTTCTGCCTCTAGATGGTGCTGTGCAGTCACCGAGTTAGATGATAACTGATTGACTCAAAAACTGGACAGAGAGAAGGGAATTGACAAGCTTCTCAGCCCCAACCCTTCCCTTTCGAATATTCATTTAAAATTTTTTACTGCTGTCTCCATTCCTCTTGACCATTGTGATTTCTTTACTCACTATATAAGATACTCATCTTTTGCCCTTCTACACAAATCCACCTCTCCCTAACATCTGCCAACCTCTGCCCCCTTTCTTCCAGAATATCACTGCTCTCTTTGGCAGAGAATAGATGAATGAAGTGAAAAGACTAGAATCATGGAGATGAGGAAAAAATGGTCCTTACTCCCAAGGAGTTTCTAATACCATCCAAATATCACCAGTAGGGCCTGGGATTTTTTGCCCTGGGATGATGGGCATCAGAAATATGTTGGGAATAGGCATTAACCTGGCTTATCACAGATTCATGGTTTTGTTCAAAGCTCTGTAGGACCATACTGGGGGTGGAATTATCCACTAGGGAGGGGTCACATCCCCTTCCCATTGAGTAAAACTCAAAAGAGATCTTGTGTATCCCACAGTACAGAATCTCCTCCTATACTCCAAATGGCAGGGCCATTACTAGGGGGGAGAAATTGGAACTGTCCCCCAGGGCAGAAATTTTGAAAGCATTGATACACTATCCCAGGGTAAGTCTGTTACTCTACCCAAGCCAACCTCCTCTTCCTCTAAGCTTTTGGGGACTGTTTTAAGGGGAGGCGCTTTTTCCCTTTTCAATAACTTAGAAACTGAGTAGTATCCCCAGGGTAAACTTCTCCCTCACCTCTATATGGCTTCCCCTAAGACTGTACCATATATATCCCTGCCTTCCCTTCGCAGACCCTGCCTCTTGACCTATGTGGAGAAATTGCTAGTTAGAATTCTGCCAACTGGCCTTTCTTATACTAAATGCTACTAACATCATTTTGGTTGAATACATTAAATCAGTCAGCCAGGAAATCAGCAGCCAAGCCATTCGCTCAATCAACACTCTTTATTGAATGCAGAGCCTAGCATGACTGTGTGTCACAGGTGGTTTCCACATTAGCAAGATTCAATATTGTGACTCATTATTTTCCCAGAGGAAACAAGGTGAGTGTCCCTCCTATTGGTCAGTCCAGTAACACAGAAGAGAGTGAGTAAACCTCATGAGACACCTGTGGAACAACATGGACCTAATGTGTTTGTTTCTTCTCTGCAACCCTGGTCAAGCAGAGGAGTGAGTCTCCAACACACACTGAAACCCCTTTCATCTTGACGGTGAAGAGTTTGGCTTGTCATTTCAGAACTGTATTGCCTGAAGTCCTACATGAAAGGTTCAGCTCAAAGATTCTAGAAATAGGCTGAAAAATTACTGTTGAAGTCTGAAGAACTCCAAAGGGAGTTAGCTCCATTTCACAATGTAGTCATGGAAGCAATAACAGAGTCTGAAAGGGGAACATGAGCCCTCGAATGCCATTTTCTTTTCTTGTTCATTTTGAAATGTGTATGCATGGAAGGAAGAAGACTGAGAAGGAGAAGGGGGAGGAGAGGGTGAAAAAACAAAAAGGACACAGAGAAGGAAGGAAATGAGGGGAAATGAAGGAGAAAGGGGCAAAATAGAAGAATATTTTTGAAAAGAGAGAAAGTAGATAACTGTTTGGCCTGACCTGTTATATACAGTTAAAATGGCCCAATATAGATAGCTAGGGCTTTACAAACACATTTTTTGCATCTTTGCTTTTTTTTTTTTCCAATTTCCTAATTACTCTTCATCTGACTTTCTATTCTCCTTTCTCCTCTTTCATCTTTATCAATCACTTAACATTAATTTATTAAGTGCCTATTGTGCCCCAGGAACACCACTAGGAACTATATGTAAGTACAAGGAATGAAGTAATCTCTACTCTTAAAGAGATGAAATACAGTCTATTGAGAGAGATAAAAAGTGTATATATAGAGAGCTTATTTTAAACCTGGGACAAAATGATGGCCCCTTTGTTGCATATGGTGCCCTCCTATAATGCTTTTTATATTAAATGAAAAATTAAGAATACTATCACAATTGCTTCAAGCCCCCAGTTAGGAAAATTCCTAATATTTTCAGGAGGTGGGTGAGGAGAGAGAGAGGGATGGAGGGAGGGGGGAGGGGGGGAGAGAGAGAGAGACGGAGACAAGAGAGACAGAGACAGACAGAGACAGAGAGAGAGAGAGAGAGACAGCCAGACAGCCAGACAGAGACAAAGACAGAGAGAGAGAGAGAGAGAGAGAGAGAGAGAGAGAGAGAGAGAGAAAATGAGAATGAATGTGGGAGCCAGAGAGCCAAACAGAGAGAGGAGGAAAAAAACAGAGGGAGAAAACAAGGAAAAGAAAGGAAGAAAAGAAGGAAGAAAAGAAGGAAAAAAAGACAAAATTATATATATATATATATATATATATATATATA
>CM053586.1:43134149-43152005 GCA_028646515.1 Pseudochirops corinnae | reverse complement strand
GTGTGTGTGTGTGTGTGTGTATGTATGTGAGAGAGACTGAGAGAATGTGTGTGTGTGTATGTGTAAGAGACTATGTGTGTGAGAGAAAGAGATATTGAGAGTGTGTGTGAGAGAGAAAAGAAGAAGAAGAAGAAGAAGAGGAGGAGGAGGAGGAAGAGGAGGATGAGGAGGACAACGAGTATGAGGAAGAGGAAGAACGTCCAGTGAGAGGAAGGAGAAGAGTCTGGGGAAGAATGGAATGGAGACAGAATCCATAGGTAGACTGGTCAGTCTTTGCCAGTGCACAATTTGGAAGAACCCTGGTATCAGCCCTGACAGTGTGTGTTTGTGTATGTGTGTGTCTGTGTGTGTATGCTATGTATACTTGTATGCATGCTCTATAGTTTAAGATCAACTGAAACACTCAAGTTGAGAGAAAGTATCTAACACACCTGACAAGAAATGAATAAAAATAACTGCAAAGACTCTGGAGGAAGGTGACTAAGAGATTTTGATGGTGGGTATGAACATGCTGCTCTTTCATAAAAGTTGATCCCATGTGGCTACACAGCTGCCCAAACACACTCCCACACTTGGCACTAATTGTCTCCACAATGGACAACTCCTCATACTCCTTTGGAAGTCCTCCAGTTTGGGCACCAGAAGTTCATAGGACTGTACAGTCAGACCTTGGTCTTTTCTCTGTCAAGTTTCCTGGGGTGCCATTCTCTACTTGAAAGAGGTTGGTTCCCCTTGGCCCTCCAAAAAAAAAAAAAAAATCATTTGCAGTTAAAACTTGGGCATTCCAGCACCTGAGGCTCATTCTGGGAATCACCCTTTCCAACAATTTTTTCTTTACCCCTCTGTGAATCCAGGGTGGTCATCAATCACACTGCCTCTTCCTGTCTTCCCCTGGAAACCGCATGAGGAAAATACAAAGCTTGCCCATGAAGGCCAGGCAAGTTTTGTCTGGAGCCTTGCAGGTTAATGATATTCTTGGCGAAAGAGCCAACTCTGTGGGGACTGCACGTTTTGCCCTTTGGAAAGGGATAAGATACCTTTGGTTCCTTTCTCATGCATGCTGACCTTTCTTTGCTTGGGAACAGTCTCGGTTTTTATAACCAACTTGGAAGAAATGAATATATCTGGTAATTGTATTAATCCAAGGATAACGTAAAGGAAACATGAGAGGAGCCAATCATAAAGGAGTCCAATTTTCTCAGAAATGCAATCAGAAAAACTGTAGGTTAAGGCCTAATGTATGGAATAGTTTATGTTCCATCCAAATGCAACTGAGAATAACCAAAAATAATACAATGTTGGCCTCACTTTTTTTCCACTCTGTCTGCAAAAGGATGTTTTTTTCAGTGTCTTGGGAAAAATATAACTTCAAGGGTTAAGAGGCCTTTAATCAAGACTCTCACAAAAGTTATGAGTCAACTGTGCCTATTTGTGTTGTGATTTGTCAGCAATGGACCAACAACTATTCCTCCAGGTCTTGGATCATACATTAATTGCTAAGATCCCAATCATTTTGTCTGTCCCCAAAGAGACTCATTCTCAGGGTCTACATTTAAAATGCACACATAGCCCTTGTCCCTCCAACAATGGGACTTAACCAAGAGTGGCCTTTAACCAAGATAAAATCTAGGAAAAGTTGGTCCCCTATAGCCTTTCCATGTTCTTCCCCCTCCATGATACCGCTTACCTCCACCCCTACCCTTCAAAGCATTTTTTATTGTCTTTATTCACAGAAACACAGAATCTCGGGGTTGGAAGACAACTCAGAGTTCATCTGTTCCAATCTATACCTCAATAAGAATCCTTCTACAACATCTATGACAAGTGGTCATTCAACCTTCACCTGAATCCTTCCAGTCGGAAGGAAGCCATGACCTCTTTAGTCTGTGTGTTCCACTTTTGGACATCCCGAACTGTTAGGAATTTTTTTTTTGCTGGTAGCAAGCCTGCATTTGTCTCCATGTAACTTAAACTCTTCGTCCCTTATTCTGCCTTTTGGGACCAAATGAGAATAAGTATAATTTCTCTTTCCTAGAACAGCCCTTCAAATAATTGGAGATGGTTATTAAATCTCATCATCCCCCAACACACACGCGCGCGCGCGCGCGCGCACACACACACACACACACACACACACACTCCTATCACTCACTTTGCTTCAGTTTCAGAAAAGGAATGGAAAGCTAACTCCTCCCCTTTTGATCCTATCTTTTTCCATCTCCTCTGGGATCTGGCTTCATTGATTGTTCCCTCTCGGTTATATTCAATCTAACCCTCTACTGACTTGTTTTGACTATCTACAAATCTGCTGAGGTTTCCACTATCTTGCCTAAATAAAAACACCACACCCAGCTTTATGCCTACAATTCCCTCAAGCTATTCCCCCATATCTGTGCATTGCTTAACCTCTAGAAAGAATAGTTTACACTCACTGCCCCTACTTCCTCACTCACTGCTCATTTTTCAACTCCTTTGCCATCTGGCTTTCAAGCCCCACACACTGCTGAAACCTCTCTAGAAAAAGTCACCATTGGTGCCTCTTTTTGTTTTGCTTGAGCCTGGCTCTCCCTATTCGTCTTTCACTGGCCGCACTATATTTTCCAAAGTGGAAGAGCAGAGGCAGCTCACAGCCTCATCCCAATACTGAAGAGCAGGGAGGCTTTAACCTTCTCCATTTTCCCCATCTGGGCCAGTTTGCCCTTCCTCAGGCAGTCTGGTGGCCCTCCAACCCCCAGGGCTCACAATATTGGTGCAGGACTTCTATGGCATGGCTACCAGACTGGTTTTAGCACTACTACAGCTCAGAACTACAGAGCTCAAGCAATCCACCAACCTCAACCTCCCTACCAGCAGGGAATCTAAGTGTGCTGTTTCAAGGGCTAGTTACCAATATTTTGTACTTAGTTCTCATCCTCTTTGTTCTTTCTGTAGCATATGACATTTTACCCCATGCCCCATCCCCACTCCCTTCCACTTTCTTCTAAGTGATTCAGTGGGCAGTGCTATACTTGGGAGTCAGCAAGACCTTGGTTCAAATCTTACCTCGGACTCTTGCTATCTATGTGACCTTGGATAAGTCACTTACCCTCTTTCATTTGCCTCATCTGTAAATTGAGGGTAATAATAGTGCCTACCTCATATTGTTGTTACATCTACAGCATTTTGCAAACCTTGAAGCCCTCTATAAAACCAACTAATGCTGTTGTTGTTAGGGTTATTTTCCCCTACTCCCTCTGCCTTTGTGACATCGCTCTTTCCTGGTTCTTTTCCCATCTGTCTATTTATTCTACTTCAGTCTCCACTGGCTCTTCTTCCTCTTCCAGTGTGCCTGTCCCTCAGGCTCTGTTCTCAACTGTCTTTTCCTCCACTCTTGTCCTTGGTGATTTCATCCCCTTCAGTGGATTCATTTATCATGCTGATTTAGATAACTCTCAAATCTATACTCCCATATTCCCCCTGAGTTTCAGTCCTAGATGTCCAGACACCTGTTAGACCTCTCTATTTATACATCTGCTTCTACTTCAAAGTCAGTGTATCTCATATCACCATATTCTCCTCCCCTCACCCTGTTTTTGAGGCAAACTGAGTTAAGTAACTTGCTCAGGGTGACAAAGCTATTAAGTGTCTGAGGCTAGATTTGAACTCAGGTCCTCCTGATTCCAGGGTCCGTGCTCTAGCCTCATTTGTTATTCTTCCTCTCCCACACTCTGCATGTGAACACAGCATATCTTAAAGTAGATGATAAGCTTTGTCTCATTTTGTCTTTGCATCCTCATTGCCCAGATGTATTAGGAACTTACTAAAAACCTATTGGTTGGTGAGTAATTGAATTTTAGGAGGCGGGGTATTATATCTGAAAGGGTCTTAAGCTTGAGGTCAGTAGATCAAAACTGGAAAACCATCTTGGATGCTTGGATTAAATGAGTGAAATGGGGCAAGTAATTTCATCTCACTGAACCTCGGTTTCCTCATTCGTAAAATAGAGATAATAATACTTACATTACTGGACTCAAAGGGTGCTTATGATGAAAGCCTTTGGTAGAAAAACTTTAAAAATATGACTTGGTTGATAACTTTTGGACAGTAGATCTAAATACTGGATGACCACATATTTATTACCTCAGCTTAGGATATTTTCATTTTGAGAGAAGTTAAAAGCCAAAAGAATGAATCTCTGAATTTGGAGTTTTAGGTATTGCAGCAATGAAGAGAGCTATGTTTTGGGGAGAGATGGATGAACTTTCCTATCACCCTTAAGATACTACTAAGGAGCTGGCTCCCTACTCTATCTCCCCATAAGCCTGGTTCTGGTAATGGGGAGGCAGAGGGACTGGCAAAATCCCAGGCCAGCCGGGGAACACTGAAGTTTTCATGCTGCTGTTATTCACTCCTTATTTGGAAAAGTACAGATTACCCCCAAAGGCACTGTGCCAATAAATACCTAAATGCCCTCTCTAGGATCATAGATTTAGAACTGGGGGAGGACTGAAAGAACTTCTAGCTTAGTCTCTTCATTTTAAAGAGAAAGAAGTTGAAGTGACTTGCCCCAAGTAATAGAGCAGTAAATAGCAGAGGAAAGATTTGAACCCAGGTCCCATGACTCTAAAGCCAGAGCTCTTTCTACAGTCATATGCTGTGCATAATTCTGTCCTGGCTTCTGGTGCATGCAAGGCAGGCTGTGTCACTGAGACAGGAAAAAGTGACGACCAAAGTAGTGTGAGAAGCAGTGGGATTGAAATGAAACCATCTGCTCTCAAGTCTGGCTCTGACATTTTATATATGACCTTAAACAAGATATACCACTTCTTCAGGCCTCAGTTTCCTCATCTGTAAAATAAGGAAGTTTGACTAGATGATATCTGAGGTCCTTCCCAACTCTAAATCTATGATTTGAGGCTCTTTGGAAATGTCCCCAGCAGAGCTTTCCTCAGTGAAGATAAAATGGAGCAGCAAAGGGATTATGGAAAATTGTTTGCACTAGCCCAGTAATATTGAGAAGCAGAGGAGTCCCTGACCCAGCCAGGGCAATGAAAACAATGACCCCATTTGATTCCTAGTGATAGACTCAGGATCTTAGCTGTGTCACACATCAGTTCTCTTTTTTCTACCAGAGGTGACCAACCCAGCATGCCTACGGAACATCCAGAGCCTCTATTCTCCATCCCAGTCCCAAACTACCTCTGTTGTATTTAAGGGAAAGGGTGCTCCCAAATATCAGAAATAATTTTTCTCTTTTCTGGCTGGCAAACTCAGCCTCCAGCAGCAGTGGCAAACTCAGTAAAACCAGCAGTGAGGGATTTTAAGGCACAATCAGGTTTAACCACTCCTCATAATGGGAGCCACATGGTGGAATCCCAGATTGGTCTGTTGCCCTCATAGATGTGAGGCCACGGTGCACAGATGTTTAAAATGAGATTTTCATTCCACATTGCTAGCCCACCTCTGAGATCTGGCTTTCAGGTTCTGTTGAGTCAGACAATCTTTCTATAAGTCACAAGTTACAAGTAGTCACACCTTTCCATGGGGTATAGGGGGGCAAAGTAGGGATGCTGTGGCTGCTATGTTGATGTCTGGGTATAAGTGGCTCACCTGGTTGGGGTCAAATAGGCACACAAAAATTGCTGGCCATCAACATCACTAAGAAGAGCATTTTCAGGGAATGATGGGGGATAGGGGAAAGATCATAGGCATTTCCAGTGCAACTTAGTCCAAGGCAAGGAAAAAGGGGAATTTGCTCAGGGCCCTGGGAACACTTTTAGCCTTATACTAGAAAGGCACAGTAGTATAGTGCCTGAATGTTGGACTTGGGACTCAGAAAGATTTGGATTTAAATTTAATTTCAGATATTATTAATTGTGTGACCCTGGATAAGTCACTTCTTTCTTTGAGTCTAAGTTTCCTCATCTGGATGAGATTAATAGTGTCACTTACAGAGTTGTGGGTATCAAAAGAAGTAATATATATTATTTTCCCAAAGAATTTATTAATTGATTTTTTACAATAATCAATTATTTTTCCCTCCTACTTCCTATCAGTTGAATAATTTTTTTTTAAATTCTCATAATGGACAGGCATAGTACAGCAAAACAAATCTTCATATTATCCATGTCCAAAAATGTCTCATTCTATATTTTAAGACCATTACCTTTCTGGCAGGAGGTGGGTGGTGATGTGTTCCATCTTTAGTCCTCTGGACTACAGATTCCTCATTGCATGGATGAGGAAAAAAATTAAAATTTTTTTTTAGATTCTAAAATTAGAATTTTAGAAAAAATTCTAAATTTTTTCAAAGTTGTTTTTTTTAAAAGGCTGTTCTCATTTTATAAATTGTTCTCTGATTTTTGCTCATGCTTTTTAAACCTTAAAGTGCTACATAAAGATCAATCACTGTTATTAAATGTCTGTCAAAAAAAGGTCTACGGCTTCAGAGATCCCACCGTTGGACATGTACCTAGTAGAGGGCAAAGACAGAAACAAATGCCTCAAATTCATAGCAGCTCTTTTGTTGTAGCAAAAGATTAGAAATGAAGGCTATTTACTAATTGAAGAATGACTGAATGAACTCCAGTATATGAATATTTGTTGTCGTTCAGTCGTTTTTTAGTCATGTCCAATTCTTCATGACCCCATTTGAGGTTTCCTTGGCAAAGATACTGAAACGGTTTGCTATTTCCTTTTCCAGCTTATTTTACAGATTAGAAAAATAAGGCAGACAGGGTTAAGTGAATTGCCCAGGATCACACAGCAAATTAGTGTCTGAGGCAACATTTGAACTCAGGAAGATGAGTCTTCCTGACTTCAGGTCCAGCACTCTATCAACTATGGCGCCACCTAGCTGCCCCAGTTTATGAATGCAGTGGAACATTATTGTTTAATAAGAAATGATGACCTTACACAGTTAGGTAGCTTTAGACATTGCTATCACCCTTTCCTCTAGGTGAAATCAGGAAGCCCTGAGTTCAAATTTGCCCTTGGATTTAACCCTGGGCAAGTTACCTAAACTTCAGTTTGCCTCAATTTATATATACATACACATATACATGTCATGTACACACATATTTATATATATATATGAAATAAATTAATATGTACATAGGTACATATGTGAATATATGTGTATATTTACATTGACATATGTATGTAAGAGAATATAGTTTGATAGGCTCCTGTCCTCTGTTCTGCCATCTCTTCCTGCCCCCCTTTTCCCTATACCATGCATGTTAGAATCCCTGCTTCACCTAAGGTGTAAGGGGCAAGTCACTTGCTGAAGTTTAGTAGAAAGAGGAATCCAGGTTAGCCAAAGGGGCGCAGTCTTTATAACAGTGGAGGAGCTGTTCCTTGACCCTTCTGTTTTCTCAGGCTAAATGAGTGCCAGCATGTGGTGAACCTCCCATTCATCACCTAAGGCCAGAGAAAAATCTGCTGCCTAATTGAGCCTGATCCACAGACTGAACAGATTAACCTGAGGGTTTTGGTGAGCTGTATGCTGAAGGAAAGTAGCTGCCAATGTGGAGAATTTGGGAAACTGGAATATGAAGATCTCTTGGACAAATTTTTTAAAAAACAGAGAGTTGATGAACTCTCTACTTTTGAGGAATCCACAGAATTCTGTGGGAAGAAAATATTTCTAAATCCCATTTGTCCTCAAAATCCCTAAGAGGTTGTCATGTCCTCTTTACTTATCTTTGGTAAGTAAATAAGCTGAACAGGAAAAGGAGCTTTACTGGGAGAAAGTGGTCAGTCTTATTTTGATTAAAATTTGCAGACGGCTTTCAACTGGAACAAACTACCAGCATGAGAAATCTCATGTCTTTCAACCTACTGTAGCTAAGCTGTTCTTATCTAATTCATATGATCTACCCACTTGCCAGGCTGTTACTTCCCTTTGGGTGCCTGCTATCTGTTAAAGTCTATAACAGAAACCTTCACTGCTTCAAAGGGAAATCTAATTTAAATTGGAGGCAAAGAGAGGAGGAGGAGAAGATTTTCTCTGGAATTAAAATAGAGATTTATAGGATCCAGTGTTAATGAGTCATTGTAACATTTTAAGTTAGATTTTTGTTCTGATCATTTATTTTAAAACAACCATCTTCAATATCGCCACCACCACTAGCACCACCATCACCATCATCATCATCATCAACAGCAACAATATAAATGGAATACCTCCTATTTGCTAGGCATTTTGCTAAATTCTGAGAATGACTAGGCTGCCTAGTCTTTCTCAATCATGGATGTCCTGAAACTACCCCAGGTTCAAAGCTTGCTTTGGATCACTTTCCATTTAAAACTACAGCTCACAATAAAGTAAATGAGATTAGCCTGGCATCCCTTTCCTTTTTAAAAATTAAATTAATATTTTTTAATTAATGAAAATTTACTTTCTCTCCCTCTCATCCACTTAGCATGTATTCCCTAGAACATAGATCCTGAGCCATTCTTGTACAGGGAAAAAATTTTACCAATGCCAACTAGAGACAATTGTTCTGAGGCTGGGCCTTTATAAGACAAAGTCAACATTAGTTTGATTGCTTCATCCAAACAATCAGGTCATTTTAGGAGAAAAACTATAGTCAATCAAAATGGATATTGCTTAGAGTAGTGTATACCAAAATTTTATGGTTTTCATCTATTTTTCCCCATTTTTTTTTAGCATGAGCATCATGTAATCCCAATATTCCCCAAACAAGCTAGGGGTTCATCAGGTAAACAAAAGCCTTCAATAGCCAAAGTGCTATTTTCATTTTCTAGATTTGATTTTTCAGTAGCCCAGTTGAAAGGGACTCCATAGCCCAGTCAATGATTCCCAAAATAAAAAATAAAGGAAAACCAGAAGGATCCCAAACCAGGCTTCCTAAGGACCAAGCCTCCACTATAGTCCTCTTCCAATGGCTTATCATAGAATGAATGGAAACAACTATGGATTCTTAAAAGCTTTGTCAACAGAGTTTTAGCAAATTGGAAAGGCTCTACGTACTGACCTATGCATAGGCTGTGTGGTTATTGTCCATGGTTTGGTCTAGTTAAATCCAGAGAGAGATATCATTTAATCCCATTTAATTCAATAGGCATTTAATAAATGCTGCCTGTGTTCCAGGCAATGCACTAGGATCTGGGAATACAAAGATGACAATGATACTGTTCCTTTCTTTAAGGAGCTTACATTGGGCAAGGGGTGGGGGTAGTTTGGGAGGGGTCACAGTACGTCATGTACAAGGATAAGAAAATACAAAATATATTCCAAGTAATTTCAGAGTGGGAGTTCATGAAGATAACACTAATAACTGGGGTTACCAGGAAATCTCTCATGAAAGAGGTAATATTTGAGCTGTACTTTGAAAAAAGCTAAGGTTTCCAAGAGGCAAAGGTAAAGAGGGAATGTATCTCAGGCATTAGGCACAGAATGGAACAATGTCTACAAAAGGCTGGCAGTCAGATGACAGACATTTTTGACCACAGCAACCCAGGAGGACCATGTACAACGAAGGCATCTACTAGAGTCTGGAAGGCTTACTTAGGGGAATATGCACAATGATGAAACCATGGCTCTTTTGGCCAAAGTGACGAAGAAGTGACCCAGCTAAAGTCTTGTGGCTTAAATGAGCTAGTATTCTTCCACTTCTGTTCTAAAGCCTAAACCCCAGAACCAGTCGAGATGAGGTGGAGCCAGGAAGGTGAATGAGGATTCAAAGAGGAGGCCAGACCAAGGGAGCTCTCAAAGGAAGTGTAAACATGTGAAGTGGCTGGTGAAATGAAGCTACAGGTGGGTGATAGAGCTAATGTTTAAAGCTTTGAAGAGAATCTGTGGGGCAGTAATAACAAACCACTTTGATGTCATTATGTACCACAGAATTTCCAGCTGACATATAAAAGGGGACACTCTCCAGGCTGCAGCTGCTTCTCAGATCTGAGTCTGGTAAGAATTTGCCATAGGTGATTTCTCAGACTGACATCTTTGTGAGACTCAGGGAATAATGCCAGGGCGGTTTGGAATAAGGAAGGGAGGATGTGTTGTCTTTATATGTGTCTGATAGTAACTTAATTTTCTAATTTCAAAATAGCACAGTCTGTGCCCCACACAAGATGTGCTTTGAATCACAGCTGTGCGTATCTTTGAGCTTCACTCATCTGTTTCTGGCAAAATGTATAGAATGGCATGTCACAAAACGTTGTAGGAAAAAGACAAGAAGTCTCATACTTTTTGGTTGTTGTTCTTTTGGCCAATTGTTCAAAGGGCTGAGCTGTGAATATCTCGATCATTTGCTCTGAGAACAACCACAGGTTCTTTTGAGCCTGTGATGCCTGACTGAGTGCAGGAGAGGCTGTCCTCTATCCTGGGCATGGGAAGAGGCCACTTACATAACAAAATCTGTTAGGACCCAAGTGATTCCATTTTGGAGTCTGAGAACTAAGTCTTCATGATGTTACTCCAAAAAGCTAGTGACTGGCTTCTCTTTCCATTTCCAATGCTAGGCCCTCAAAAGACATAATTTGTCTCAATGATGGATTTGGTTTAGTCTCTTTGGGGCAAAATCATTGCAAATAAAGCGCTTGCTTCACAGCTGCCTCTTTCATAGGATCAGAGGTCTAGAAACAGAAGAGATTTCAGAAGCCATCTACAATTAGCTCCTCATTTTGCAGATGAGAAAACTGAGGTGAAGTGAGGTTAAGTACTTAAGGTTACATAGGTAGTAAGCATCAGAGGAAGGATTTGAGCTAAGTCTCTGTATGTGTCAAGGTGCAGCTATGTGGTGCAGAGAATAAAGTGCTGGGCCTGAAGTTAGGAAGACTTATCTGATTTCCAATATGACCTCAGATACTTTCTAGCTGTGTGTCTCTGGGCAAGTCACTTAGCCCTGTTTGCCTCAGTTTCCCCATCTGTAAAATGAGCTAGAGAAGGAAATGGCAAACCACTCCAGTGTCTTTGCAAAGAAAATTCCAAAAGGGGTCTCAGAGAGTCAGACACAACTGAAATCATTCAACAACAACCCACCCCCATGCTTTCTACTTGCCAGATGCACCCTCCTCTACTTATACTGCCCTTATCAACTCTGCCCTAAAGGGTACTAATGCCCCCAGAATGACCTCTCCAATTCCTTACCCTCTCAAAACTTTTCTCTCCTCAATAGGATTGATCACACCCAAATGTTAGGAGAAAAAATTGTTTGATTAGACTAGTTCATATTCGTAAATGAGTCACTGATGACCATTGATATCCATTTTAAAGGAAGATCTACTGGTCTTTTTGATTCTACCTTCTCAGCCTTGTTTCATATCACTCCCCTTCCACACTTTATTCTAGCCAAACTGTACCATGTCTAGTGTTCCTGAACTCAATGAAAATCCCTGTTTATTTGTGTAACCCATTCCTCCATGGCTGAAATCCCTTCCATCCCCTCCTCTACCTCTCAGTAAGTCAATAAACATTTATGAAGTTCCTACTATGTGCTAGACACGGTGCTAAGCGCTGAGGACACAAAGAAAAGCAAAAGACAGTTTCAACTGTCAAGAAACTCAGTCTAATTGGAAGCAACAATATGCAAATGACTGTACAAACTATACTTAAGATGAACTGGAAATTATCAATAGAGGGAAGGCATTGGAATTAAGAGACATCAGGAAAGTCTTCCTATAGAAGGTAGGATTTTTACTGGGATTCAAAGGGAAGTCAGAGAACTAGGAGATGGAGGTGAGGAGGAAGAGCATTCCAGGCAATGTCCAGAGTCAGGAATTGGGAAACTTTTTCTTCCTTCAAAGCTCATCTCAGAGTACACGTCCCCCAAGAAGCCTTCCCCAGTCTCCCCAGTTTTTAATGTTTCTCCTTCCTCAAATTATGCTATATTCACGTAGCTAGGTACATGCCATCTTCCTTGTACTATATTAACTCTTTGAAGGCAAGGTCTGTTTTGTTTTTGTCTTACAACCCCAAACATGTAGAACAGCATTTTGGACATAGGAGGTGCTTCCTCAGTTGACTTGAATCAAAACCAGTGGAATAAAATTAAAGAATGAATCCCATGTTGCAGGCTCCTGTAAAGGACCCTGAGCCCTGTATTGTGACTTTGCTGTAACTTGGGAGCCTTGCACAGTATAGTTCTCCTTTAAATAAATACTAGTGGAAATACATTGAATTCATGGGCAGTTTAGTGGACTGCAAGTTTAGTGGACAATATAGGTCAGCTTTGTGATGTGGCAACCAAAAAAAGGAAAGTCTTCTTGGGCTAATTAAGGCAAGCATAGACAGCTTCCAGGAAAAATAGTGAGAGGTTGATTCTAAACTGCTTGGTTGCACCTCATCTGGAGTCTGATGCTCAAGTCTGGGAAATATGGTTAGTTGAAGAAGAACATGATAAACCAGAGAATGTCCAGAGGAGGGCAACTTGAATAGGAAGGGCTTTGAGTCTATGTTATAGAAGATACAGTTGAAGGAAATGGGAAGGTTAACTTCAGAGAAGAGTAGACTGGGGTGGCTAGGTGGCTCAGTGAATAGACACTGGCCCTGGAGTCAGGAGGACCTGAGTTCATATCCAGCCTCAGACAGTTAACATATACTAACTGTGTGACCTTGGGCAAGACACTTAACCCCAATTGCCCTGCCTTTCCCCCTCCAAAAAAGCAAAAAAGACCAGAGAAGGCTAAGGAGGTGGGCAATGGGGTGGGGAGGTGGCGGGGTTGACACGGGACATCATTGCTATCTTCTAGTATCTGAAAGGCTGTTAATGTGAAACAGGTACTAGGCTTCTATTTGGTCCCAGAGAAAAGATCCATGAGGAATGGGTGGAAGTTGTTACAAAGAAAAAACTAGATTAGCTATCACGAAAAAAAAATCCCTAATAATTGGAGCTTTCCAAAAGTGGAATAGACTGCTTGGAAAAGAGATGAAGTCTCCTTTCTGGGAGGTATTCAAACAAAGAATGGATGGCCATTTGAAAGGTATGTTATAGTGGGAATTCCTTTGACGTTTGGCCACTGAAGCTCCTTCCAGCTCTCACATTTCTGTGATTGTGATTCATGAGATCCAAAGATAAGAGTGTTTAGAGATAATAAAGTCTGATCCCATTATCAATCAATCACCAATCATTTATTAAATGTCTACTGGGTAGTAGAAAATGTGCTAGGTGCTGGAGATAAAAACCTAACAGTGAAATAGTTCTTATCCTCAAGGAACTTATTTTCTGATAGGATGATACAACCAGGGGTGTGCTGGAGCCAGCTTGAACTAACTCAAGAGAGCTGATTATAAGACTTTTCTTGGGAGAATTTATATCTCAAAAATTCTCAAATCCTACAAATAAGAGTTTGATTTATTGTTTTGTAGACATCTAGACCTAAGAAAGTGGTGGAGAGGATGTTCATAATACAGACTAGATTTAAATGGTGTGTCTTTCATATATTTTATTGTTCAGAGAGACAGTTGTAATACATTTGCCCACATACCATTGAAAACAATTCATTTGGGGAATCAATGATCAATTGTTTTAGTTTTAGCTGAAGTAGCCACAGGGGTGATGGATGGTGCCATCAGGGCCGGAGATTGTCATGCTGTTTCCAGTACCAATATTGGCATTGACTTGATTATTAATCTCAGAATAGGAGTAAGAGGTGAATGAATGGAGTGGCAAGGTCCTACCCTGGCAAGCCCTGATGTTCAGGTGGAAGACATTTTTTATAGATAAAGAAACTGTAGCTTATAGTGGTGATTTGCCCAAGTACACATAGGAAGTAAGCAGAAAGTCTGAGGTTTGAAGCAGTGATTTTCTATGGAATCATTCTTTTATAAGACCCAGCGCAGGAAGGTCTGGGGCAGTGAGGTAGCACAGTGGATAGAGCACTGGACTTGATGATAAAAAGAATCAAATTCATGAGTTCAAGTCTGGTCTCAGACACTTACTAGCTGCTTGACCGTAGGCAAATAACATATCCCTGCTTTCCTCAGTTTCCTCATCTGTAAAATGAGCTAGAGAAGGAAATGGAAAACCGCTCTCATATCTTTGCCAAGAAGACCCCAAATGGGGTCACAAAGAGTCAGACAGGACTGAAATGACTGAAACACACACACACAGAGGAAATTCTAGAGGATTGTTCAATTAGATTCTGGGTTCATTCCCTCTGACCAACACAACATCATAGTCATACTGTCTCTAGGATCAGTGGGAATTTTGTGGTGAGCAATTTCATCATATTCATCACTGATTGTGTCACACCTGAATGGGAGAAGGAGGGGGTTGTGGCTTAGAAGGGATGGGGTTGTTGGAACCAGAGAAAGTCTTTAACTGTGGAGAGAGATTCAGGAAATACTATCATTCCCACACCCCAGTGCATGTTGAGGTTCCATATGATATCACCACTTCCTGCCTCCCTTACTACAGCATCAATTTGTCATAGATTGGTCCCTGATTCACCAAATGTGGACAACCTTTGCCCTACATTCTATGTAGGGCTCTTTCTTCTCTGAATGTCTGTGATGAGGGGTACTGGTACCTCCTTGCATAGAATCTCAGAACCAAAAGAGTCATCAGAGGTCATCTAGAACAATCCCAATTTATGACCAAAAAGATTCTCTTCTACAACATTCCCCTTAAGTGGTCATCCAACCTCTTCTGGGCAGGCTTCTTAGATTGCAACTTTTTGTATCTCTAGGTCAGATTGAGTGAGCAAGGGCCTTAGAAGTACCTGCTAGGTGATATAGTGGATAGATGGCTGAGTCTGGAGTCAGGAAGAACGAGTTCAAATCGAGCCTCAGACACTAACTGTGTGACTCTGGACAAGCCATTCAATCTCTGCCCTAGGGCTGTTGTGAGGATCAAATAAAATATTTGTAAAGGACTTAGCATAATGTTTGGCACATAGTAGGTGTAACCTCTCCTATCATCTACCAGGGGAGAGTTCTGATATATTTGAAGAAAGAAATACAGGTGTTATCCTTCACATGAAAAGATAATGGAACACATCTATTCTAGAAAGAGGTTCTGCTTTGGATTGGTTTGGGGTTTTTTTTAGTATTGGAGATGGCCACATACTTCCAATCCCTTTATGATGTAAAGCACAGTGATTAAGAGTGCTGGATTTGGGGTAGAAAGACCTGAGTTCAAATCCTACCTCAGACATTAGCATTGTGACCTTGTAAGTCACTTAAGCTGTGCCTCTGTTTCCTCACCTGTAAACAGGAGTAACAATATCACCCGTCTTCCAATAAGTGAGAATTAATTGAAATAACTACATATATCATCCTGCAAACCTTAAAGCCCCATACAAATGCTATCTATGATTATATTTCCAAGTTGGTTGAACATAATTTCAAGAACGACCTGTTTATGTCCATGGGGTGATAGTAACTTATGTCTGTATTGCACTTCGGAAGTTTCAAAGCATTTCATATCCATTATCTCACGTAATCCCTACAACAAGCCTCCGAAATAGATACTAAAGCTATTGTTTTCCCCATTTTACTGATAAGGAAACTGAGACCACTGCCCAGAAAGCTCAAGGAAGTCCTGGAGTCAGGAAGCTCGGAGTACAAATCTGGCCTCAGATACTTACTAGCTGTGTGACTCTGGACCAGTCACTTAATCCAGGCTGCCTCAGTTTCCTCTGCTGGAAAATGGGGACAATGACAGCACCTACTTGCTAGGGTTGTTGTAAAGATCAAGTGAGATAGTATTTGTAAAGCCCAGGGTCATATAGACAGGAAGTACTGGAATCAGGATTGGAACTCAGGTTTTCCTGACTCCCATTCACAAATGGATCAAAGTTGTTGACAACACCAGCTAACCAAATAGCCTTTATTGCTCTGGTCAAGGAAAAAAAAAGGAGGGAGAGTAACTATTTCTTAACTTTCCAGGCCCTAAAGTCAGTAAGTGGTGTTAGCTGTTACATTAAGTGTTCAGTCCAAAGGAGCCTGGGTTCACAAGCTCAGTAAGACCCATCTCAGCAGAGACTAGAGTCACCTGTCAGACACTCTTACAGGAGCACCACAGAAGTTCAGCTGGGCAACTTGCCATTGAGACTGGCAAACGGCAGATTCCAAGACTGATGGTCAGCTGCTGATGTGGGGCAGCTGAGGGGCCGTGGAGACAGCTGGAAATACTATTGAATGGAACCAAGTTTTCTAAATGGTTTGACTGTCATTCTGTGAGCCTGTGGAAGGTTGCCTTGGAAAGTAGTGGGTTCCTCCTGACAGGAGGCCTTCAGATAGAGGTTCAATGACCTCTATCATATATGTTGTAGACTTATGGGTTGGACTAGATGACCTCAAGGAATCTTTCAGCTCTGAGATTGTGTGGTTTGGATGAGAGATCTGACATTGTGTAGGGTGGAGGGGAAAGGGGAACCCAAGCCAACTGAGAGGTAGTGATGGGACAACAGAGAGGAAAGAACACTGGACTTGGAGTCAAAAAACCCATATTTTAATCTGGGTTCTTCCTTTACTAGTAATTGGCCTTGGGAAAATCATCTAAGTTTCCTCTTCTATAAAAAGGGGATAATAATTGTACCCCCTACCTTGCAGGACTGTTGGGATTAAATGAAGTCACTTAATTGTCCATTGCCTCAGTCTACCCATCTGTAAAATGCAAATAATGATGTCTCACAAAGTTGTAGTTAGGCTCAAATAGCATCATGAACTTGGAGGCTTTGTAAGACACAAATGTCGATATAAACATCACCTAGTGTCATTATCTGAAAGGCAGATAAAAGTGTGAATAAACAGGAATGTGAGCTTGAGTCCAGTCAGACTGTCCCACATCACTAAGAAGAAATGACTTTGCTGAGCAGCACAGATAAAAAGAAAAACCAGAAATGAAGGACATTAAACATACCCCTATCCTTACTATGGTATGGATTTTTACATTAACAAGCAATAGTAATCATACTTAAATAATAATGGCTATAAATTCATTTCTCACTAGGCTGCAAAAATTTTTCCATTATGGCCCAACCTGGGTACCTTCCTCTCCTCCCACCACAAATTTCCCATTCTACACTCCTCCTTTGGTTTTTTTTATTTGTTGTCTTCCTCTCCCCACACTCCATTAGAGTGTAAGCTTTTTGAGGGCAGGGACTATTTCGATTGTTTGTTTACTTGTACTTATATTCCCAGCACACTTAGCACACTTCCTGACAATAAATGCTTCTTGACTGACTAAATTGGTGCCACATCTGAGTGTGTCCCTTTATACACCTTTGCAATGTCCCTTGAGACCTTGTCTTGGCAAAACAGTGCCCTTCTGGGGGCACCTACTATAATCACTTTTCCTACACATCTGTGCTTGTGTTCCCCTGTATTGAATGGTCTTGGTTCAGTTTGCTAAATTGTATTGACCTGAAAACCACCTGGGCATTAGGCAATGATCACATTTAAGAGGCAGGTGATGATGATTTAAGGTCATTAACGGCAGCATCTTTGATAATACTTTCTGAGCCCTTCCCTAATCTTTTTATTTTTTATTTTTTGTCTTTTTGGAGGGGGGAAGGCAGGGCAATTGGGGTTAAGTGACTAGCCCAAGGTCACACAGCTAGTAAGTGTTAAGTGTCTGAGTCTGAATTTGAACTCAGGTCCTCCTGACTCTAGAGCTGGTGCTCTATTCACTGCCCCACCTAGCTGCCCCGCTTCCCTAACCTTTTGGGGCAGTTAGGTGGTACAGTGGATAGAGTGCTGAGTCAGGAAGATTTGAGTTCAAATCTGGCCTCACACACCTCCTAGCTGTGTGACCCTAGGTAAGTCACTTAACCCTATTTGTCTCCATTTCCTCAACTGTCAAATGAGTTGAGAAAGAAATGGCAAATCACTCTAGTATCTCTGCCAAGAAAACCGCAAATGGGGTCAGAAATGACTGAACAACTAATATTTTGGGGTTA
>CM053586.1:43078588-43133649 GCA_028646515.1 Pseudochirops corinnae | reverse complement strand
ACTAAATTAATTACCATTACAGTAACCTTTGACTTTGACTCATTTAAAGTATACCCATGGCTCAGTACTCCCTCTTCCCATTCTCCAAAGGCTCTGGGTTCACAAGGACTGGGTTCTGGAGCCTGCTTCCAAAGGATCAATTTCTATTTTTGTTTTATTGTCACCACCTAGAATAGTTCCAGTAAAATCTTCTGATGAAGCTTAGGTATAGTTAATGTCTAGATTTTCCAAATAAGAAAAACAATGTCTCTACCTCCCATACAGAGACTCAACAGACAATTTGGGTATGGGGTATGAAACAGCCTTCATGTCACTTGTCAGAAAATGCACATGAAATAAAAGACTCACAAGGGTCTGTGAATAGATACAGAAACATAAAGTCCTCCATTAGGGACCAGCTATTTCCAGAAGGGAACTTGGGGCAATTATTGGGAGGGTCTTCTGTCTTTCCAATGCATCGCATCCCTTTCCCTCACCAAGTTCCATACAGTTTCCTTAAAACTTGCAGTGTCACCCTGCAATGCAGACTACTTGTGAAAGGCAATAATATTTTGGGAGTTGCTGAAGAAGTAAACCCTTCCTCATCACTGGAGTAAATCATTGGCTTTGCTCTTCCCCTAGGAGGATGAACAGGAATTGTGTGGATTGTTCTCCCCTTTCACTGAAAAGTAGTTTGCATTAGGAAATCCCTAGATGAGTCTGGGTTCATGAACACTGCCCATAAATTGTAACTCATTACTACACTCTAGAAGAATGAACAAGGAAAAAGTCAAAGAGTCTCCTTGAGAGTAAGAGTTATTGTGAAAGGGACCAACTATGTCTCACAGCAAGCTTTTATAGATCCCATTAATGGTCAGTTACGTAGAACAATGGATAGAGTACTAGTCCTGGAGTCAGGAAGATGTAAGTTCAAATGTGAATTCAGACACTTACTAGCTGAGTGACCATGGTCAAGTCACTTAACCTCTTTTTGCCTCAGTTCTCTCATCTGTAAAATGGCAATAGTAACCATATCTTCCAGGGTTGTTGTGAGGCTCAAATGAGATATTTGTAGAGGGCTTGGCACAGTGCCTAAGACATAATAGGCATTAAATTCTAGCTGTTATTATTATTAGATACATACATATATGTATGTATGTATATTTACATATATATGTAAATGATGTCCTTCTTTTGATGGAATGTAAGCTTTTCAAGGAGAGAGATTGTTTCATATATGTGTATGTGTATATTTGTATGTGTGCATATATATATATCTACATATATATATAGAAACAGTCCAAAATTAATGTGAAGTATTTATGAAGTAGGGCAGTAGTAGCTGAGGTATTTGGAAAGGCTTTATGTAGAAGGCAGTGCTTGAGGTGAGTCTTGAAGGAATGAGAGATTCTGTAAGACAGACTTGAGGAAGGAAGGCAGTGAGATGTAGGAGGGGATACCAGGTGTGAGGAACAAAAAAAAAGGCCAACTTGGCTGTATCATAGAACTCAGGGAGAATGGTAATGTAAAGTGAGACTAGAATGATAAGCTAAGATCAGATTCTGAAGGCCTTTAAAAGTCAAATAGAAAAGCCTTCATCTAATCCTAAAAAGCAACAGAGAGCCAATTAACTGAGTGGAGGAGTGGTATGGTCAGATCTGCCCTTAAAGAAAGTCACTTTGGCAGTTGTATGGATGATGGGGCAGAGAGAGGAGATACTTGAAGCAAAAGGAGTCCAGTTAGGAGGCTATTGTGATAGTCCTGGCAAGAGGTGATGAGGTCCTGAGTGATGAGAGTGATGAAAGCTGTGGCTGCATGAGCAAAGAGAAATTGCTAGATGACACTTTATGGAGGTAAAAATCAAAAACTTTGGCAGCTCATTCCAATTAGCTGGAGAGTGAGAGGGAATGAGGAGTCGAGGATGTTTTGGCTGGGCAGATCCAGGAGGCTGGAATGCCTTAATGCCACCCAAAATAAATCTTTTTGCCAGTCACATCATACCATTGGCCTTTTGTGAACTTTCGGTTCATGAAACCCCCATGAACTTTCCTATCAAACCAGGGAGTTTGATAGGAAAGTGCTATCAAAGTGCTATCTAGCTGTGCCTCTTCCAACTGGTATTGGTGAAATTGATTTCTTGAACTCAAGTGTAAATCATTATATTTATTTCACTTCTATCTTTATATCCCCAGAGTCTAGCACATAGTAAATAGCATATAATAAATGCTTATTAATTGATCTATATTAAATTTCATTTTATTAGACTTGGCCCATTGACATTGGCATGGTAAGAGAAAATGCCAGACCAAGACCATAGAGAAAGGTACATAAAGGCCAATTTCTTCGGATACAGCTCAGTGGAAAAGAATACCAATTTGACTGAAATGCTGCCTTTTTCCATTTGAGAAGAGCCTGTGTGGAGCTCCCACCACTCCTCTATCCTTCAACCTGGAAGTCCTACAGACTCATCTGCTCTTCAGCATTGTAACCACCTGTCCACTTCAGGAGCACTTGCTCATGTGAGATACTATTTTAAAACAAGCCATTGATGGGCTGACTTATTTTGGACCATTCTTTGCTAAATTCCTCACATGCTTTTGGTAAGTGTTGAGGTGAAAACTGAACTAATTCTTTCAAAATTGTTTATTTGACAGCACTAAGCACTTACACACTTCTCTATTTCTATTAAAGAGCTGCTTTTGAAAGGAACTACTGTCCTGTTGAAGCAGAGAAACCATAGTTTTTTCTTCAAGGCTAAATTAAGTTTAGTAGGCATAAGACTCAAACATCCTATGGTCTGCAAAATTGACAAAGTAGGGCTTATGATGTCTATTTATGAAAGCTCTCTAACCCAAAGAAATCAATATTTTCACTCTTCCTCCAGAATTCCTTCGTTTTGTACTTTTCCTCTGACCATTCTTCTCCAAACTGGGCTTCTGATTTTTCTTCACTTTAACACCATGCCTCAGTTGCAGTCTTGCCCTGGAAACTCCCTCAGTGCCTGGGGCCTCCTCATCGTGGAACATACAACCACCCCTGCAGATTTCTCAGAGTGAAACTTCTCTCTGTCAAACCAACCCCCTTCTCCCATAGGTGAGCTCTTCACAGGGTCTTGATTAAGGATTAAAGTTCAGCCGACCAACCTTCATTCCCCTCCCAACTGTACTTCTGATTTCTGTATTTCAATACCATGCTTCTCTCTCTGGTACCTTCATAATTCCTTCCTCACCTTCCAACCCATTTCAGTTCCTTTTGTATTTTATCTTTCCCATTAGAATGTCGGCTCTTTGAGGGCAAGAGCCGTTTCTTTTGTATTTGTATCCTAACACTTAGCGCCATGTGCAGCACACAGTAAACACCCTTGCTGTCTTTCATTTGGGGTGGGCTCCCTTCTATAATCATAGAAGCTCATAAACTATCAAAACTGGCAAAAAGAAGTCAACCCCCTGGTTTGGTAGGAAAGGCTGCAGAATCTCAGGAAAGCCAAGGGATTTGCCTAAGGTGGTCTGAAGTGTTAGTGATAGAGCTAGCAACATAATTCTGATCCCCTATTTCCCAACACAAAGCTCTTTCCCCTGAATCATGCTGCTTGCTCTGATCATTCCGGCTAGAAGTGTTCCTTCCCTCTACTGAACAGAACCTGGAGAAAGGCATAGACATTGCTCTTATTGAATTTGCAGATGATGCAAGACTGAGAAGGCTGGATAATTCAATTCAGCAAATATCATTAAGCTCCAATGCAATGGCACTCTATATTGCTTTTCTGGTTCTTTTCATATCCTTCTACATAAGTTAATCTGAGTTTCCCATACTTCTCTCTTTTCTTCATAATTATTTCTTACAGTACAGTACTTTTCTATTACATTTGTGTACAACAATTTGCTTAGTCATTCCCAATAATTGGAAGATTTGTTTTACATTATAGTCATTTATGAATAGATCCCTTCTTCTCCCAGGAAGATTCCTTTATATCAAAGCAAATAAGGCAAAATCAACCAACAGAGTAATTGTATCAGAAGGCATTCTGTCACTGTAGGTCCTCTTCTCTCCAATGAAGGGAGGAGGAAGACCTTTTTTTTCTATCCTTCTATAGGGCCAAGATTGGTCTTTTTTAGTCTTACAGTGTTTGATTGCCCTTTTCATTTGTATCGTTGTTGTGGAGTGTATTGTTTTCCTCTCTCTGATTGCTTCATTTTGCATCAATTCCTAAAAGTCTTCCCATGTGTCTCTGAATCCTTCATAGTCCTTGATTCTTATGCCATAGTGTTATTTCATTACATTCGTCAACTACAATATATTCAGCTATTTCCCCATCAATGAGCACTCACTTTGCATTTCTTTATTACGCCCAATAAGTGTTGATATGAATATTTAGATATATATGACACCTTTCTCCTTTTGCCCTACTTAGAATATATCTCCAGTAGTGGGGTCTCTGGTGCAAATGGTATGAATAGCTTAGTGCCTTTTCACTCAGAGTTCAAAATTAATTTCCATAATGGTTGGACTAATTTATAGCTCCATCAATCAGGTATTAATAGCCTGTCTTCCCACAACCCTGCCAACATTGACTATTTCCATATTTAATTATTTTGACAGTTTGGGGAGGATAAATTGAAACCTCAGGGTTGTTTTATTTGTATTTCTTTAATTATTAGTGATTTTGCATAAACTTTTATGTAATAGCTAGCATTTATAGATATAGAAATATATGTTTATAGCTTATGTGTGCTTATACATAATTATGTGTACATATATGCATATCCACATATATGTACAAGTCTACCTATGTATGTATACTTATACACATGTATATATGTGTACATACATATATATGTGTATATATACATAAATACATATTTGTGTGTGTATGTGTGTGTATGTGTGCGTGTGTGTGTGTGTGTGTGTGTGTGTGTATGTGTGTGTAATTGTTGAGTCATTCAATTGGGTCCAACACTTCATGATTCCATGGACCATGGGATTTTCTTGGCAAAGATGCTGGAATGGTTTGTCATTTCCTTCTCCAGTGGACCAAAGCAAACAAAGGTTAAGTAACTTGCTCAGTCACATAGCTAGTAGTGAGGCTGGATTTGAATTCAGATCTTTCTGACTCTTGGCCCAGAGCCACCTAGCTGCCTCCTAGACAGAGATTAAGTGACTTGTTCAGCATCACTCAGTGACCAAGTGTCTGGGTCTTCCTGACTCCAGGTTCAGTGCTCTATCTACTGAGCTATCTAACTGCCCCTATTAATAGTATATACTGATTTTAAGAATTGCCTTTGTAGATCCTTTAGGAAGGATATTGACAAGATAGAGTGAATCCAAGGGAGAGTGACCAAGATGGTGAAGATAATCAAAACCATGCCCACATAAGAATTTGTAGAAAAAACTTCAAATAATCTTGTTCATTCAGTTTTGAACATTCATTTTTGTATCCCTTTTCAAAAATGCTTTCACTCTCTTCATTATCCATCCTCTCTTCAACCTACACTAGAACCTCATTCATGACCCCTGTAACAATCTGGTCCCTCTCTTCTCTGTATTACTTATTCAGTCAAAGCTTCCAAAGTATCCATTCTAGACTCTTCCCCAGCTACTTTCTCCAATTGCCTTGCATGGCTCACCCCATGGGTTTCCCTTTTTCATTGTTACTAATTTCCAGAATAATACCAAGTTTTGCAGGGGCCAAAGAGGATGCTGCCTCATGGTAGGGCTCCTAGCCCACCATATTTTTGATTACATAGCCCACTACTGAGCTATATCTTCCCCTGGTTACTTTTTCTTCCCATATTTGCCTCAAAACATCTTCACTGATCAATCGTCTCCCACTGCCATCAATGCCAGTTACTTCTAAAGATTCTGACTCCCCCCTCCCAATATAGAATGAGTAAACTTTTCAAGCTCTAAATCCCTCAGGTCAGACCCAGTGTGAGATCCCCATCTCCTTTCACAGACCATCTCTCTTCACCCATAGAAACATTCATCAATTGAACCTGTTTCCACCTCCAAAGTAAGGTCTCCTTCCTCCTCCTCCCTTTTCAATCCTTCCCTCTTTCTCCTCATCTATTCCCCTGGAGGCTCTTCTCTTTTTGAAACAACAGAGATCACCTTCCTCTCATTGCTAGCCCTTGACTTGACCCTAGCATATTGCAAACTTCTCTCTGTCTCTTTCTCCACTCCTTCCTTTCACATACCCTCCAATGTAGTAATTTAGTCCTACAAAAAACACATTGTGTTCACCTGTAGGCAGACAGTCACCAGATTCTGTCCATAATGACCCCTCTCTGCCTCTTAATTAGTACCTCTCTCAGACTTCTGCCTTCATTCCTGTTCCTTCTTTACATTTACAAAGAAATGTTTTATCAGTCTCTTTGTTGCCACTTTACTGCAATTGTTGTCCTTGCCTGTTGCATTTACTCTCTCCTATTGCATTTCTGTTGTTTGGGATGTTCAAGAAGCAAATGATCACTTCAGTTCTGTTTTTCTTTCTAAGAAAGTTTCAAACTCTTCTTTATTCTTAAGCATCCATCATTTCCCATGTAATGTCAAGCTCAGATTCTCAGGGTAGATCGTGGTGGGCCACATCCTGAGCTCCATTGCTGTTTGGAACACATTATTGGAATAATCTCTCTTACACGTTTCAATGAGTGCAGAATAGTCTTGTTATTAAAATGCCTTTTCTTTTGAATTTGAAAGACTTTCTCCTGATGGCTCCCAAAACTTATGATTTGAACTTGAATTGTTAAATTTAATCACTATGTGTCTTGGAGTTTGAAGCTTTAGATTTTTTTCTGGAGGTGATCTGTGAATTTTTTCAATTGGAAATTCATTTTCTATGTTCAGAAGTTCTGAGCTGTTCTTATTATTTCCTTCATTATGGTTTGTACTGTCATGTTCTTTTGGAAGACCTCTGATCCTTAGTGAGTATTTTCTTTTTATGTTTTGGGGTTTTTTTTGTCTTCTTTTAGATTGTCTTTCACTTTTGTGTATTTGTATCCCCAATTTACTATTCTCTCTTTTGTTTCTTTGTTGAGGCTTGTCATTGCCATTCAGGTTTTTCTGTTCTATCCATTATTTTTGCTGTGCAGGGCATAAATTCTCCTCTCATAATTCTCATTTCTCTTTTGACCACTTAAGAATAATGTCTTATAATTCAATGTCCTACTCAAATTCCACAGATTTCTCTGTCTCATCAAGTGTTGTATAATTTTCTTTTGTTTTGTAGTATTTAGTCATAGGGGGCAGCTAGGTGGCACAATGAATAGAATGCCAGTCCTGGAGTCAGGAAGAACTGATTGCAAATTTTACCTCAGATACTTACTAGTTGTATGACCCTGGGCAAGTTACTTAACCTTGTTTACCTCAGTTTCCTCATCTGTAAAATGAGCTGGAGAAGGAAATGGAAAATGACTCTAGTATTTTTGCTAAAAAAAGACAAACCCCAAATTGGTTCATGAAGAGTCAGACATGACTAATATAATGCACACACACACACACACACACACACACACACACATACACACACATTCATAGATGCCTGATATGGTTACTAGATATGGAGGTCAGATTTCCTTCAGTTACTGAGTTTGTTTTTTTGTTTTTTTCTTTTCATTTATCTGCTTATGTTCAAGCTCTTTGTGTTTTCTTCTTCTTGAAACTTTTGGTAATATTAATCTATCTCCCACCCTCTGCCCCCCACCTTATTGTCTATCATTCACTTTCTGACTCTCTTCCCTCTGATTGTGGTTTCTTTGGGGGTTGTATCTTAAAGAGTTTCAGTCTCCTTCTATGCTGAGCAATTTATAGTGGTTCACCAACCTAACTAAGTCTCTGCCCCAGGTGGCTTTTGGGTTGTCAGAACTGGCCCCGGCCAACTTCTGTGCTCTTTTTCTCAGGCTTGGTAGAGTACTATACAGTCTCACCCACCCCACACCCACACTCAGTATCCCATTTTGGTGTCTTCTTCTGCTTGCTCTTTCTTTAGTCTTTTAGCCCACCACTCACAGTTCACAGCTTTGCGGAGATCAGAGAAAATGTTTAGTCCTTCATCTTGTTGCTCCCATGACCCAGAAATCTGGGAAATGTATTCTTAACCAAACAAGACAATTACTAAAAATGAAATAGATAACTTTGGTTACAAGCAATTTAAAAATTGTCTGCACACAAACAAAATGAATGTATAGGATAACAAGGAAAGTAGTAAAGTGAGGATTTTTTTTTCTGTATCAGATTTCTCAAGTAAAGGTTTGGTGTCTGATACATAAATAACTAACAGAAACATATAAGATCAAAAGCCATTCCCCAATAGATGAGTGGTCAAAGATTATGAATAAACAGTTCTTGAAAGATGAATTACTATTAACAACAGACCATTAACAATCACAAGAAATAATGCTACAAATCATGAATAAGAGAAATAGAAATGACAACAACTTTGACATATCACCTCACATGACAAATTTCCCAAGCTGATTACAGATGGGAACAGTCAATATTCAATGGACATTTAGAAGATGGGCACACTAGAGAATTGTTAGTGGACCTATGAATTAGCACATTTTTTTTTCAGGAAAAAACTTGTAATTATGCAAACATAACAATTAAAATACCTATATTCTTTGACCCAGAGATTTCACTACTAGGCATATACTAAAAGGAGGTCATATTTCTATAAGAGTTGATTCCCTAGGTAATAGCAGGAGTACAGGGGTGAGGCATGGAAGTGGCAAAGATGAGCTGAAAGCAGAGACAGTGGGCTGGGCTGGGCTGCTATTTCTGGGACTCTTGGGCTTAACTGCCCATGAGTGGCAGTTGGTCAGAGGTTTGTGCTGGTTGTGGCAACAAGAACAGAGGACCCTTTCTCCACAATGATTGTTCCTCTCCTCCTCCTGCACTGTAATGACTGCAAGCAGTCTAGACTAGAAGCAGAGTCAGTGGTCTGGGGAACACCGCTATTGCCAGGGTACTTGAGCTTCAGGTTCTGGGCTGTTTCAATCAGGATGTGAAGGGAGGTAGTGATGGTTTGAACATGAAGCTTCCCATCTCTCCTTCCTCAAATGGTATAAGGTAGAGATAATTTGTTTTCCTCAAGAAACTTAATAACAAATGACAACTTCACTGGATGTAGAGAACTATTGATCATCACTCTCCTTGTAATAATTCTTCAGACATCTAAAGACTATAATTCAATCATCCTTTTGTTTCATATTACAGAAAACATTTCCAATTTCTTCCATACTGAGCTCCAATTTTCTGAAATCTTTTCATTTTTGCTTACCCTGTGACTCCTCTTCAAAATTTTCCCACCTTCCATAAGTTAACAAAGCAGCCACTTCGGTATAATGTTCATTAGTGTGGAGAATTTAATAACTTAGTGATACCTAGATTCCTATCTTGTTGATATTGTCCAGTACCACATTTTTTCACAGAATCCATATGTTACTGACTCATTTTGGGCATCCTGCAACTTCACAGTGAATTAATGTTCTGACAATGTACACACTGCAGTGAGACAAATGCTTGCTAAATGGGAGGGAAACCCAGTATGGAAATGATATAGGAACTATAAGCCAGATGATCATGAGGGCATATAAGGGTGAAACTGGAAGGAGGGGAACAAAAAGATGGAAAATGGAAAAAAATTGTACATTACGATAGTATAATCCTTCTCTCTATCAATGATACTGGAGTTACTACACTTGGCTTCTAACTTCATGGTTCCAGATGTGCTACATGAAGAAGTAAAAATGATACCAAGAAAAATGAAAAGAGCAATAGTATTAGACCAAGTGCTCAAAGGGGATGTTCATTTTGGAGGCAACACCATTTGGAGAGTGTTCTGGAACTGCTTCTCAAAATTGCTAAAGTAGGGAAGACTACCAAATATTTGGGGGAAAAAAATCATGATTTTTACCAAAAAGAGTAATGCCCACAAAGTGCCATTAGTGATTCTGGATGTATATGCTCACTTTCCTAACTCTTAAAGTCTTTATGAGAAAAGTCTTTACATGAATTCAGGGAATCTTTGAAGATAGGAAAAGAGAACAGACAGACTTTCATAAGTTATATACTGTAGCAGATCACATTTTTATAGCCATGGAACTGACTGAAAGGTATAGCAGTTAATAAGATCTTGCTATGCTTATTGTTGGTTGACTTTAAAAAGGCACTTGATTTAGTAATATTAATAGTATATGTTAAGCACTTATGTGCCAGGTACTGTGCTAAGCACTTCACAGATATTATGGTGCCATTAATTCTGCATTGAAGGTTCTCCTCCAACAAGGTGTCCCCCATGCTTACGTTAAAGTGATACAAGCTTTCTTGAAAGATTTAAGAAGGTAGTTTAGTTTATTATGACCCTCTAATTATCCCTATCAAACCAGACATAAAACAGAGAGACATCTGCTCACCAGAGATATTTGCCTTTGACATGGTCCATGTTCTAGCAAGAGTCCAAAAGGGAGGATTCCCTAGGGCTAATCAGCTCCTTTGGATTCTCCTGTTTGTTGATGATGTACTGATTGCCTTAAATCCTGTACCTTTTCAGAGACGACTAAATAAGACCTATAATCATTTTAACAAAATTCAGCCTTACTGCTCACAAAGGAAAAAACAAACTATAAGTGGAGAAATACCTATTGTCTGGATTATGAACAGCCGTTGGATGGAAAATCCACAGAGCTGGTACATTATATCTTGAATCTATGATGAATTGGGTTCAGAGCAGAACAGGAACAAAAGAAGGAACTGGGTTGCTTTTGTGAGGAATTTTGATGACCCAAGGACTGTTTTTTTAACACCAGTCTTCTTCTAGTGGTTCTACATAACTGCAAATCATGAGATTCCTTGACCTCCAAAGAAATAAAGTTGTGAATCACTCAAAGAACAACGAAGAGATGCATGGTGGTTCTGAATAAGCTGAAACTTATCACTAGTGAAAAATTATGCAGGCAAAACAGCCTGTAGGCATCATCAGAGAGGCATATGACTGCAAAAAGAGATGGGGCATACAAATATTATCTTATCTGATAACATAACAACCCTGGTAGCAGATGTTCTCATTTTCCTTACTTTATTGTTAAGGAAATTGAGACACACAGAGGTTAGGTAATTTGCTCAAGGTTACACAGCTAGTAAGTATCTGAGATTAGCTTTGAACCTGTCTTCCTGACTGCAGGGCCACTGGTCTGCCCCTGCACAATATACCTTCCTTAATATTAAGAGATTTACTGCCGTGTGATGTTGAGAGATTTAGAAGATCAGGCATAGTGGACAACCTCCCCATGAAGAATGTACAGGAAGATATGGACAAGAGGATGGGTAGCAATACATCCATAGATGTATCAAATCTGGTTCAAGGGTTGGATGCAGAACTTCCAGAGACTTTAGCTACTGTCTCATCCAGTCTTTTCATTTTTTGTTGAGGAAACTAAAGTCTGAAAGGTCCAAATGAGTTGCCTAAGAGCAAATAGCTTATAAGTAGCAAAAGCCAGAATTGAAACTCAGGAATTCTGAATGGAAATCCAATATTCTTTGCATAGCACCACACTACCTCTTTCTAATCTTTTCTATTTGATTGTAATCTCTTTGTGGGCAGGAGCTGTGTGTCATTGCATATCTTTCCTCAGGGCCTTGTAGAGAGCAGGCACTGAATAATTGTCCAATTGGATTGTTGAGAATATTTAAAAGATAATTCAATGAAGTCAAACTGCACAGTAAATGCACAATGGGGAAACTTCAAGGGTAAAGCATGCTTCATGCTTTAACTTGTCCAATACACTAAAATCATCTTGAAGGAGCCTTCTCTTTCCTACCGAATGAAGGTTACTTCTGGCATCTCAGTGGTCTAATGGAATGTTTCCCTTGGTTGAGATTTAATGGGTTGGAAGAATTCAAGACCACTGCTGCCCCAGTCATTGATAAATGAATATTCTGGACTTAGAATTGTTACCACTGTCTAGAAGGCCAGGCAATTGATCAGCAGCTGTTACCAATAACTCTAGCAAGAACACTGGCTTCCCTTTCCCCCTCTGAAGCTGCCTTTAGCCAATGTATTAAAGCCAGAGAGAGTTCAGGCTTCTGGGTTGCTATTTCTAATCTGGTTCCTCTTCATAATACTAGAGAGATTGTACTGGGAAGAGGAAAAGCAAAGGAGCCAGAGGCAACTTTTTTTTGTGGCAAAACTCTGGGCAGTCTGATTACCCAAGTTTTCCAAGTGTTCCTGTTTCTGTGTTCTTTTATTTTGTTTGAGTCCCTGGAGGGAGCCTCTTGCAAAGGATTGTACTCCAAGCTGCTGGAGATCTCAGGGCCTATAGGACCTGAGACTTAGAGTTGGAAGGCACAGCATATGCCCAAAGGCTTAGATGATGATGACTCCATGTTGCAAGGTCACAACTGTGTCCTTGACAATGCCTTCAGAGCACTTCATTATTCTTTAGGTAGCTCTGCCAGATGTCTCAGGACTGCTGCAGTCAGTGGTCATGGAACCCTGACAAGAATGCTAATAAATCACCACTTTCTGAATTTATGAATTAAGAGTATGTCTTTTTAGCTCCATTTTCTTTCTCCTTTTTTTGGACTGACTTTTGCAACAGCCGAAAAAAAATTGAACAAAATTTGTATGACTTCTTTCCATGGTGAAGATATTTTATGTGGACACCTAGCAACCCAGAAACAGAAATAACTCAGAATGGGAAATACTCCAAGAGCACTTCCAGTTATTCTTTCTCCACCTTATCCCATCTCCTAAACCATCACAATTGGAGACTCTGAAAATTTAACTGTATGAACCAGGGTTGAGTACAGTAGGCTAATGATGTCAATTTTCCCTCTCTAGAAAACCATAGGAAAAATAACCCAGAAAATGAAAATAATGAATCATGGCATGCTTAATCCCTGAATCTGTTGATTTTGAACTAGGTTCTGATTGAATTGTTGACTATACATATTTGAAGTTATGATTATATAAATATGGTCATTTTTCCAGCCTATGGAAATACGCAGTGTGAATTCAAATAATGTAGTAACTTCAGGGCAATAATTCCGTATTGGCAGTAACTGAGACCTAGCTGTAAGTTCTTATCACCAGTCTTTAACTTCCCACTGGCCATGGAATCTATACCTCCCAGTATGGTCTCCCCAACAAAACTGTAAGCCCATCAAGGCCCCAGCCAGTGTCATGGGCCTTGGTTTGTATACTCTGCAGTGCTCACTACACACAGGATCTCCACAAATTTTCATTAAACTGAAATTAGCCAGAAGCCTAAAGATGCAAAGATTTCTCAACATTTGGGCATCAGAGGCCGATCACAATTCAACATATCCACGAGACTTTTCAGAAAACTGTGTATTTCTGTCATGTCACAGGGTAACAGGGCTGAATTAAGAGAGAATCTCTTGCTCGTAACAATAATTCACATTTGCATGGTGTTTTGTGGTTCCAAAATGACTGCTTTATTTAGTACAATCATTTGATCAAGAAGCAGTTACAAACATAAATGCTTATTAAGGTTCTAGCATCTTGCTAGTCACTGGGGACACAAAGAACTTATATTCTGTGAGAGGAAACAACTTATATATACACACATAATTAAAAAAACAAAATATATACAGTAGATACTACACTAAGCGCTGAGAATACAACCAGAAAGATAGCCCCTATGCTTAAGAAACTTACATTTCTTGTAAGAGAAGCCAGTGAATAAAAGGAAGATGAAAATGGGGATGGGGAGAGAAAATAGGGGGAGGGAACATGGTAGAGAAAATTCTGGGGGTGAGAGGTGGTCAGGAGGATAGCCTGGAGAGAATGAAGATATGAATAGCCTGGGCATCTTTCTTAAAGTGGAGGGTCTGGGAAGAACCAACCAATCAGAGGGAAAGGCTGCAAGGGCAGAGGGTTCTATCAATGTATGAAGTAGCCAAAGGGTGCAATGAATTTAAGGGAAGGCAGATGAGAAGAGAGCACCTTTAAAAGTAAAGCTCTGATCTGTCTTCTAAGTTTTGAAAGAAGATAGGGCTTTGCAGAAGTTGGAGATGAGGAGGGAGTGAATTCCAGGCAGGGGAGATGGAGAGCACAAAGGCATGGAGATATAGGGAGCATATTGTGTATGGTATGACAATTAAAAAGGTTTGAGAGACATAGTTTCTAGGTAATTAATCATTTTATTAATAAGACCAGCAGGTTATTAATAAAAGCATAGTTATTTTGCCATCTATCTTAGACCAGAGACTATAACTGTGGTGGTCTCACAATTTATATACCCTCCAAAGAATTCAGTGAGGGGCTGAGAATAACTTCATGTCCCTATTCACAGAGAAACTATCTCACAACCAGACCACTCCCAGCCTTGGGTTATCTAGATAAAAAAGATTTGTCTCCACGCAAGCTTAAGTTCTTCATAAGGTTGGGTGAGGTCTGATCAAAGTGGTGGAGAGTTAATTCAGTCTCGTGATCTGTAATGTCCTTCTAGAGACTGGACTTTTGAAAATCAGGAATTTGGAAGAAGGGGAGAGTTCTAGACCTCCCCAAGATATCTGTTATTAATAATCATTTCTCTCACTGGGGAACCACAAGTAACCCACTTAGTGGGCTGATAGAATGAAAGGAGAGCATTCTAGTGTCTTGTGAATACAATACAAGTTACATATCTTACTGCATTTGTCAGAGTCTTGTAAAGTAGGCAGGGCAAATATTATTATCCTCTTCAAATTTTGGTTTATTTTGTTTTGGTCCCAGATATGTGATGTCATTGACACTGTGGGGTCAAATTAAAATAGAAACAGATCCTGCCTGGGCCAATTGACTTAAAAAGGCACAAATTAACATTATCTATGTTGTGTTGTATTTTTATTCTTTTGTTAAATATTTCCCAATCGCATTTTATTCTGGTTCAGGCTTCACAATGGAGTTTTGCCAGCTGCTTGTGGGCAGCTGCAAATTTGATGCCTCTGGTATAGGGAACTCTCCTTGAAAGAACTTTTGCCAATGAAGAGCAGCAATAATTCTGTAATTTGAAGTCTTAGGGAGTTGCCTGAGGCACTGAGAGGTTATTTGCCTGGCCCATAGTCTCACAAGTAGTATGTGTCAGAGGCTTGATTTGAACCAGATTTTCCTGATTTAGGGGATGTTTCTCTATTTACTATTCCATGATGCCCATTTTACAGATAGAGAAACTGAGGCTTAGAGAATTCCCCCTGCTTATACAACCAGTATAAACAGCAGATCTGTATTTCAAATTCAGGCTCTCAAGTCCAAAGCTATATCTATACCATACTGCTTCTCTATGTGTTATAATCTAAAGACCTTTTTTCTTAGAATTTAGAAAAGTCCTATCCTACCCACATATATGTGTAATATTGGATTAACAAGTTATTCTCATTCAGAGTTTGCAGATTTATTTATAGTTCTTTGCTGAGAAATCATGAGAACCCCAAATTCCTAAGCATATGAGTCAACAGGATTTCCTAATCTGGTTTCATGGACACCAGGCCAGATCGTGCTGCCCCGTTCTTTGTCCAAATGTCCCTAAGACTGGCAATCAAAATGGTGGAGGGCAAGTGGAGATGCTTGCCATATTTTCCTTCAAAGAGGGCTATGGCCACTTCTGTGTCTCAGTGAAAACGTTCAGTTCCAAGCCAGGAATTTAGCCCAGTGTTGGCTGAATTGAATGAATGGAATGGTGAGATCAAGGGGTGAGCTAAGGGCAGGCACATTTTCCTAGGCTCTGTTCCTATCCTCACCCTTCTATCACAGTGAAGGAGCCAGAGAGCAGGAAAGAAGGGACTTCCCCAGCGCCCGGGTACCTCAGAAGAAAGTGCTAGAAGAGGTTTCTGGCATGTGTGTCAAGAACGTGTAGTTACCAGCAACTTTCAAAACACACAATGTCTATTTGAAGGCAGGCCTAATGTGGCTATGGGGTTCCCTTCACTTATACTCTGACCCTTGTTCCTTACTGTGGTGTCATAAATCAAATCTACAGCTTTTCTTGGGAGGATTTCAAATGGTGGGACACAACATGGGATCCCTCCACTGACATGTTTTCTTCCCAAAGTCAGAAACCAAAAGGGAATTCATTTGTCTCACTAGTATTTTAAGTGTTTTCTTTCCTTTGGGTTTTATTATCTTTTCTAGCCATTAAGAGGAAAAAGTAGAGCTCCTGCATTCATCATTTCTCTGAATGAAATTCTGTGCTTTGGAGAGAATGATGAGGAGAAAAAATACAACTCTCTGGTATGGAAGCCTTTTACATTTCTCATAATTGACCTCAGCTCCAGCAATGAGCTAATTTATTGGAACTATTTGCAAGTGTAGTAGGAGTAGACTGAAGAAATTTCCATGCGCCTGGGTATACACTCTGGCCCTGTTCAGTGAAATGTGAGCTCTTGGGCTCTTCCTAAATGACATGCATGACCTAGCATCCCCTGACTGGTCCCTTCTGAATTTTAAAATGAAGATGCTTCTTTAGCGTTAAAGTGATGTGTGAAATATAGGGGAAAGGCCAGGGAAACTAGGAATTCAAGAACTAGGTTCTATTCCTGGATGCATGACAGACTTTCTTTGTGGAACTAGACAAGATATTATGCTTCTTTGTGCCTTGGTTTTCATATTTATAAAATTAAGGATGAGAAGATCCACCCTTCCCTATAGCTATCCACTAGGTAGCATTGAGGATGGAGTGATGGTCCTAGATTCAGGAAGACCTGAGTTCACATCTAGCCTCAGACACTAACTGTGTGACCCCTAGCAAGACACTTAGTCTTGATTTCCTCATCTGCAAAATGGGGTAATAATAGCACCTAGCCCCCGGGGTTGTTGTGAGGGTCAGAGGAGATAGTATTTGTCAAACACAGTGACTGGCACACAGACGTTGCTGAGTAAGTGCTTGTTTTCCCCTTCTCATATCTACACAGAATGGTAGGGACAGGAACCGGGTCCAGGAAAACTTGCCTGCAGTTATCTGACCTTTCAATTCCACTCCATTTCATACCATTTCATGCAGCTCAACAACATACTGCACTTATTTCCTTCCTCCCTGCTTCCTCAGGTCATCTCTACAAAATGGATGCCAAAACAAGTTGATAGATTTTAAAGAACACTCTAAGGTTTGCAAAACACTTTCCTCAAAACTTGTAAAATAGACAGTACAAACGTTATTGTGTTCATTTTATAAATGTGTAAACTGATGCTCAGACAGGTTAAATGATGTGCTCATGTTCACACAGCTGACAGAGTGACAAAAAGAGCTAAATGCTTGGAGACTTTTGGGTCAGATAAACAACAAGATAGTGGATTAGACATTTCCCTCAATCCCTATAACCTCTCAAACCTCTCCTAAAGAACAATTATTCACTGTTTCCATAGTCTAGGATAGCCAGGATCTAAAAGAAGGTAAAAATTGCCCTCCTAATCCAGAAACTGACACTTATTGACCCTAAGCCCATACAACATCCTTCCCTCATCTCCCATATTTCCAGCAGAAAGGTAGCATTAGCAGACAAGAGAACATGACAAAAGCTCACATAAAAACCCTCCCCTTCACCCTGGTCCTCCTTCATCCCTCTTTCTGATGCTCAAGTTTGCTAGAACCTCAACAGGTAGCTTGGACCTAGCCTTTCAGGAGCAAAAGGCTGCCAGAGGCAGCAACCCAGAAGCATCAGTGCTGCAAAGTTCTATATTGACAATGCTGAGAAAGGCAGGCTCTGAACTGTTGAGGTCAAGCCAGAGAACTGAGGAACAGAGGGATAGGACACCAAATGTGTGTATATGAGGGACTACGAAGCACTCCACTGAGTCCAAAGGAAAAAGCAAAACATCCAGCAGGGGTCAGTAACAGTCAGTTGGAGAAGAGACCTAGGCTTGTGAACCTGAACTGCCCAGTGTGGGAGATGGCTCAGATACTTTGAGTTCCAACCCCCAAGGAAATCACAGATAAGAGGGAATCTAGAAGTGAGTGACAAGGAAAATAAGGGAAAAGACTGAAAATACCAAAAATTTCAGGAAGAAGAAAACTAAAAGACCTTGAATATAAACAAATAAGTCAACAGGAAAAATAGTAACAACAGAAGGAAATATGGTCTCCAGATCTAATAAACTAATTTGGGCATCTGAATAATACTGAAGAAAAGGAGGAAATGGTCCAACACTTGATGAGAGGAGAGGACCCTGTGGAATTTGAGGAGAGCATAGAACTAATATTATTCCTGAGTTGTATAAAAGAAAAATGAGAATTATGGGAGTAGAATTTATGTTCTGCACAGCAAAAATAATTGACGGAATAGAAAAAAAAACACTTGAATCTACAATGGAAAGCCTCACCAAAGAAAGAAACAAAGGAAAGAATAATGGATTTAGAATGCAAATACACAGAACTGATGGACAATCTGGAAGAAGAAAAGCAAAAAACAATGATGTTAAAAGAAATTATGCTTACTATGAAAGCAAAACATGCTGAACTCAAAGACAGGATGTGCAGAGGCAACCTAAGGAGCATAGATCTCCCAGAAAAACACAACAGGACAAAATACTCAATACCATAATAAAAGAAATGATAGACTAGAAGGGCACAGAATTTCTGAATATAGAAAGTGAAATTCCAACAGAAAAAAACCCAAGATTGTAAACTTCAATATACATAGTGGTTAAATGTAATGATTCAATTCAGAAAGAACCAAATACTTATGACCCCATTGTTCTACATTCTTTCTACCATACCACACCACCTATGTAACATAAAATCTTTCAAGGCAAAGACTGTTTAACTTTTGTTTGTACATCTCCAGTACATAGCACAATGCCTGCAACATAGTAGAAAAAAAAAAACAATAAGTATTTATTAAAACTTTCTGTTAGTATGGGATAGACACTATTATTAGCACTAGGGATGCAAAGCAAAGCAAAAACATGGTTCCTGCCCTAAAGGAGCTTAAATTCTAATAGCGAAGACACATTTCAAATAACCATGTACTATATAGATAAAAGACAACAGTATTAATAGGGGGTCATCTCAGAGGAAAGACACTACCAGTGAGGAAAAGACTTCTTACAGAGGATGGGTATAAATGCCCATTCATCATTTGGTTGACTGATTGCCTTTTTGCTACAATATGGGATTAATTCAATAGAAAAAAAATTCTGAAAATGAAATAAAAACAAGGACATGAAACCTTTAGGGCTCTGTTATGAAAACGTTTTTAAATGCTTAAGGACTTCACTTTTGAATGCAAAATTCCAAAGAGTGACATTTGTTTCAGTCCCTTTAAGAAATGCAGTGCCTGGAAGGGAGAGTGGAGGCCCAAGGCTTGCCCTGGCTGGGCAGCTGTTCCTGTGTCATTACACAGAATGCTTCCTTTTTCCACTGTTAGAGTTACTACAAGGGGGGAAAAAAGATTTATTTAAACAAACCATAAAATAAAATAAATGCTTAACTTTTCCTCCCAAAGGAGAAGCCAAAAGCTGGTGACTCTCAGGGAAAGGCACTTTATGGAGCAAAAACCAGCTAGGGCAGCATTATATCAACTGAGAACTTTGCTAAGCATGGACACAACAATGCTGTAGCTATGGAATCATGAAAGTGGTTAGTAATCATGATGTTGAGGTAACAAACATCAAATAATTATGACTCATGGAAAGAAAATGGCATTATGCTCAGTATAGTTTAGTATCAAGTGTATATTGCTGTATCTGAATTTTTTGAGGTTTGGCACTTCAAGTGAGTCACTAGTCTCTCTTTTTCTGTCTTTGTCTCTGTTTCTCTTAAGAGAAAGCGTTCCAGAGTATTCCAAATACTCAAGATAAGTGATTAGTCTTAAACTTGTATCCAGGATATTTTATTTCATTTGTTCATAGATCTAGAGCTAGAAGGAACAACAGAGGTCATGTAGTGCAATCTCTCCATTTAATAGATGAGGAAACTGATGCCCAGTGAAGTGGTTGCTCCCAAAGTCCCTGAATTGTACATATTCTTTGATCCAGCTAGTTTTTCCACTTTTAGCCCCACACTACCTATGCTCCAAAAGTCAAAGAATGAAGAAAAGGAGCCATATATACAAAATATTCATAGCATCTCTTTTCATAGCATCAAAGAACTATAAACTAAGGGGTGTCCATCTATTGGGGAATGGTTAAACAAATTATAAGATTTTTAATGTAATGTAATTTGATTATACCATATAAAATTAGGAAAAGGATTGTTTAAAAGGAACTGGGGGAGACTTGTATAAATTGTAGTAGATTAAAGTGAGCAGAAACAGAATAATTTATATAATATCAATATTGTAAACAATAACTTTGAACTCTGTGATCAATGCAATGACCAAATGTGATTCCAAAGAACTGATAGGGAGGTATGCCAATCACCTGTTGACAGAGAAGGGATGGACTCAAGATTTGACTGTATTTTTGGATGCAGTCAATATGAAAATTTGTTCTACTTGACTGTATATGTCACAAAGGATTTTTTTTCTTTTCTTTCTTCCAATAGAAGTAAGGGGAGAAGTAAAGAGGGAATAGCATTAAGATAACCCCAAAAAATAAAGAAAAGAGGATGGGAGGATGGAAGGATGGAGGGGAGGGAGGGAAGAAAGAATAGAGGAAGGAAGGAAGGAAGGAAGGAAGGAAGAAAGAAAGAAAAGACGGAAGGAAAGAAGGAAGGAAGGAAGGAAGGAAGGAAGGAAGGAAGGAAGGAAGGAAGGAAGGAAAAAGAATGGATGGATAGAAAGAGCTCTTTGGTTTCTGTCTGTACCTACTGCTTATAGAGCCTGATGACCATGTTTCACAAAATTCATACAACCTTTTGCTCAAGAAGAGTTCTACTGTCTCATTGCACATGGTCCACCTTAAAATACTCAGATGCCCTATATTGCAGTGTTGTAATATAGTACTTCTCCTATCCATCCTCCTCCCTAGCAGTTTCCCCATTCCATTCATTGGGCACTGATTTTTGTATATTCTTCACCCATGACCTGTCCAGTAGAAATCTGTTGTATTGACCCTCAACTTTGAGCTGCTGGTCAGGTCAATGTGACTCAGGCCCTAGTCTTAGAACCACTGCTCTATTGACTTGGAATTTGACACCACATTCTTAGTGTCTGGGATGACCACAAGGCTGACTCAGTGGAAGGAGAATGCAGTGGAGTGAGGAGGGGCTGAGACTAGCATGCCACTAACAAAAACATTCACTGTCTCAGGTGGAGAAGTTGTGTGAGACAAGCCACGATTTTGCTGATGCCTACTGCTTCCTTCATAGTATGTTCCCCTAACCTGCCCTCTGTTGACCTTCCCAGATTTGAACTGTTGCTAACTTTTCCTTTATTTTATTTTTAATTTTGTTGCTATATTTTATTTTTAATTTGCCTTCATCTCCTTATATATCCTTCTTCTCTCACTTACCCAGAGAAATTGACACATAATAAATGTCAATAAATGCTTGTTGACTTGACTATTACAGAGAGTAAGAAGGAAAGAAGAGCAGTTCAACAAAAACTAACCAACATGTCAACTGAGTCTGACACTACATGCAATGGTACAAACCCATAATCCCCTACCTGCAAAAAAGAAGGGAGAGAGAAGCATTTTCTCATCTCTTCTTTGGGACCAATTTTGGACTTTTATTGCTGCTTATTCTTAACACTTACAACATTGAAGTAATTTTGTTTATTGCTTTCCTATTTCTCCTTACATTATTTTGAATCAGTTCAACTAAGTCTTCCCACACTTCCCTGAATTCTCAATATTCAACATTCCACTGCAAACTCCTTCTTACTTTTGCTTAGTTCTCAAATTTAGCTATCTCACAAACTCTGCCTTGAACCATTATATTTCCTTCACCCCATATCACAACTAGGACCACACCTTCTTTCCCCAGAGGTTTCTCTCCAAAAGTTCTTATTCATTGCCCAATGAACTTTTCTGGATGATTTTGGTAATTCCCTGCAGAGATCAGCCCCAAGTCCCTAAAGGAGGTCAGAATCTCATCTTGAGAGTCTTCAAAATCTTATTCTTGGGAAGAATCTTAAGCAAACCATTTTTCTATTTCTATTTATTCTACCTTCTGAAATGATAGTAGTAAATTTCCTGGTTCTGCTTTCTGTTTGATGTAGCAGAGGTCTCTAGACTGTAGTCTCCTTCAGATTTAGCCATCACTGGCCAGAGTCTAACTGTACAAAACAACTATTGCCTATGTGCTTTCTAGCACAAGCACTTTCACAGCCTAGCACTCATGCAGTCCTTAGCAAGAACCTCCAAAAATATTATCTCAGCTACTTCAGATTATTCTCCTGAGCTAGGAGAGTTTGCCAGAAACTCAGGAACTCAGTCTACAAATTCCTTATTGTGTCCTTAAGTATACCTGCATATAAGAAGCAGCATGATGTAGTGGCTAGCAGGGGTATGCTGCCAAATGTTTAACAATAGGCTCTCTAGGAAGAAAAATGTGTACATAACTCATTATTAGCATTTTATCTACCACTTCCTTAAGTCTAGACATCAACGAAAGAATAAATCCTGGCCTATTTTGTAGTTTTTTCCAGTTTCTGAGTTATAGATGTCACACTAAACATTTAACAATAGAATCTCCTGAGCCAGTCTGAGCTGGCTCCAGCACAAACCTGGTTGATTGGTTGCTATACTTGGAGTCAGGAAGACTTGAATCCTGTTTCCAATACTCGCTAGCTATATGACAAAGAGAAAATCACTTAAACTGAGTCTCAGAGTTTCCCTATCTGAAAAAAGAGATAAATAATACCCTTATTACCTACCTCATTGCTGTTAGACTCAAATGAGACTATGTATGTATGAGGCAGCTCAAAACTTATTAATAATAATATGTAAAACAAGAACAGGAATTTCAACCAAAGGATTATATTAGACCTCCAAGAGTCAATAGATAGGGTTTTTTGTCCATTGCCTTCTCCTTTCCATTCACTTGCCTTAGAAACCAAAATAAATTTCAGGATTGATAAAGATAAGGATATAGGTTGGTGGAAGGCAGTTTGAGCCTCAGACCCAAGTAGTGAAAGTGAAAGTGCAGCTGCCAAAATTATCCAGAAAGGACTCATTAGTTATGAGAAATTAAGTAACATAAGTAAGAAAGTAAGTAAATTCATTCTCTTCCAATCATCCTGAAAGGGCTGAGACTTGTCCTATCTAAGCCTAAAGTCAGACCTGTGGTCTAGGTAATCACAAGGATTAACTTCCAGATCCCAGAGGGTTTCTATGAGCAACCAAACCTCTTCCACAGCTATCAGAATCAGCTAGGCCAGTGGATGTTGACAAATCCTGTAGGGAAGTAGGAATTATGAAGACTTTCTAAGCCCAAGTCACAAGCAGGCTTGGAACAGAAAAATTACCTCTGGTGACCAGGATGAAGAAAGGTCAAAAGAAAGATATAATTTCTTCAGATATGACTTGGTTGCCTGGCTCTTCAGTTTTCCAGTAGAGTTTAGGTAAAGACTTTCCTTTTCTGGAGGAAAAGCCCATCATAAAGAAAGTTCTGAAACTAGACTCTAGTTAATAAAGATAAAACAGCTAATTTTTCCTCGTTCTTTTGCCAGGTATGTGAAGAGCCTACCTTCCTGAAAGAGTTGAAGATTAAGCCTCTGGGCTCTAAGCAAAAAATAGAAATGGTCAGCCCAATTTTCTTCTTATGGGAAAGAAATTGCACCCTAGCTAAGGATTCTAAATGAATTCAGATTCTTAAAGCAGAGAGAAACTCCATAGCCAGTGACCACTGGGGCCAGACCTAGCAGCAATGATGTGACTAGCAGAGTACAATCCAGCCATCACCATGAGAGACCAGCAGGGAATAGCTTCAGCAAGAACTTCGCAGAGACTGTATATTCCATGAGAAGATGGAAGATGGCTCAATGGGAGTAGTGTAATGGCACTACCAGAAGACGTCGTCAGACCAATCCAATCCATTCCAATAAACAATTATTAAGTGCTTGCCAGGTGCTCTGCTAAGTGCTGGGAATACAATTAATAAAAAGAAAGACAGTCCTTGTCTTCAAGGGGCTTGCAATTTGATGGGGGTAGACAACATACAAAAGGAGTTAGAAAAGCTTTGGGTAGAGACATCAGGGGGTGCGTGGCACAGGGACATCATATTCTGTAGAGTTGAGATCATGACCTGCAGGGCTGAGGGCCAGATATTCCCTTCCACATGAATGCCCTGGCCACACAAGCTCCATTTGTGGGTCCCCCACGTGCATATACTCAAAGTATGTCTAATCCTGTAAGTATGTTCTTGGGCTTAATCCAGGTCATTGATAAAATGTGATAAGTAGAAGGCCAAGAACTAGAGCCTTTCATTCTCTTTCAATCATCCCCAAAGGGCTGAGACTTGCTGCATCTAAGCCTAAAGCCAGACCTGTGGTCTATGTAACCACAAGGATTAACCTCCAGATCCCAGAGGATTTCTCTGAGCAGCCAAACCTGTTCTGTAGCTAGCAGAATCAGTTAGGCTAGTGGATGCTGACAAACCCTGTGGTGGAGTAGGAAGACTAAGAGGCAGATTAATCTCAGAAGGGCATCTCCAAGATCCTCTCCACCTCTTAATTTGCCTAATGGGCATTTCAAATTGGATATCCCACAGCCTTCTGAAACTTAACGTGTCCCAACAGAACTTCTTATCTTACCCCCCAAACTGACTGATTTTCCAAAGTTTCTTATTACTACTGACAGTGCCAACGTCCATCCTTTCAATTCCTCAGGTTCACAAACTAAGCATCATCTCTAACCACTCACTCTCACTTACCCAACATATTGGTCTCCTTTGCTTCAAATCTCTCCACTCTATAATTTAGTCTCCATTCATCTGCCAAAGTGATTTTCCTAAAGTATAGATTTGACCACATCACACACACACACACACACACACACACACACACACACACCCTCAGTCACACAACCACCCTCACCCCTGAGCTCAATAATCTCCACTGGCTTCCCTTTAGCTCTAGGACCAAAACCAAAATCCACTGTCTGTCATTTAAAGCTCCCCACCACCTAGCCCCTTCCTGTCTTTCCAGTCTACTTACACATTATTATGCTTCATGAACTTTTCAGTTTTGTTATACTGGCCTGCTTTCTCTTCTGTATACGTGATAGACAGTGAATCTCCCATCTTTGTGCCTTTCCAGTGTCGATCTCTCATTCCAGGAATGCTTTGCTCTGTTCTCACATCTGCTTTCCAGAACACTACTGGGACTATGCCCCAGACTCCTGGGATCCCAGTAATCCTTTTGACACTCAGCTCAAAACTACCTTCTATAGGAGGCTTTTTCTTCCTCCTTCAGGGGCTGGTACAGATAAGATTACTTTGTATCTACTTTATCTTGCATATACCTATTTATGTATGTATTTTCTCTTCCCCCCTTACCCCATGAGAATGTAAGCTCTCTGAAGGCAGGAATTTTCTTTTTCTTTGTATCTTCATATTAAATACTTAATAAATGCTTATTGACTGATGAGCCTAAGAACTCTTAATAGACACTGAGATATGAGAAGGCTTCCTAAACAACTAGAGTTGTCTCAAAGTGAAATCAGCTGCCAGAGGGAGCGCTGAGTACTCCATCACTGGAAGTACGGAAGCAGGGACAGGATGACAACCTTTCAGGGATTTTACAGATGGAATTCCTACTCAGACACAGCTTGAATTAGTCTCCTCCAGCTTTAAGGTTCACAGATTTTGGACTATCTGAAATTTCACAGTATTATAGTTTATAAAGCTAGGAGGGACTTTAGAACTCATCTAATATAATTCCCTCATTTTCCAGATAAGGAAAGTGAGATTCAGAGATTTTAAGTGACCCACAAGAAGCTGGTAGCCAAGCTAGGGTTTCAACCCTGATGTTCTTACTCCACACATAATCTCCCAGTAAACCGTATTGGTTTTTGTGCTTCATTTTTGAATATGACCATGACATTAGGAAGGTTATGCCATGACTTGGCAAGCGAATTGGATTTAAGTGAGTGAGGGCTGTGCAAAGTCACCAGCCTCACTTTCTCCTGCGGAGCCATCCCGGTCTAGTGGCAAGATACAGATCAGGACGACTGGAGATGGCCACACAGTAAGCCACATGGATTCTGGGTGAAGGTGTGTTAGGATGATCAGGGCTACTCATGCACATTGTATATCACATAGTCCTACTTGTCCCAGAATGAACTGTGCCTATCAAATATAATATGAATTTTAAAAATTCATAATTTGGAGTCCAGTTTTTGTCTCTGGATTCTCAGCACCTAGCATAGTGCCTGGCTCATCCAAAGAAATGAAGAAATACTTGTTGAGTTAAATTGAATGCAATAAATTTATAATCCAATTGGGTAAAGACAAGCATATTAATACCTCTCATGAGATGCGAGTGTATGATGTAGAGTACAGGTACCCTTTGGAACAGCTGTAACAAACCTCACCCTCATCATCTCAGTCCTACTCTCTTGTTGCTTTATTAATTATTTATCTTTGGGGGTTCAAAGGTAATCCAGAGGATTTTCTCTGGAATAGTTTCAGTAATTACTAAAATCACAGAAAACTATCTTTCATATTAGATAGGCTCCCATCCTGAAGTAAAAATCCAAGAAATCTCTTCTCCCATGGCCTAGTTTACCTATCTCAATCTGAAACCCCAAACTTAACAGATTAGACAAATTTGCTCTTATTGTCCCTTTAATATGTTAGTCTTTTCAAATAATATAAAGACATAAATATTAAAGTAATATATAGAAAATTCCAGTGGGCTTACCCAAGGAAAAGAAAGTTGTTACTTATTTTAGTTCCTCCCACTGACAATTACAGCTGCCAGGTGATACCATGCAATTTGTCTTCCATCCTTTTAATCAGTGATCTGGGGCCTCATCTGCTTATGTCCCATCTTCACCCTCTTTTTTCTGGCATCTTAAAATTTTATGGTTAGTTTTCTTCAAGACACACTGGAACCATGAAACAAACTGAACTGAGCTTTTCTCAGAATGTAGTAAACAGTATGCATAGCCCAAGGATTCTCTCTCCTGAGAAAGTCCTCCAAAATCTCTATGATCCCAGGACTAGCATCTGAAGGCTTTCTGAATCTAGGTCTCAGAAATCCAAGGACATGTGTATAATAATGATTCACATTTAAATAGCATTTTAAGACTTAGGAAGGGGCAGGTAGGTGGTGCAGTGAATAGAGCACCAGCTCTAGAGTCAGGAGAACCTGAGTTCAAATCCAAACTCAGATACTTAACACTTACTAGCTGTGTGACTTTGGGCAAGTCACTTAACCCCAATTGTCTCACCTTCCCCCCTCAAAAAAAAAAATACGACTTGGGAAGCATTTTCCTCTTTGCAATAGTCTTTTGTGATAAGTAGAAAAGTATTATTGTCATTTTTCAATGTAAAAAAACCTCTATTTTTAACTAGTGTGAGGACTCCCTTCATATATATAAATTAACTTACCTATAATTTATGGTCTTAGATAGTTGCCTTAGTCTCAGAGAAATAAAACAATTTGCCTAGAGTCATCTAGCTTATAAACAACAGAGGTAGGATCTGAATCCAGGCTGTCTTGCTTCCAAATCCAACTTCTTCCACTACACCATGTGGTTCCATTTTCCAGATGGAGAAACTGAAATTCAGAAGGTAAAGTAAGAGCCAGTAAGTATCTACTAGAGGCAGGATTCAAACCCAGATCTTATGACTCTAAATCCAGCACTCTCTCCATCATTCTATACTACCTTAAATGTGTAAAAACGAAGTTGATGGGGGCAAAAAGTTGCTTGATCCCATCCAGCAAAGACTGAGCCCCTGAGGCAAGACATTATATCATAACTACAAGCCAGCACCCCATCGAGGTTATTACAAATTACTATTCTGTTCTTTATCACAGGAAAAGATCTTCAGAACCCATTCGATGCCATCATATGTCTAGGGAATTATGAGCCCAACGATGGTTTCTTCTAGTGTCTGGTCAGTGTTTTAATTGTAATATTAAATTCCTTATCTATTTCTTCTTTGTGCTTTTAAGAATACCCCTTTGTGGTAGCTCACCAAGTGCAGGAGGAATGCAGCTGAAGTACTGAATGGAGATAAATGCCTTAAATATTCTGAAACCCTGTACCTTTGGGATCCTCTGGTTACGGAGTACAGAAACTGGCAGTCAACTCAATAGACCATGGCCAAGGATTACTGCTCAAGGGTCACATCATGACTTAGATCACAGAGTGATTAATATGCTAGATTTCAAGAGCACCCAAGGTACCCACATGAAATTCACTTTTGTTCAATTTCTCTCAACAACTTGCATGATACTTTAGCTTCCCTCCTGGGAGATGCCCCTAAGTTCTTTAATCCCGGATCCCTACTGAACTGGGCTACCCATTAGAAGTCAAGTGATAAAGTACTATTTAACAGGAAGCAAAATGACAGGAAGGAGGCAAGAAAAGGATCTGTTTTTAGAAGACCTAACCCTGCTTTATCTTGCATCCTCCCTAAGATGAATTGCTTTTTGGCCCCAATAAGGATATCCACAAACAGAGATGAGAAGAAAAACCATTCTTCAAGTGAGTTCTGGGAAGGAGAGTGTCCCCTAGCCTCCACCCAAGAGCAACAGTTTAGAATATCAGACTGAAGGCAAACATACCAACAAAGAGAAACCACTTTATGACTAATTGGATTGGGAGCACTAAATAAAGCTACCACGGAGGAAAGTACGTAAACAATAATTTGAGCTTTAAAAAGCACCCTTAAAGATTGCTGGTGGCTTATACAATGGCTTTTCTTGCTTTTTATTTTTCAATTAGAAATACCATCCTATCTACCAAGAAGAAAAACAGCACAGTTCTGACATTAGGTTCATTTTAAGGGGATCAGTACAAACATCATCTTCAAATGAATCTGGAATCTTTTCCTCTTAGTTCCTGGGATTTATGATTGTACTCTCTTGTATTCCTGCCTGGGGCCATCATGGAGGGCTCTTGCATTGGGAATCTTTTCCTCCTAGTTCCTGAGATTTATGATTTTGTTCTCCTATATTTCTACCTGGTACCATCATGGAGGGGTCTTGAATTTTTCACTAAGCAATCGGTACAGTGACTTGTCAAGTAAATTTCTATAAAAAAAAGCACTGATTGGGGGAGGGGGGGAGTGTGTTGCTAGGTGGCACAGTGAATAGAGCAACAGCCCTGGAATCAGGAGCACCTGAGTTCAAATCTGACCTCAGCCACTTAACACTTACTTGCCGTGTGACCTTGGGCAAGTCACTTAACCTCAATTGTCCTGCCTTCCCCCCCTCCAAAAAAGAAAAACAAAAGCACTGATTTTCATCACCTTTCCAAGGCTTATTGACTGGGATTTTAAATTTCCCACCCTGCTGACTTCAGCTCTTCACTGAGGTATCTCAGAGATAGAGTGCTATTCCTGGGGCCTGTTATCCACAGGTCCTTCTGGGGATTTGCCTGTTATCCACAGGTCCTTCATGGTATTTTAATGTGGATAGAAACACATCCGGGTCATTTCCCCAACTCTCACTTGTTAAAACTTGACATTTGTACTGTCACTTAATTACGGCCCCAGCTCCCACGAGGTTTTCTGGTGTTACTTTGACAGCTGCCTACCCCACCCCCACCTGCATCCCCTCCCTCTTTCCCAATCCTGCCCCCACCCCATATGAGCTGAAAGAAAGCACCCACTAAAATCGCTGAAGGAATAGTTCACATTCTATACCACAGAAAGAGCAGACAAATAAAGGGCAGGTTCCTTGTTTCCCTGACTCTGGACAAGTGGCTCCTGGATAGAGACTGTGCATTTGGCAAACATAAATAAATAATGGCCATCAAGCACTTACTGTGTGCTCAGCACCAGGCTAAGAGTTGGGTACACAAAGAAGGGAAAAAATAGACTTTTGACATCAAAGGACTCACCTTCTAATTTAAAAGACAATATGTACATAGCCAAGTACATATAAGATATATACATACACAAGTACATTTATGGTAAATACGTACATATACACACACACACATTTTTGCATATATAGTAGATGAAAGGTAATCTCAGAGAAAAGCCACAGGGAATGGGAGGGGCAATAGAGAAAAGTCTCCTCCCAAAGCTTAGCTTTGAGGAAAGCCAGGAAAGCAGGGAGGCTTAAGGCATTGACAGTGCAAAGGTAGGAAATGGAGTATCACATACAATGCACAGCAGTTAGGCCAGGGCAGCTAATTAGAGACTCTTGGAAAGGTAACACATACCCAGAATCTCAAACTCTTTTCTCCTATTTGGGTTCATGAGCATCTTCTCTATGGAAACAATTTCTCCTTCTGATGATGGATTCCAAAGAGAAGTTGCTTCTCTCTAACTTAATACCCCTTTCTCTGGTTTAATTAGACATAGAATAGGATTGAAGTATATAGAAAACACCAGTTTTGTTGATGTGAGGGGTTAGGGGAAGGGGCAAGGTCGAGATATCTGCTTTTTTGCAAGAGGTGTATACAACAGTCCTAGAAGTAAACTTCATTTCATGCTGTAAGCCTCTTCAGACTTTTATATAGACTTCAGATATAATTAATAATTAATAGATTAATAATAATTACTTACATTTGAGAGACAGCCTGCTGTAGTGGACAGAGCACTGACCTTGAAGGAAAGAAGACCTGGGACCGTGTCCTGTTTCTACCCATCTGCGTAGATGGAGGGAATTCCTATATAGGAAGTCTTCTATCACAATAAAATAGCTGGTCTGGACCTTTCCCTCTTCCCCACCGAAAAAAAGTTTATACGCACACATACATATATACACATGTGCATATGTATATATAAATATATTCTATATGTGTGTATTGTGTATACATATACATATACACACATACACACATATACATATGTCTCCAGTATATCTACAGCTTAATTGTATTAAGACTTTTGGGATACCCTGGATTATCTCTTTTGATCTTCACAACAAAGTATTTGGTACCATTGTTATTACTGCCCCAATTTTTTTTCTTTCATTGGGGACCTATGATTTTATTGTGTGGAGTGCTATAGATGAACAAATCAATGGATTTGAATGAATGAAATGAAAGAATTATGAAAACATTTATCAAGACCTTGCTATGTGTCAGGCAGTTCCCATGCTAAATGCTAGGAAAACAAATAGAAAAAAAAAAAAACAAGTTAATCCCTGTCTTCAAAGAGTTAAATTATAATAAGGGGAGATCACTAATACAGGGGATCAAGAGTTGGGAGAGGTTGTGTAATGGAGAGAGTACATGGCTTGGAGATGGTTGGGAAATGTTATGGTGGTTCTGGACCAGGTAAGATAAGGTGAAAATTCACTGATCAACACCCAATATCCCATGGTTGGAAGTCTGAGTCCCAGTCTGGTGATAGGAGGCTGAAGGACTCATTGCATTTATTTTATGTAAGTTAACCATCTCCTCTCTCCCTGTCAATTTTGAAAAAAATTTCCTCCCAACTCTAGCACCCAACTCCTTATCTCCAAACTCTACTTCTTTTTTCTACTTTGATTTCTCCTTTGTGATATGTACTCTTGTTTTTTCTGACCTTATAAAAATCCACAGCAAATCTCCACAAGGAATGAAAACCAAGGGTAGGATCTGAACCAAGGGTGTGCTGGTAAATGTTTGTCAGCTAGCTCTCCAGAAAAATAAAAAGGAGAAATGATACACTTTCAAGTTAAATTTGCATCATTAACATTTTCTATATTACTCTCTCATGTCTAGATAATCAACAGAAAAATATCAAGTCCTGCTTTGTAGAATTTACTGATTTCTGAGGTTTAAAGGCTCACTCTGAAAATTTAACAATTGACTCCAGTTTTGAACAGATCTACCTAAGGACCTCATTTGGGAGACAAATCTAAGGTTTTGCTGAACCTTCCGCAATAAAGACCACTTTTCCACCTTAGAAACAGAGATCTTCTATTCTATGTGTCTTCAAAAGACCTTGCCCTTTGATTTCTTTAAATCAAAACCAACTCTACTTTCAGATCTGTTTTTACCTCCAAGTTGGGTCATTCTCTGGGTTGGTCACCTAGCTGTGCTCTGTCCTTGGGCCACAAACTAAGCTCCTAAGCCTGTCCAGCTGTCTTGCAAAGGCACACCCTTGACCTCAAAGGTGAATAAGGGAGAAAGCTATGGCTAATTTAGCATCTATCTATTACCACTACTAGAAATCAATCAAGCTATCAACCAATCAACAAGAATTTATTAAGGGCCTACTATGTGCTGGGCACTGTGCTTATTGCTGCCATTCCTACCCTCTAAGAGCTTAAGTTAGACAGGAAAAACAAAATCACAGGGGTGGCTAGGTAGCACAGTGAAGAGAGCACTAGCCCTGAAGTCAAGAGGACCTGAGTTCAAATTCAGCCTCAGACACTTAACACTTACTAGCTGTGTGACCTTGGGCAAGTCACTTAACCTCATTGCACTGCCCTCCCCCCTCCAAAAAGGAAAACAAAAAAAAACCCAAAACAAAGCCACAAACCCTGGTACTGTTGTTATTTTCATATAAGGAAGACAAGATCACATTCATATAATTTTTGCTATCTTTAAGATCAAGGCATTTTCCATCTCTCTCTTTCAGCTTCCATTCTAGGTTTAGATCCAGGTCCCAGCCTTCATATCTTTAATTCTCCCAGAAAGGAAACAACAGCAAACTGATTAGCCAGGGAGAGAGACAGACAGACAGACAGACAGACAGACAGACAGAAACAGAGACAGAGACAGAGAGACAGACAGAGACAGAGAGACAGACAGAGAGAGAGAGACAGACAGAGACACACAGACACAGAGACTGAGAAAGAAGATAGATAATAGAGAAAGAAGATATAGGAGAGAAAGATAGCTAGATATAGAGCTATAGATTATTAGATATAGAGATAGCTACACATATAAAGATAGAGAGATAAAAACAGATAGATAGATAGCAACAGAGATGAAGATATATAGATAGATGAGTAGATCAACTGATAGGTTAAAAGATAGCTAAATATAGAGTTAAAAATAGATTAGATATAGAGATATCTATAAAGATAGAGATAGCTTTAGAGATGGAGATATGTAGACAGATGGGCAGATGGATGGATGGACAGACAAATGGATAGATAGATCTAGAATCATAGATTTAGAAGTAGAAGGAACCAGAGAGATCTTGTTCAATGCTTTCTTTTTTATAGATGAGAACAAAAACTGAGGCCCAGATTTGGGATTCACATTCAGATTTTCTTACTTGAAATCCAGAAAACCCTCTACTCTACTACAATGATGATTTGAAAGGGACCTCAGAAGTTATCTAGCCCAACCTGAGCAAGACTGTCTTTTTAAAAAATTGTATAGCACTTATCTTTTGTCCTGGTTTTGGCTCTTACAAGCTGCCTTGCCATTTCCTGTGTGTCTGTCAATCTCCTTAGTGAGATCTTAAGTTGACTGAGCATCATTCAAAAATCTCTCTTGCTATATCCTCATCTAGATTAACTTGAAGGTTAGATAGATAGATAGATAGATAGTAGACAGACAGACAGACAGACAGACAGATAGATAGATAGATAGACAGATAGACAGACAGATAGATAGGCAGATAGACAGACAGACAGATAGATAGATAGGTAGAGATATACACACATACATACATACATATGTAGTTATATGTATGTGTATATATAAATATGTATGTATACACATATATGTATATAGAAACACTATATTGGAAAAACTCTGCATCAAATGTATGAGTTTTGGAATAATCAGTCAGTCTAGAAGCATTTATTAAGTGTTTACTATATGCCAAGCACTTTGCTAGATGGCAAAGTGGTTAGAGTTCTGAGCTTGTAGTAAAAAAGATCTGAGATCAAATTTAGTCTCAGACACTTATTAGCTGTGACCTTGGGCAAGTCATTTGATCTCTGTTTGCCCTAGTTTCCTCATTTGCAAAATGAAGCTATTAACAGCATCTCCCCCAAGGGTTGTTGTGAAGATCAATAATAATTGTAAACAGTGCCTGCTACATAGAAAGTGATATAGTAATACTAGCTATCATCATCATCATCATTATTTTAAGCACTGGGGATACAGAAAAAGGCAAAATACAGTCAGTCCCTGCCCTCAAGGAGCTTATAGTCTTAAGGGGGTTGACAACATCAAAACAATTATGTGCTTATTTGGTGAATTGGAAATAATTAACAGAGGAAAGGCCTTAGCATGGGGTGTGGAGGGGCAGGTGGTTTGTGCTTTTATTCTCTGTTTCTAATTTGAATATCTCCTAGGGCAAGTTGAGCTACTCTCCAATTTTCCTGATAGCTCACACTACAGGTAGACTGTTACAATGTGAAGACAACATTAGAATTTGGGAGCCCTGGGTTCCAGCCCCAGCTCTGTGCTTTGTTAACTGTGTGACCTAGAACCAATGACTTACTTAGTCTCTTTGGATCTCAGCCTCCTCTTCTAGAGAATAGAAAGGTTGAAGTTGATTATTTCCAAGGTGCCTCCCAATTCTAACATTTTATTAGTTTGTATGGATGTGTGTTAGTGTCACATATGTGTATTTTCCCCCCTAAAATAGGGAGCATAAGTGGTCTGCAATTTAGTCTCAAAGTGTGCCTGGGGCACTCAGAGATGATGTGACTTGTCCAGAGACACATCCTGATATATATCAGAATTGAGACTTGAGTCTGAGTCCCTTTTTGCACACTCATACACATGCTCACAAATGGTCAAAGTAGATAAAGGACCGGCTGTGGCATCAGGTACACCTGACCTCACTTTTTGACTCCAGTAAATGTGTCACCCTAGGCAGGTTACTAACCCAAGGCCACTCCCTCAGACTTTAATTTACAGAGGAGTTGCTGATCTGCATTAGTGGAGAGGGTTTCCACAACTGAAATTTCCTATACTGATGAAATTACAGGTCCAGACAAAATATATATGGGTACACGGACATGCCTATATATGTATTTATACATGTGTGTATATGTGCATGTGTGCATGTATCTCTACACACATATATCTTCATCTACATATATACATACATATATGGGCATATACATACGTGCATATATATCGTGGGTTGGCAGAAGAAATTAAATAGGAATTTGGTGGAGTCTTGTGGAAACTGCACATGACACTAGAAGGCCAGTACTGACCAAATACTTAACCCAAATTTTACAATAAGGTACTGTAAATACCCCATAAAAGGAAAAGAAAAAATTTAATCTTCTCTGGTATGAAGGGAAGGCCAAACAATTTTATGTGGATTTTCCACATCACAGGGCACCACATTCCTAACCCTTGCAATGTGGAAGGGATAACTGTATACATATGCTTACATATATTCATGGAATACATGTTTATTTTAGCACAACACTCTGTGGTTTAGGTATATACCCTCAATTGGTGCAAATTACAACTCCTGTGCTACTTAGCAAACTATCTTTGAGAGGTGCTAAGCCATCATCCTGAGGCTTAGAGGGTGCCAAGTCTCTCTGAGTGTAGCTTGGCTTGTCCTCTAATGACAGATGTGTCCTGTCACCAAGCCCATAACCAATGATTTTCCAGCCTTGTAGGACTTGCCAGAGTTTGTGCTTTAATGGCTTAACCTTTGAGAGCCCAGAGACACCTCCATGTCTAAGAAGGGGTCAGAAGAGTACTTCAGTGCTACACATGTCAGAGATTTTACCTGTGTACATGTGCATGTGTGCTTTAGAAGGAAAGCTTCATGAGATTCAGTAGCAAAAAAAAAAAAATCATCCCATGGTACCGTGGCAGTGAATGTCTGCAAAAATAGCTGGGCTGGTAGTGATATAAGAGATACACTGTCCACATCCATGCATGGAATTTCCATATCTTAATGAAGCATTGGTGTATGACTTTAGTAAAGGATACAGATTCACGTGTCCCAAAGAGCAAATGGAGAGGCTGGGTGAATGTAAATAGGATGCAGCATATTACCAAGAATAATTAACTTGCAAGAAGCCACATAAAGAAAAGCATCCAGGGAATGTAGAACTAGAAAACGATCTCGTCTGATCACGTATTAAGAGTGAGGAATAACAGAGGAGTGGACAGGCTGGGCCTTGATGCTGGGATCCCAAAGATGCTAAGTGACTGGAGGAAAGCCTTCAACACATTGTGAGAATCTTCTTAGGAAGGCTTCAAGGACATGAATCACACCAAATGAGATAGAAATGATACGTAGCAATCTTCCCCAGTGAAAGGAGTGTTCATATTAGTGAGATCATCTCCCGCCCCCATGGTATTGCACAAGTCCCCAGACCTGAAATGAATTCTCTCTTCACTTTCACTTCTGGAAATCCCAAGCTTCCTTCAAAGTACAGCCCAGATGCTGCCTCCAAAGGGAGATTTCTTCTGGTCATCCTTATTCTTAGCTCTCTCTGTCTCTGTCTCTCTCTGTCTCTGTCTCTCTCTGTCTCTGTCTCTCTGTCTCTCTGTCTGTCTCTGTCTCTCTGTCTCTGTCTCTCTGTCTCTGTCTCTGTCTCTCTCTCCCTGTCTCTGTCTCTCTGTCTCTCTGTCTCTCTCTCTCCCTATCTCTCTCTGTCTCTCTGTCTCTCTGCCTGTCTCTCTCTCTCTCTCTCTCTCTGTCTTTCTCTTTCTCTCCTTTTGGAAATTATTTAGCATTATTTTGTATATACCTTGTATTTAATTATTTGTGTATACATTGGACCAATCACCCCTCTCCCCCATAGAATATAAACTCCCAGAAGGCAGGGGTTGTCTTATTTTTGTCTTTGTATCTCCATTGTTTTAGTGCCCAAGCACGTAGTAGGTACTTAATAAATATTGACTTATAGGTGATTTATAAAATTTTAATGAACAATAGAATCCATATGTAACATATGTAAACATACAGATATATGTATATGTTTCTGTGTATGCATGTATGTATGTATTCGGAGATGAAGAGAAAGTAAATGAACAAATGAGTGGAAGAGGCTTTGTTAAGTATTGCCATACTCTAAATACGGAGAGGAAAGCAGGAACAACACCAACCTAACAACATTACAGTGTGGAGTTAAAAGAAATTGCCTACATTTAACATGTTAGCTCCTTACATTAACAAAAGCCTACAGTGGTAAGAGGGTCTTTGGTTTTACCCATTTTATGTATCCGAGTGTGTTTTTCTATAAATGCCCCCTTTATAAGAATGTGTGTATAATTCCTTCCCAAGGGTCATCTGTGGCTCTAGCAATGAAAGTATCCTATATAATTATCTCCCCTACTGGACTGGAAACCTCATGAAGGCAGGAATGATATATTCTACTGTAGATCTCTCCTAGTATTTAAATAGCTATTGAAGGACTAACTCCTTATATTAAGTGTAAACTCTATTAGTAGAGAGCAGTAGAGTGCCCCCTTCCCCTGGACCCTCTTTCCCGTCCGGAAAAAAAAAAAACAAACCTCTGTCCAAGTTGGAGTTTTGATCAACACCAGTGGACATGTAGCAGCCAACATCAATATATTACACTTGCGTGGTACTAAGCACAGGCAAGCCAAGGAAGATGAAATTTTAGACTAAGTGACGGTTAAAGGTCATGGCATGATTTGGGTCAGTATAGGAAATGGAGAAAGTTTAAAGGGTAAGAGTGATGCATTCATTTGTGTCAAAATCAGGGCTATGTGTTTCAAGAAATATTTCTGAGAGATCTAAATGCAGACTGTCTTGAGTATATCTCATGCATCCTTGAAAGGCTGTGTTATCTTCCTTCCTGAGTCCAAGTATAACTGAATATGTTGATTTAAATCTAGGAATGTATGGTTTGGAACTAGTGAACCTGGAGATCACATCGCTTCTAAATCAAATCAAACCAAATCAACAACTTCACTTTAGAAATTGACTCTGGGCTGGGCTCTGCCTTTCACCCAGCCTGGGAACAAGCCATGTTGGACCTCTGAGGCCACCATTACAGATGAGGAAGCTGAGGTCCAGAAAGGTCGAGTGACTTGCCCAAGATCACACAGGTCGTCAGTGGTGGGATCTGAACCCAAGCCTTCTGACCCCAAAGTTCACATGTTTTGTTTTGTTTTGCTTTTCCCAACTGTATCACACTGCCTCCTGCAAATCACTGGTTTGAGATGCCAGAAATGCCTACAGAAAACATTTTCTCTGGATGCCCCTAGTCTTCCCAGTTCCCTTTATACCTTACCTGGTCTAACCCAGGCCTTATTTGTTACCCTCCAGAGCCTTCTTTGGGATCTGGTCTTCACCAGACAAAAGGTTTTTTCTGGTTTCTTCCTTTTTCATGAAAGAGTTTTATATGTTAGCTGCTGGAATTCATTTTAATCAACTATGGCTTTTTAATTTGTATACATGTGCCCTGAGGTCTTTGGTTAATGCTCCCCCTCTATCTTTTTTTTTTTTTTTAAAGAATTGAACCAACACTCACAATAAATCAGTCTTCTTCAGGCATACAAGTCAAATTTCTCCTTTAAGATTTTTTTTTTATTTTCTCAACTTAAAAAAAAACTATGGGAAAAACATTAATTTTCTGTACAGGAAACTTTAACAATCTACTTAAATTGAATAGTAAAAATAGTTTCCTGGTGGGAATACATTAAGAAACATTGAAAATAAAAACCGGTTGGTGGCATCAAATATCAGCTGATTGTCCAGCAGATCTTAGATGGAAATGTTCCAGCCAGATGAAGCAATAAGAACATGCCGATAACTTCTTACCAGAGTCACTGGGCTGCCAAATGGTCCAAATGACCAGCACTTCCCTTGCAATGCTATTTAATCAGACGCATGACAGGATAAACAGGAGATTAAGTTAATGTTATCCTCCTGCTGCTATCAACAGACCGATATTATAAATGCTATTTCCTCTTTAGTTATCAACCAGTTTCTTGGGAAAAAAACCAGACTTTGATTACTGGGGCTTTCTGGTATATGAGATATTTTATTTTCCTTTAAGAAATTACCATTGTGGAACTTTAGGAAAAAAAAAACACTACAAAAGACTTACTTTCAATAATTTTTGCTTGATGGCCCCCTCCCTCCTTCGCAGCATCAAGCTTTGCTGCTGGGTAGCTGTGTGAGGCAGCCATCCTCAATGTAAGGTAACAATGATGTTGGAGGAGCATTGCACTAGGGATCAGGCATCCTATGTTCAAAGTCCAGTCCACTTGGGGTGTGTTGGTAAATGTTTAACAGCTGGTTCTCCCAAAATTCATGGTACACTTCAAAATTCAATCTGCATTCAGAGGGAGGGAGGAGTAGGGAATGAGCATTTATATAGTGCCTACTGTGTGCCAGACATTGTACTAAGCACTTTACAAATATTACTTCAATTGTCATTAATTTGCACTCTTGAAATTTTCTCCTATAACTTCCTTAAGTCTAAATAATTGGCAAAATAATAAATCAAGTCCAAATTTATAGCATTTTGCTGATTTCTGAGCAATGGAAATTTGATAATCAGCTCTCAAGGGATGATTAAAGCTGGTACCAGTATGCTCCTGAGTCCAGCTCTTCCAATGACTGTGTGGTTTGGAGTAAGTTACTCAACCTTTCTGAGCATCATATTCTCATGTGAAAAGCAAGGGAGTGAAACTGTGTGAGACAAGGGCAAGAGTACTAGCCTCCTAAGCTTGACAATCTGGTTGAAATCTGACCTCGGGCACTTGCTGCTTCTGTGACCTTGGGCAACTCACCTACTTTCTCTGGGCCTCAGTTTCCTCACCTGTCAAATGAAGGGTATGGATTAAATGGTTTCTAAAGTCCCTTCTTATACCATCAAACCCACCAACTCATTTTATAAACTGTTATGAGGATTGTTAGGTTACTAACTAAAACCTACCTAATGTCCTGTTCAAAATTGTTATTTCTTCCTGTTCCCTCCAGGCACCAGAGATGAGGTAGCATCTCTGAGTGATACCAGATATCCCAAGGAAATGATCTTTTGACCATCGTGGTCCCTGGCCCACCATAAAACAAGGCTTGGGACTAATCTGGAAGAAATTCCTTAAGATTTCGGGCAACGGAGTAACCTCTTGGCAATTCTGGACATCGCTTTTCCTCTGAAGAAGGAAGTTTAAAACAGAAGGTCACAAAGTAAGACTTTTGAGTGAGTCTGAGCATCAGGAGATAAAAAGGAGACAACATCCCTGACTCCCAAAGCAGCCTTTCTCCACCTCCATCAGCGACAGGCACCAGCAGCTCATAACTTCACCCTTTTTCTGTGAGATGCAAAGTGCCCCAGGTGTCCAAGACCAACTGTAAGTACTAACCTAGGTTGCTATCTGCCCATCTGTCTGTCTGCATTTGTTTTCAATGTCTTAGGAGTTTGGCTCTTAGTTTATTTTGTGTATTATGTTTGGCAGAAGAAGGTGTTTTAATATCCGTAGGTGACTGGTGCTATCTCAGTGCCCCTGAGTTCAGTTATTTTGAACAGGATAAAGAATTGCCCCAGGTTTCTGCATAATCAGAGCACTGAACAACCTTGGCAGGCGTCCCCAGAGCCCATCAATTTAAATCTCTATTTCTCTGCTCTGAGAAATTGCTCTTTGGAATGACCACATCTGGAACCTTCCCTAACATAATTCCTAACAAAGCCAGGGCTAAAAACAAGCTACCACCTCCCCACTTCCCTCTTCACCCCCCACTACCACAAAGAACTTGAATTATAGCTGATTTTATAAGTCATAACACTCCCGGCCACATTTTAACTTGTTACCGGCAGAGAGTTATTATCCCTGCAGAGTGTCTCTCTGTGCCCTAAACCACTGGCCACACTCCCTGTGTGCACGGTCCAGTCCAGGGGTAGGGAACCTGCGACCTCAAGGCCACATGTGGCCCTCTAAGTCCTCAAGTGTAGCCCTTTGACTGAATCCAAACTTCATAGAACAAATCCCCTTAATGGAAAGATTTGTTCTATAAGACTTAGACTCAGTTAAAAGGTCGTACCCAAGGACCTAGAAGGCAACATGCGGTCTTGAGGCTGCAGATTCTCCACCCCTGGTCAAGTCTCTTGAGAAAGAGAGACCCTTAAAACTATGCTAGCCTTTAAGTCATTGATTTTTTTTTTTCACTTAACTTGCAGATTTTCTATTTATATCACCCAGGTGAAAGGGAAGATGAGCTCAAGACCAGAACTGGAAACATTTTTAAGACTACTAGACTGGTACGGTCTCACTATACCTTTCTAGCACTATCAAGTGGGGTAAAGGGCTTGTTCATCAGAAATATAGGCACAATGCAATGAGCTGGGGGAAGTGAGGGTGAGGGAAAGACCCTGTGGCCCCAAGAATCAAGTTTGTGGCTTTGGTCTGTACCATTCGTCCTTTTCAGGACTAGGCACAGGTGGTGATGTCACCAGATTGGGTGACATCACCAAGGCCGCCTTGGATGTAAGATTCCAGACTGGCTGCTGGTGCCAGACCAGCAAGGACATACTGAGAAGTTAGGATGCCAGGACACAACAAGCTTGAGGTCTTTGGACTTCAAACTTGGCAGGGCCATGCACTATAGGAATCCTGTTAAGTTCTTTTCTTCTTCCCGGAGACTGAGGTGGTAGAAGTGGGAGATGATGCCCCTCTAGGCGTTGGGGGAAAATTTCATATGCTACTTGCTACACTTTTGAAGTAAATATTCCTTTGTAAAAGCTAATCTATTGAGTGGTTAAATGGACCTTGTGTTCAGAGTACTCCCTTAAACTGAAGGAACAAAAATCAGTGGAAACTTGAGCCAATGGCAAAGGCTTAAGCATCACTAAACCCACTTAAAAGACATCTAGGTAGTGCAGTGGATAGAGCAGTTGGCCATGGAGTCAGGAAGACCTGAGTTGAAATCTGGCCTCACACACTTACTAGCTATGTGACCTTGAGCAAGTCACTTAAACCTGTTTGCCTCAATTTCCTCATCTGTAAAATGAGCTAGAGAAAGAAATGGAAAACCATTCCAGTATCTTTCCCAAGAAAACCCCCAACAGGGTTACAAAGAGTTGGGCATGACTAAAAAATGACTGAACAATGAAAACAAACCCACTTAAAAGAAGTGCAGAACCCTGGGGGAGGTATGCCATGGATGGAGGGCTGGACCTGGAATCAAGAAGACCTAAGTGAAAATCCAGCCTTTAACACTTACTAGACATGGGATGTTGGGCAGATCGCTTAACCTCTGTTTGCCTCAGTTTACTCATCTGCAAAATTGGGGGTAACCCATTTCCCAGGGTTGTTGTAAGGATCAAATGAGATCACATTTGTAAAATGCTTTGCACACAGTTGGTGTCATATAAGTGTTAGTTGTTGTTGCTATTGGTCTAGGGTCCTAGAATCCTAAGAATTCCTTTCCAGTTCCACATCCATATTCCTATGGTCTTGAGTTAGATTGGACTGCCTCTGAGTTTCTAGACAGGATTATTAAAAACCTACATGAACAACCTCTACAACTGGGCATTTGGAAGAAAATGAAAAATTGGGAGTCTTGCCTTCAAAGTACAAAAATGGAGCCCTTTGCATTTTTTTTCATATTTTATCTATGAGGAAGGGAGTTAATCAGTATTGTTATTTCTGTTTTACAGCTGAAGAAATTGAAGGCCAGAGAACTTTGGTAACTTGCTCAAGATTGCATACTTTGTAAGTGACTAAGTCATAACTTGAACCTAGGTCTTCTGATTTCAGATCCAATTAGTTGTGTTATTACTCATTTCAACCTGTCTCTTCAGGTCAGGCAGTTAGTCAGGAAGCATTAATTAAGTGATTACTATATTCCAGGTACTGCACTAAGCCCTAGGGACAATTGTAAAGGCCCCAGAATATTCTGAGGAGTTGAGAGGCTGTCTTCCCCATGCTGCATCCCAAACATAGTTCTCTATCCCTGATATTAGACTATTAGGAACGTGGAAGGAAAGTTATATTAAGGCCTAATGTTATTGATAAAGAAGGTGCTTGCCCTCATCCATCTTCTCCTTCTCTTTACATCTTCAGTTTTTATTTATTGGCTCCTTTCCCATTGCCTATACTCATGCTCAAGTCTTCAGATACTCCATGAAATTCAGAAACACCAACAACTTCATTTGACCCTGCTCTCCTCTAAGTTAGCATGCCGGATCTCTTCTCCTTTTTGGGTCCTAGAAAAAGACCTCCACTTTCATTGTCTCTTCTTCTTCACCTCTAACTTACTTCTCAACCCTTTGTAGCCTGACTTCTTTCACTTCTACTCTACTGAGACTGTTCTCTTAGGCATTACCAATGATCTCTCCACCGATAAAGCGAATGATCTCTTCCCATTCCTCACTGTTGAAGGTTTTTACACTATTGACCCCCTTCCCTGCCCAATTATTCTCTCTTCTCACTTAGATTAAGTGATATTCTTCTCTCCTAATTCTTCTCCTTCTTCTCTGACCCTGCTCTTCCTTCTTTTCCACCTTCTAAGCTTGACTCCTTTTCAGGATCTCTCACACCCTAACCCTGAGCTCTTCCTGGGTCCTCTCCCCTTTGCTCTCTACACCCCATCTCTTGGTGATTTCATTCCCTCCCATGGATTTAATCATCAGCTCACCACAAATAATTCCACAGTCTCAATAGCCAGCCCCATTGTCTCTCTTGGGCCCTCACGCCAAGGCCAAGTGTCTGCTGGATATCACCAAAATGTCCCATTGCACATCAAATTTGACACATCCAAAACAAAAAATTCATCTTCTTTCCTTCAGATTTAATTTTTGAATATCCAGCATAATCCAGTTACCCAGATATGTAACCCCAAATTTGTGCTAGACTCTTCTCTCTCTCTCACCCACCATTTTCCAGTCCGTGGTTAAGGCTTGTTGATTCTACCTTTTTTAATAACTTCTATGTCCACCTCTTTCTCTGCACTCGTGGCCTCTATGTTAGCTTAGGCCCTTATCACCTCTTGCCTGGACTATTGTGATAACCTCCTGTTCTTCCTGATTCCTGTCTCCTTCCTTTCAAATTCATCTTTAAACATAACTTCCAAAATAATCTTACCACGTAAGTCTGACTGTGTTACTCCTTTACTCAAATATCTCTGTTGGCTCCCTATTGCTTCTGGAATAAAATATACTTAAACAAATTGGCATTTAAGGGACTTCATAATCCAATTCCAATTTCAGTTTCATTTCTTATCAGCTCCCTTCACCCACTCTATAAATTCCAGTCAAACTGGATTAATAGTTTAATAATAATAATAGTCAATAAAAGCCAATAATAAACATAGTAATACTCAAACTCAACTCCACACTCCATCTCTTGTCTCTATATTCACTCAAACCAGTTACATGCCTGGAAGGCATTTTTTTTTTTCCAATTCTGCCTCCTTGAATCCTTATGTAACTTCAAGGCTCAGTTCAGATGCCTCATTTTACCCCATAAAACCTTTCTTGATCCCCCATTGTTGTCAGTGCTTCCTCTCTCCTCAAATTACCTTCTAATTGCTGATTTGTATGTAGGTTACATTCTCCTATGATAATTCAGTTCATTGCAATTCAGCAAACATTTATCATACCTACTATGTGCAAGGCACTGTGCCGAATGCCGAAGATACAAAGATAAAATTAAATAGTTCCTGCCCTCAAGGAGCTTACATTGGTAGGGGAGGGGAGGGTGTCTGAGCACAAGATGCAAACAGATAAGGAAATGCAAAATACATAGACAAAGTAATTACCAAGTAATTTCAGCATGGGGAGAGTACTAACACTGTGTATATGTGTGTTTGGAGGGAAGGAATTGAGGGAGTTATGACAGTAGAAGAAAGAGCAGGAAATAGGAAGCCAGGATGGAGAAGACAAACCCCACTTACTTCACACCCTCATCCAGGGTCAGCCTCCATCACATTTTGACAAAGCTGGCAAAGCCCTTGGGAAGCAATGATCAATAATTGTCCCCATTGCCAGAAACCTCTGATGTTAAAGGAGGCTGAACTGGAAGAGAGACTCCCTTGATAGCTTTTGTAACTTAAGAGTTCCTTTCTTAGAGGTGAGGAACCTGTGGTCCTGAGGCCACATGTGGCCCTCTAGGTCCTCAAGCATGGCCCTCTGACTGAATCCAAACTTGTTGAAATCCAAATTTGGGGATTCAGTCAAAGAGCTGCACTTGAAGACCTAGAGGGCCACATGTGGCCTCAGGACCACAGGTTCCCCATTCTTGCTTTTAGATAATGAGAGATATTTATACGAAGTGTATGTGTAGAAAAGGAATTGGGCTGGTCGTTATCATCAGCATCAGGGCTCACATTTATATAGCATTTTAAAGCTCTGCAAAGGGCTATATGTATGTATTTGTGTGTATACTGGGGCCTCACAAGCTCCTCCCTTTTCAAATGAGAGGATGCTCAGAAAGGTGGAATGACTTACTCCAGTCCACACAACCAGTCAGTGGGAGAGAGAGGAGACTCAGAGGGGCGCTGGAGACCGTTCTGATCATCTCCTGAGAGCTCATTGTTAAATTTTCAATATTCAGAAATCAGCAAAAATATACACAGACACATATAAGTATGCACATTGTATATATGCATATGTATATTTATGTGTGCATATTATATATTTATATATAGTTTGTATGTGTGCATTTCTACACATATATGTGTGAATATACATGCATATATAAGTACATCCATATATCTATACAGAGATATATACACACATATAACATATAAATTATATAATTGTTCATCCTCCAGTTTTGAAAAGAACCAATGACATCATGATATGATGACTTGGGCATTAATTGGATTTAAGTGAGGTAGGGTGACACAAAGTTGTTAGCCTGGTTCTCTCTTCTAGAGTCATCACAGTCCAACGGCAAAACAAAAGTCAGGATGGCTGGTGATGGCCTGGGATGCAGTGGTCAACCTTCGCATCTTTGATGTCTGACCGAGCTCTAATGGGGTTTTCATGGAGAACTAGCACCTTGGGTGTGAGAGCTGCCAAACCCTTTTCAGGGCCTTTGGTGTCCACCTTTCACTCAACTCTTACCTGTGGCTCCAAGAAGCTGTAGCATGTGCAGTAGCCACACCCCAGTAAAAGCATCTGGGCAGATGTGCTAAAACAAATTGAGGGTAACTGACAGGCCTCAAACCTGTCGATGAGTTTTGTAACTTAAGAGTTCCCCTTTTAGAGGTGGGGAACCTGTGGCCTTGAGGCTACCCTAGTCTACCCTAGTCTACCCTAAGTATGTGAAGACTTGCCCCAGCAGAATGGGCAGAGAACAATGTGTTCCAACAGCCATGAAGGCAGCTAAAGTAGGCACTGTGGAATGCTCAGAGAGTTTGGTTAGACATACGTGTATACACACATGTATATATGTATACATGCATGTATGTATGTTTATTTATGTATATATAAAACACATTCATGCATGCCTATCTATACATAAGCATATGTACACAGGCATGTGTGTATGGATATACCTACACACATTGTATATATGTATATATACACGTGTGTATACATGCATACACACACATACACAGTCATTTAATCCTCATAACAATCCTGGGAGGTGAGTGCTGTCATTTTCATTCTATTCTTGAGTAAAATGAGACAGACAGAAGTTAAGTGACTTGCCCAGGGTCACACAGCTAGTACATGTATAAAGCAGGTTTTAAACTCATGCCTTCCTGATTTAGACACATGAAATTTTAAAAGAGCCTAAGAAGGACCTCAAACACATGGGATAGATCCTCGGTGGAGGGCTTGTGGAACGGCACAGACAAGAATCACACAGGCTGGGGTGTGGGTGAGTAGCATCTGTGCTGGTGTTGAGAGTAACCACATGGATGACCGCTAACGCATCAAAATATCAAAGTTAGAATTGTCTACCACTATTCCCTTGGCCCAGCTTGTGGGAACAGAGGGTTTTCTAGTCCAGTAAGATCTGGCCCAAAAAAACACAGACTATGCAGTGATTCTGAAGGCAATATGTTGTTCCCTTTATCTCACAAATCCCAAAGAAAGAGCTCCCTCAGCAATGCTGCAGACAGATTTTCTCCGTGTGTGTATGTGTTTCCCAGTCACATTCTAACTCTCCTATACTTGTGCTCAGAGATTATTTTTGTGAAAAAAAGTCCCACTCCCCAGACCCAACCCACAGGCCAGTACAGGCCTGTCAGGGAGGCTGGGTGTGTCAGCTCCCCAAAGCCCAGAGACAAGTAGGCACCGAAAGGCCTTTTCCTGGTTATGGAAGATTTCACCATTCTTTCCCTGTCAAGAGTTCACTCATTCAACAAGTATTCATTGATACCTACTATGTGTCTAGCCCTGTGCTGGATGCTGGGAGACAAGGCAGGATATGGAGATAGAAATAGCAGGGTTAAGGAAGTTAAATGAGTCCTCAGGGTCACAGAACAAGGACTGAATCAATACTCGAACCCAGGTGTTCTTGGCTTTGAGGCCAGCTCTCTATTCAAAATACCACACCTGATCTATAAATAACTATTCACATCTATACTGCACATTAAAGTTTATAGAATATTTTATCTCATTTGATCCTCACAGTCTTGTGAGGTGGGTATTATTCTTATATCCATTCGGCCTAAGAGGAAAATGAGGCTTAGATGGTTTAAGGCAGGGGTGGGGAATCTACAGCCTCAAGGCCACACGTGGTCCTCTAGGTCCTCAAGTGTAGCCCTTTGACTGAATCCAAACTTCACAGAATAAATCCTCTTAATAAAGAGATATGTTCTGTAAAACTTGGACTCAGTCAAAAGGCCACATCTGAGGACCTAGGAGGCCACATGTGGCCTTGAGGTCACAGGTTCCCCACCCCTGGTTTAAGAGATTTGCCAGTAGTCACACAGTTAGAAAGTGCCCTGAGCAGGATTCAATCACTCTACCCACTATGCACAGCACACTCTCCCTACAAAGAGAACAAGAAATAATTTCTGCTCTCAAGAAATAAGACAGAGACTTTGAAAATGATGACACAAGGAGAAATCCAATTAAGTGCCCAAATAGTGAGTAATCCAAACAATCATTTCTAGAGGAATTCAAAGGAGAGATTGATATGGTCTGGAATTGTTGGCGAAGACTTCATGAAAGATGGAGGCCTCGGGTATGGTAGTGAACAAAGGTGGAATTTGGGTGATGGAAGGAAGGAGGAAGGGAAAACCCATTAGTGGGAATGAACTCTTCTTCCAATTCACTAATGCATGATCAGCAAGAATACAATAACAAAGATAAGGCAAGAATCATGGGATCAATCTCTTCCCCTGAAGCTCCTCTACTTCCATCACTACTACCACCATTACCAGAGATTGTCCCAAAGTCTAGGGTCTCTCAGACCATTGTCTAAAGTCTGAAACCTGCAGCTGTGACCTTGACTACCTATAGTAGGAACATAGAAGAGATCTTAGAAGGTCAAATTAAGACAACAGATTCAAGTCTGAGGTGGACAAACTTTAGATCAAGATAAAGGAATGGATCAAAACAACTCTAAGGTACACATCATACCCATCAGATTGGCTAGCATGACAAAACAGGAAAGTGAAAAATGTTGGAGAAGAGGTGGGAAAATTGGAACACTAATGCATTGTTGGCAGAGTTGTGAACTGATCCAACCATTCCATACAGCAATTTGGAACTATACCCAAAGGGCTATAAAAGTATGCACATACCCTTTGACCCAGCAATACTCTGTATCCCAAAGAGATCATAAAAATGGGAAAAGGACCCACATGTACAAAAATATTTATAGCAGCTCTTTTTGTGGTAGCCAAGAATTAAAAATTGAGGGGATGCCCATCAATTGGGGAATGGCTGAAGAAGTTGTAGTATATGAATGTAATGGAATACTATTATGCTATAAGAAATGATGAGCAGGCGGACTTCAGAAAAACCTGGAAAGACTTACATGAACTGATGCTGAGTAAAGTGAGCAGAACCAGAACATTGTACACAGTAACAGCAACATTGTGTGATGACCAAATTTGATAGACTTAGCCCCTCTTAGCAATAAAAGGATCTAAGACAACTCCAAAAGATTCATGATGGAAAATGCTATCCAGAGAAAGAGATTCAGAGAAAGAAATATGGAGTCTAAATGCAAGTGAAAGCATACCATTTGCTCTCTTTTTTTCTTTGTTTTGTTTCTTCTTTCTCGTGGTTCCTCCCATTGGTTCTAATTCTTCTTTATAATATGACTAATGTGAAAATTTAAAAAAAATTAAAGATGAAGAAGTAAAATAGGTTGCCTTGGAAGGTAATGAGTTTTCCCATTACTGGAGATCTTAAAGCAGAAGCTGAATGACCCACTTGTTGACAATGTTGTGGAACGCATTAATGCTACAGGTAAGGGATGAATCAAATGTTTAATGGCCCTTCCAGTTCTGAGAAACTATCTATGGTAGACTGAGGAACAATGGATGAAAATTTGAAGAAGAAAAATTTTAGTTGCATTTAAGACAACTTTCTAACAGTTTTAATTATCCAAAAATGGACTGGGCAGCCTTGGGGGGAAGTGGGTTCTCCATCACTGGAGGTCTTTAGACAGTTGCTACATGACCCATTTGTTGGGGATTTCATATAAAGGAATCACACTTTAAGTAAGGGTTGAACACAGTGACATCTAAGGGACTTTCTATTTTTATAGGTAATTCAGGTAAGTTGTAGGGGGCCTCTGTATGCCAATGTTCAGTTTTCATAGAATTTGTTAGACATAGATGTGTCAAAGCTCACCTTAGAACAATTCATAAAAAGGAACTGATGAGGTGTCATCCAAAAGACAAAGGCACTGTACATCACAAACCTGGAGGGTGGTAGAGTTGTTGTATCACTGAGAGGTAAAAGGAGAAAATGGTGGAGAGCAGAGAAAGGGTATTGGAGGAAAAAATGCCAAGTGGCAAGTCCTTTAGGACCTTGGGGAACATGCTCGAGAGCATAATAGAAGCCAGAAAAAATAAATTGAGTCCAGAGGAGGGTGGTATGACCAGAGAAGAGGCCATTGCTATTGAGTAGAGCTGCTGGAGCCTGAGAATAAGCCCATGGATTTGGATGATGATGATGATGATGAAGAAGAAGATGTTGATGACAATAATTAAAATTTATATAGCATTTATTATGTTCCCAATGCTGTATTAAGTGCTTTAAAAAATATTATCCCATTTTATCCTAACAGCCCTGTGAAGTAGGGGCTATTATTATTTCCCCATTTTAAAAATGAAAAAATAAAAACTGAGGTAGACAGGGTTAAGTGACTTGCCCAGGGCCACATTGCTAGTAAGTATCTGAGGCTGGATTTTTATACTCAGGTCTTTCTCACTTCAAGCCCAGGGCTCTTTTTACTACTATAATTAGGTATCCTAGGTGTTGTTGTTCAGTTGTTTGTCATGTCCAACTCTTCATGACCCCATTTAGATTTCTCTTGGTGATTCTAGATTCTAGATTCTAGAGTGATTTGCCATTTCCTCTCCAGCTCATTTTGCAGATGATGAAATGAAGGTAAACAGGGTTAAGTAACTTGCTGGTCACACAGTTAGGAAGTATCCAGAGCCAGATTTGAACTCAGGAAGATGAGTCTTCCTGATCCCAGACCTGGCATTCTATCCATTGTGTCACCTAGCTGCCCAACCCTAGGATAGTTAGTAGTCTTTAGGGAACTCAATACCCTACAAAGAAGCTGTACCTTGAAAGTGATGGAACCATATTGGTGTTGTAGATTGGTTTTCGAGCCCAAAGACCTGGTTTTGAAAACTCATTCTGTTATTTTCTAGTTCCATGACCAGAAGAGACAGAAAGAAGAAATGAAAGGAATCCCCAAGTTCGACATGAGGGTCCTGGATTCAAATTCTGGCCCTATTTCTAACTATTTGGATGATCTCAACCAAGTTACTTAGCCTTTGGAGACCTTCATTTTCTCATCTATAAAATGAGGAAGGTGAATTAAATGATTCTAATGTCTCTTCCATTTCTAAATCTATGTCCTATGGATTATGTGTACTTGGTAAGTCACAGAAAGCCATTCAGGGGGAAGTTTTGTTGTTGTTCACTTGTTTTCACATATTTCTTATTATAATTATTATTATAATATAAGTAATATTTAAAAGTGAAACAGCCCTCAATAGATTATAACCAGCTTGTTTGCAATGGCAGAATTGGGCTGTACAGAACAGATTTTCCCAGGATCCTGGATAGGGGGTAAGAACTAGTAAAAAGAAATATTCCCTCCAAAATGATCTGTGCCATAGGGCAACCCACCACAAGGGTCAAATATGTCTATGAATCTCAAGAGAGAAGGTGGGAAATGGGAAGAGAAAGAAACATACTCATTCTAAATATAAACACAGGACCTCCACCAGAGGCTCTATTGATGGGTCAGCACAGACAGAGATTATATCAGTAAGCTTTTGTTTCTACAATATCACCAAAAACTAGAGTCCCAGCTAGCTCAGGACAAACTCTCACATTACCCACCCCTTGCTCAGGGGAATGAGAATGGGCAGACAGCATGTTTTAAATTTATTCTCATCTCCTTCCTCATTACTGATCTATTTTGAATAGACGCTGTCTCTAGTATATCACCCAAATAGCCAAGATACATTAGGTGTTTCCCTCTAGAGGACCACACATTCTCAGTCTTTTGCCCAAGATAGAAACTTTAGTGGGAATAGAGACTGCTTTCTGTTCTCATGACAGAGACCACATCTCTCAGTGTCAAAGAGAATCACAAAGAATTTGCAAGTTGGAAGAGACCTCAGTGGTCTTCTAGTCAAACCCCTACGTAAAGGAATCCTTATTGTAACACTTGACATAGTCTTCTAGCTTCTGCCTGAAGTCCTCCAAGGAGGAGAAACTCATCCTCCCAAGGTAACCCATTCTGTTTTGGGACAACTATAATTATTAGGAAGTTTTCCTGCTATCAAACCTAAATTTGCCTCTTGGCAACATTCACCCATTGCTCCTGGTTCTGCCCTTTGGGGTAAGACTGAACAAGTCTGCTCCCTTCTTCATATACCTTGAAAGTCCTTCAAATACTTGAAGAAAGATATCACAACCCCGTGAATCATCTCTTCTCCAGACTAAATATCCCTAGTTCTATCAATTTATTCTAATGTGACCTGGACTTCAGGCCATTTACCATCCTCATTAGTTTCTTATCAATGTCCTACTTAAACTCTGGCAGCAGGAACTGACCATGATACTCTAGATGAGGTCTGACAAGGGTAGACTACAGTGGCACAATCATCTCCCTATTCTGATAAGACAAATATCTCTTAATGGATTCCAGTATCATTTTGGGGGAGCCAGGTGGCACCATGGATAGAGTGTAGATTTACCTTCCCGAATTCAAATCCGGCCCCGGATATTAGCTGTATGGTTCTGGGCAAGTTACTTAACTCTGTTTGCCTCAGTTCCTCATATGTAAAAGGAGCTGGAGAAGGAAATGACAAACCATTCCAGTATCTTTGCCAAGAAAAGTCCAAATGGGGTCACAAAGAGTCAGACACAACTGAAAAATGTTTTGTTGACCACCGTATCCCACGCCTTACTCATATTGAACTTAGAGTTCACTCAATCTTTCTCAGACAAACTGCTGTCTTAACACATCTCTCCATCTTGTACTTCTAAAGCTGATTGTTTTTGTACCACGTGTAAAACTTTTCATGTATCTGCAGTGAATTTCATCTTATTTGTTTCAGCTGAATGCTCTAGACTGTTGAGATATATTTTGGATGCTGACTCTATTTTCCACTGTCAACTCTCCCTCCCAACTCTGTGTCATCTGAAGATTTGATGATTCTAGTATTTATGTTTTTTATCTAAGTCATTGACAAAAATGTTAAAGTTCAAAGAGACAAGCAATGATTTCTGCAGCACTTTACTGTAGAGTTTCTGCAGCTCTGACATTGAATCTGAATCTGGCCGTAAACCAGTTTGGAATTCATCACACTGTATTATCAGGGACTTCACATCACTCCATATCTCCTCCACAAGAAAAATATGAGATATTTCATCAAAAGGTTCCCTTAAAAACCTGGGTGTAAGGGAAGGAGCCCACCATCCCCACCTTGATCAATTAGTCCATCAATCAGACAACAAACATGATTAAAAGTGTGTAAATCAGATCGTTGGCCCTCATGATCCCTTTATCAAGTGTGAATTCCTCTTTAATTGGAACCAGAAGGAATTGAACAAACAAACAAGCTAACCATGCCTCTTAGGGCTTTAAATAGTAGGAAATTTTCAGCAATTGCCTTGTTCAAAGGGGTAGACCAGCCCAGTGATGAAAGATTCCAAGTTCAGGCCCCTGATAAAAAAAAAAATCTTTTTCTGTCTCTTTGTTTCTCTATCTCTATCTTTGTCTCTGTCTGTCTGTCTCTCTCTGTCTCTCTGTCTCTATCTCTGTCTCTCTGTCTCTGTCTCTCTGTCTCTGTCTCTCTCTCTCTCTCTCTCTCTCTCTCTCTCTCTCTCTCTCTCTCTCGACTGTGTGACCCAAGAGTAGGAACAAGGCATTCAGTTGAGTGCAAAGAGACATACCAAGGACAAACAATATTCATCTGAAAAAGGAGAGGCTCTACCATGGAGATGAAAGAGATATGTGAAGGACAAAGACAAACACAGACATAAAGGCTATAGAAGGATAGTCATTCTAGGGAGGAAACTTCTTCAAGGAGTATGAACCCTTGTACCAGAGAACCATGCCAGATATGGACTCAAGAAAGGACTTCCAATAATTAGTAGTTGAGTGTTTACCCTTTGGTCACAAATATTTTCTACATGGGTGCCTATTATCTTTGTGCCCTAAGTATAAGCCCCAATCTTCTACCTCTCTGATTGGAGGGTAGGACCATGAACTCCAAACCTCCATTTAAGAAGAGAATTTAGCTCAAACATCTCATTTCTTACCTCCCCGAACTACTTTGATACTTTGACTGCCTTCTCCTCCATGTCCTACATCAGACACCTTCTCCCTCTTCCTCTTTTTTCAGCTTTCTTTTGTGTTTTATTTTTCTCTTAGGATTGTAAGTTTTTTGAAGGTGAAGACTTTCTTTTTCTATTGGTTTTTCTAACACTTAACAATACCTGAAATATATTGTTGGGGGTCATTTTTCCATTGTGTCCTACTCTTTGTGACTCCATTTGGGGTTTTCTTGACAAAGATAATGGAATATTTTACCCTTTCTTCTCCAACTCACTTTGGAGATGAAGAACTGAGGCAAACATGGTTAAATAACTTGCCCAGGATCACACAGCTAGTGTCTGAAGTCAGATTTGAACTCAGGAAAATGGGTCTTCTTGACTCCAGGCCTGGGACTCTTTCCATTGTTACAGAATGACTATTGACTGTTTTGAACACTGTGGGTATTTGCATGAGAGTAAAACTCAGTTTTGGGAGAGATGTTTTGTGCCAACTACCCTTACTATACAACCTGAGTTTTCTATATGCTTATTAAAGACTGGTCAACTGACATTGATGGGCAGCAGGGTGGTTGTGGCTTATGAGCGACAGTACTAGAAAGTCAACCTCTCAAGACTCTCCCCAGAACCCCAAGTAACAGCAGTAACTGCTCTCTGTGGACCTGCCAATGTGGGTTCAGATTAGGGGAGTGACCCTAGAGAAGGTGCCACATAAGTGAACCACATCCACAGAATTCCTTTCATCCACAAATTTAGTAATCTTGTCCAAACAATGGAGATGACACTGATCATGATGGTTCTTGGTGAATCTGTGCTGACTCTAAAATCTGTACTGCCCTTTCTAGATGTTCTGCAACGCAAAACATCCTTTAATGAGCCATGCTGAAAATTTCCCAAGAATCGAAGTCAAGCTCACTGCCTATAGCTTATAGATGCTATTATCTTCTTTAAAAATAAATCATATCTACTCTGTTCTACTTGTGTGGCATTTACCATATTTTCCATGATCTTTCATATCTCTCTAATGGTGGGTCAGCAATCATATTTGCCAGTTCTTTCAAGAACCATGGGATTTAGTGATCACTCATTGGTTACAGCCCTTCTATATGACCAAACTATTGTACAATGTGAAAGTATTTGCAGATCCTATACATGATTGCACGCCACCATGGGGGGGGGGGAAGGGAGGGGAGAAAATCTGAAACTCAAGTGATTGTGGAACTGAATCTTGTAAATTAAAAGTAAATGAGTAAAAAAAAAAAAAAAAAAAG
>CM053586.1:42998091-43078088 GCA_028646515.1 Pseudochirops corinnae | reverse complement strand
TGTGACCACATTCAGCCTATTAAGGAACAGAGTATACTTTCAAATATCCAAGGGTCCTCAGAGTCACGTAGCCACATTAGCAAAGGGCCTAGGGGCAGGGAAGATCTTTAGATTCCCATAACAAACCTTCAGGAAGTTGGTCTTTTTTCCTTTGCTTTCTGTCTAAAAATAGGAAGGCCAGCTAGGTGTTGCAGTGGATAGAATGTCGGACCTGGAATTAGGAAGACATGAGTTCAAATCCAACCTCAGATTACTAGCTGTGTGATGCTGGGCAAATCACTTAACCCTGTTCGCCTCAGTTTCCTCATCTGTAAAATGAGCCAGAGAAGGGAATGGCAAACCTTTCCAGGATCTTTGCCAAGAAAACCCCAAATAGGGTCATGAAGAGTCAGACATGACTGAAAAATGACTGAGCAACAACAAGAAAAATAAGAGTCCCATGTAAAAAAAAAAATAGAATGGACAGACAGATCCATGGACTTATCTGTGTTGGTTTAATTTTGCATATACATTTTTTGGTAAAGTCATGGGGGGGGAGTAGGGAATTTACAGGGTAAAGACTCTTTCTAAGGATATAGATCACAAACTTGTCTTAGAAAATTGCTCAGGGTCACAGAGCTGTATAGTCAAAGGCAGGTCTTAAACCTAGACTTTCTTGACTCCAAGATTGACCCTTAATTCTGTATTCTTTAAAGCCTTTCTTAAATATTAATTAATTTGCAGATTAATAGAGGATCACGACAGAAGTGTGGCATGGTTCAATAAGAATTGTATCAGGAGTTCTAAGCTCAGAATAATGTAAAGTTGGCAAGAGAAGCTAACAGAAAGAATTTCTTAGCCATATGGGAAAAAGAAAAGACACTCTTCCACCCCTTCTCAAAAAAAAGACAGAAAAAATTTGAATCTCTGCTGTGGGTAGATGGAATAATGACAAATGACAATAGAGAGGAAGTGGAGATGCCCACTTCTCATTTCACTTCTGTTTTCTGGCTAAGGAGAATATCCCTTGCACTGGACATAATAGAACAAAAATAGCCAATAGAATTGATACCTAAGATAAGCAAGCCATGCAACTAATTATCTGATGAATTTAAGTCACTAGGCCCAATGAAGAGCATCCTTGGGTACTGGAAGAACTGGGAAATGTGGTCACCAAGCTCCTGCCAGGGATGTTTTAACAATCATGGAGGAAAGGTGCCAAGGGATCAGAGATAGGCAAATGCTGCCCTGATTTTCAAAAAAAGGAAAGAACAGAGTCTGTAAATCAAAGACCAATGAGCTTGATTTTAATACAGGAGAAAAATGCTAGCTCAGACCATTAGAGATATGGTTCACGAATATCCAGAAAAGGAAGTGGCAAGTACAAAGATCCAGGATGACTCTAATTTTCTAAGATAAAATTCAATGGGGATAACCTTATTTCTTTTTCTGGGACAGGATCACTCAACCAATAGACCAATTAATAGCAGTTGGCATGGTTTACCAAGATTTTAGTGAAACATTTGAAGAAATCTTTCAGAGCCTCCTCGTGGAGAAGATAGGGAGATGAAGACTAGACAATAATACAGTTAATTGGATTCAGAACTGGTTGAGACTGGACTCATAGTTAGTGGTTCAATGAGACCTTGTTAGGAGGACTATGGTCAGAGCAAAACCAGAGAGATTTGTGTTTGTTCCTGTGCTGTTTAACATTTTGTCAATGACCTGGCTAAAGGCATAGCTGACTTTCCATCAAATTCACAGATGGAAAAAGCTGGGAAGGATAGTTAACACAACGTAAAGCAAGGTTGGGATCTAAGAGAGATCTTGACCATCAAGAAGAGCCAAAGGTGTCAGACAAAGGGCCCACAGGTCACACGAGGCCTACAACATATCTATGTGTGACCTGAACCAGGTTAAAATGCAACTGGGAAGTATTTAACAAAATAAATAAAAATAAAACTAAACAGACATAATTTTATATTTTAAAAAATTAGTGGCCTACAGGGATCTTTATGTATTGTTTGTTATTCATTTGTGTCTGACTCTTCATGACCCCCTTTGGGATTTTCTTGACAAAGATATTGAAGTGGTTTGCCATTCTCTTCTCTAGCATGTTTTACATATGAGGAAACTGAGGCAAAGAGGGTTAAGTGAATTGCCCAGAGTCACGCAGCTCGTAAGTGTCTGAGGTTAGATTTGAATTCAGGTCTTCCTGACTCCTAGCGCTCTATCCACTGTGTCACCTACCTGTATGGTTTAGTGCCACTCCTTCCTTCCTTCCTTCCTTCCTTCCTTCCTTTTAATCTGATACCACCAAAGCATTGGGTTGGATCAAATAAGATGGAATTCTTACACTTGTGCTAAAAAACTCATTTTCATAAATACAGAAAGGGAAAGGTGTGGTTAGCAGCAGTTTGCCTAAAGATCTGGGGTTTAGGTGGACCACAAGGTCAATGTGAATCAGAGTGTGACTGTGGGCTGATTTAAGGGAGACATAGTCTCCAGGCATAAGAAGGTCAAAGTCCCTTTACACTCATTCCATAGTCAGACCATGTCTGAAGTAGTTTATTCAGCACCGGTATTACAATTTAAGAAGGATATTGATAAGTTAGAAAGTGACCAGAGCAAGGCAAATCAGAATAGTGAAAGGTCTTGAGTTTATTTTATATGAAGTTTGGTTGAAAGATCTGGGTATGTTTAGCTGAGGGTAGTTTGGAAAGGTGGAAGGGAAGGAGGAAGGGAACAAGCATGTGTTCCTGGTACTGTGCTAAGCACTTTACAAATATTATCTTATAAACCATGGAAGTTCATGCTTTATTATCCCCATTTTACAGGTGAGGAAACAAAGGCATGGGTTAAGTGACTTGCCTAGTATCATATGGCTATTAAGAGTCTGAGGTCAAATTTTAATTCAGGTCTTCCTGATTCTAGACCCAGTGTTCTATCCATCGTGATTTCTATCTATCTAGCTGCCTCTGGACTGCAGTGGTTCTCAACCTTCCTAATGCTATGACCCTTTCATACTCGTATGTGGGCGTATCTGCATGTGAGTGGACCACCTGAAGATGGATAGAGGAGTGGTGTCTCTATTCCTAAGACCATTGGAAATATGTGTTTTCCAATGGTCTTAGGCTACCCCTGTGAAAGGGTCGTTCAATCTCCAAAGGGGTCGCGACCCACAGGTTGAGAACCTCTGCTGGAGGAAGACTTTGATTTTCTGTGTTTAGCCCTGGAGGCCAGAACCAGGAACAATGGGTAGAAGTCATAAATTTTAGGCTTTATGTAAAGGAAAAACTTCTTAATAATGAGTGCTCCAAAATTGATAGAGCTGTTTTGGGAGGTAGGGGGATTCCCCCTCCTCAAAAGGAGGGGTGGATGAATACTTGTACAATATGTTATACTGGGGGTTCCTTTTGGCCATGGGCTAGACTAGATGGTTATTGAGGTCCCTTCCAACTGGGAAATTCTGGGATTTTCTTTTAAATTCATAGAATTTGAAAGGTAGAAGGGACCTTGGAGATTATTTTCATTTTATAAACTGAGATCAAGAAAAATTAAGTGAATTTCTTAAGGTCACATAGTTATTAAAGGGGATTCCTGTTTAGGCTCAGGTTGGATCAGATGAGCTCTGAGTCAGGCACTCCGTCCAACTCTGAACTACTGGAATTCTGTGAGATTGGTAGAGCACAGACAGGAGATCGAGTCTCCTGACTTCTAATTCAGGCCTCTATCTACCACACCCACACTGATTCTCTAGAGATGAGAAATGAGTCAAGTTGAAGTGGAAGATGTATGGAGAGGCTTTTCTTTCTAAAGCTGGGTCTCCACCTCAAATTGAAGGAATGTAGAAGAGGGAATTGTACAGATAGTTTCCAGAGATGATTGTGAAATGTTAAGGTGAACTCTTGGACAAGTTGTCCTGCGTGCATATAATTAACACTAAGAAAGCCAAAGGGGATTTTTGGTGGACATTGTCTAAAGTTCACTCAGTTCACAACAAACCTCTAGAATGGCACTTGTCCATGTTGTTCAAATTACATATTCCTCTTCTGTTTTTATCTCTGTGACTGTTCCTCTTTGGTATTTTTTTTTTGCTCTCTCTCTCCCTCCCTCCCTCCCTCCTTCTTTTTCTCTCTCTCCCCCCCACTCCCTCCCTCCCTTTCTCTTTTTCCCTCCTTCCCTCCCTCTCCTACCCATTTAAACACAATGGCTGTTTTTCCTAATAAATTGTGGTATAGTCAAAAGCAATTTTAGTGTCAACAAGTTGTTGAGTCTGAAAGAGGACCACCAGCTCTGGGCGTGCTCCAGCCAGGTAACCCGATTGTGGACAGGAAAATTTATAAAGCTTCCCATGGAATTAGTCAAAACTGACTTGTTTGCACTAGCCTTAAACAATCAGACTTAATCCTCTACATTTCATCATTTTGGAATAATTGTTTTCATTTCAATCAGCTTCACTTTTAGCCCTTTGTTGTCATAATTGCTCATGAATTGCTCTTAAAAAGGGGAAATTTTATTCAGCAATGATAATTCCTGGAGCCTATGCCTCACCATGATGCCAAACATCTGCATATTTGGAAACATCTGGATGACTGACTGAATTTTCCTCCCTCTAGATGTTGGGTGTAGTGTAGACATGGCCTGCTCAGTCATGAGTCTGAATTCTGTCTTGGATATTTTCCTCTAATTCTCTCCTGTTGCGTTGCTCAAAGGGTTAAGAAAAATTTCTTCATATAGGAAGCTTGACACCATTGTTTTACCTTACTAGTAGGGCTGCTACTTTTGAATGTTTTTCTGTCGATAATCCACCCACACCTCCGGGTATGCCTAATCTCTCTTGTGACCAATTGCTTAGTGGATTAAAAATTCTCTTGAGGTCCCTTCTGGGTCTAAGATTAGGATTTAATGAATTGGCTGGCCAGGATTCAGGGTATATTCTATGGCTTGGAACAGAATGAAGTTCAAGCATTACATGATTCTGTGGAAGCTAACTATTCCCTATGGAGGTCAAACCTATGACCTCATTAAGTATTTCTTCAACTAACTAAGCTAAATTGGCTAGAATCAAAATAATGATAATGTCTTTGCTTGGATAGTGCCTGGTCATTTGGGGAGCACTTTTACATGCATTATCTAATCTGTATCTCACAAATAATTCTGGATGATGGATTTATCCTTCCAAGGTTGCAGAATGACCTGAAGTTGTTGTATTTAGGAGGAGGGCTTTAAGAAGTAAGACGTGATTGGAAGAGCATCAGACCTGGAATCAGAACACAGGATTACAGAATCTGAGAGCTGGAAGGGCTCTTGGCAATCATTGAGTCGAGCACATACACAAAAGGAACTCCTCCTTGTAACATACCTGATAAGTGGCCATCCAAGGTCTGCTTGGAGATCTCTAAGGAGGGGAAACTCACCATCTCATGGAGGCAACTCATTCCACACTGTCTTAGCTCTCCTTGTTCTTAGGAAGTTTTTCCTCATTTCAAACCTGCATCAGCTTCTTTGCAATTTTTATCCATAGCTACTTGTTCTGTCCTCTGAAGTCAAACAGAACAAGCTTATTCCTTCCCCGACAGGGCCCTTGAAATACATGAAGATAGCTACCTAGGCCCCCCTAAGTCTTTGCTAGTCTAGTGATCTGTCTCCTAACCTTGTTGTCTATTACCTCTTTCTGTCCTGTGGGTCTATAATATACTGCATATATGTAGCAAGGTGGTACAATGGATAGAGCATTGGACCTGGAATCAGGAAGACCTGAGTTCATATCCAGACTCAGATACTTACTAGCTGCATGACTGTAGGCAAGTTACTCTATTTGCCTCCATGTCCTCAGCTGTAAAATGTAAAATGGAGATAATAATAGTGCCTACCTCCCAGGCTTGTGAGGACCCAATGAGATAATATTTGTAAAGCACTTAGCACAGTGGTAGGCATGTTATAGATGTTATATAAATGCTTATTCTTTCCTCCCTCCCTCCTTTCCTTCCTTCCTTCCTTCCTTCATTCCTTTCTTCCTTCCTTCCTTCCTTCCTTCCTTCCTTCCTTCCTTATTATATATAAGTAAATTTAATCACACACACACACACACACGAATTTATTTTTTTGTCCCCCTTGATCTTCACCGAAATGCTCTTTGTCATTCTTTTCTCCCTTGCCCTTCATCCTAGATTTCTTTCACATGTTCAAATCTGGGTCCAGCTTGTTGCCCATCTATACATCTGTCCCAGCTGTAAATTGTGTTGGACAAGTTTTATAAAGTGTCCATTCAAATGCATAGTGAAATTTGGGCAAGAGACACTTGTTCTTTCCTGTGGATGGACAGACCAACTCTTTGTGTGATTACAAATCTTTTCTAGAAGCATCTATACTCTTCTGAGGGTTTGATGTTATCAACATCATGTTTTACACAAACAACTTCGTCATCTACAGGGAATCCCTTTCCTATCTAGGCTCTGTACTAGATTTCCTGTGTTTGTGTGTGTGTGTGTGTGTGTGTTTATCTTTTTGTGCAATTAGGGATAAGTGCCTTGCCCAGGGTCACACAGCTAGTAAGTGCCTGAGGCTGTATTTGAACTCAGATCCTCTGGACCCCAGGTCCTGTGCTCTATTCACAACACAACCAAACTACTCTTTCCTCTACTGCTTTGGTCAATACCTTAGGGGAGCACATCACCACCCTGTTTTATGCTCATGTTGTGATTAATATCAAAATTCAACTAGCAAGATTATTTCTGTTACATTTTCTAGGGAATATGGGATCATCTTGGTTTATGGATGGAAACGACATGTTACAAAAGGACCTGTAAAGTAGTATTTTGTTCTGTTGAGTCAATTTATTTTTTCATAATCAACTAACAGTAAGAACAATGGGAACTTATATTCTCTACATCTTTCAGTTAATTGCAAAATGGTAAAGAAGTGGTCCATTGTTGAATACCATTTCTGAAAGCCTGCATTTCCTCTACTAATAGCCTTGAGAGTATTGTCCATGGTTTGTGTATAGATGGTCTCAATAATGATTTTATATAGATGGGGAGGTAGGCATATATGCTGCCAGTTATTAATGTTCTTTTGGAATTAACAGGGTCCAACATTTTTTCCATGCTTTTGGCACCATCCCCTACTTCAGATACCTTGCATTCTGCTCCCTCTACACTTTCACAATTGTACTACTGCCACAAAGGCTCTTTTCTTTGAATATTTGATCCAGTCTGGCTGCATTTTCTGTCTTTGTTCTTGGTGCCATTGCTACCTTCTCTGTAAGCTCATCTGGGACCATGATATCAGGATCCACATGGGATGGTTCCACTATCCTTGTCAGAGAAAACAGTTTGCAAAAAATTGTTGTGCAATTTTTTTTCCATTTAATAAGGATAATAATTCTAGCAGTTAAAATCTTTTGAGTAATTTTGTCCCTTGTTTTGGGGTGTGGTCCCAGGATTTGCTTTGCTTAAAAGGACTGCTTTTCTAAGGAGAATGATGTGCTTGAATGTGATTTATTACAAATGGTAATAAAAAACATTGCACTGGGCTGAAACCTCTGAAGCCCTACATTCTGTCTACACGACACCAACATCTGGATAGTGAGGGTGGGAGGAAGAATCTGGTTATATAGATGTTTCTAAATATGCTTTTCTGGTGTGGCTTCATGGTAACAAACTCTATTCCTGGGGTACAGTCTTGGCTTAGCCCAAACATATGGAGCTTAGAGAAGCCAGTCCAAAAATGAGAAGAGGAAAAGTCACTTGTCCATGGTCCTGTAGCTAGTGAGTGTCAGAACTGGGATTCAGTATAATGTTCGATCCTGAGAGAAAATTCTAATCCCTTCCCCCACCCCCTACATCCTTTCACATACATGACTTCTTACATTGAAAAGCTCCAACAGAGGTCAGTGAACTGAGGAGGGTCAGATGCAAAGAAATAACCTCAGACAAGAAGAGTAATGGGATCTAGTCCCACATTGCTTGACACATTAACCAGTCCACTGATTCACAAAAGCCAGTGAACTGAACTGGGTCAGGAGGAGGTATAGAAACAACCCCAAACAGGAAAAGGAATGGGATCTAATCCCACGTGGGGATTTTCTCATGCTGTTGGGTTGGCTCCCTTCCTGCCTGGGCCAACTTCTATATAGAGGGTATGATAAAGAATGTCCTATTGGATTTGAACCCAGAGTGGGGAGGCAGAAACCTGGGTTTTTGACTGAAATGGGAAGAATCTGATTTGCTAGAGGAGGCAGAGGGGCAGCTGGGGCCAGGAAAAGTATGCCCAGCAGTACCCAAAAGAGCAAGGATTCAGGGTTTATTTGAGCCTGTTTCTATCTCCATAGCATCTGCCCCCTCCACAGGAAGCCCTCAAGCTCAGCTGGTATATTCATACCTAGAATTGGTTAATCTTCCCAATAAAAAACTCACAACTGCTCTGAATGCAGCATGATGTTCACTCTGGGCAGGAGGAGGATTAGATTGCATCCTTTTGTTGTCACCGATAAATGGAAATAATTAGTGACTTGTGAAGGGCAGGGTAGTGCAGTGGAAAGAACACCAGGGGATCTGAACTATCTCCCTGGCTCTGGCACTCACTCTGAGTGTGACTTGAGGCAAATTACTTCATTTCTCCATGCATCAGTTCCTTATCTTTCAAACAGAAATAAAAACCCCTCATCTTCTACCACCCAGGTGGTAGGGCTGGAAGATGTCAGATATGTTGTAAAAATGATTCCCTATTCAGGTAGGGGTCGGACAGGAAGGCATTGGAAGTATCTTCCAACCTAGAGTGTCTGTAATTCCCAGAATATATCATTGTGCCTTGCATATAGTAAGTGCTCAATAAGTATTCTTCCTCCCCCTTCCTCCCTCCCTCCCTCCTTTCCTTCCTTCTTTCCTTCCTTCCTTCCTTTTTATCTATCCATCCAACCATCCCATCCATCCATCCATCCATCCATCCATCCATCCATCCATCCATCTATCTACTGGTCTTTCTGTCTATGTAACTATTTATCTATGCATGCATGTTTCTACCTATACATCTATGCGTCCATTTATGTATGTATCTATTTACCTATGTATCCATTACTTTATGTATCTATGTATGTTTCTATTTATCTATGTGTCTATGTATTTATCTATGTATCTATTTATGTGTCTATCTATCTATCATGTATCTATCTATCTATCTATCTATCTATCTATCTATCTATCTATCTATCTATTTATCTATCTATGGATCCATTGATCCATCTACCCATCCTGTCCTGGACCTAGATTGGAGGTTCTTTCAGTCACTCAGAAATAACCTTTCTGGATGATTTAATAGTCGTTCATCAACTATGAAAAAACTCCTCAGTAGTATCATGTATTTATAGATTTAGAGCTCTAAGAGATCTCAAAGGTCATCTATTCTAACCCCCTCTTTTTACAGATGAGGAAATTGAGGCCTAGAAAGTTAATAGACTTGGCCCAAGGTCACTCAGAAAGTAAATGGTAGAAATTTGAATCCAGATGCTCTGACTCCAAGTCCTGTATTATTTCTACTGCAATAAGTCTCTCTGAAAACAATTTGAGGTCAGGGATCATTCTGCTTTTTTTTTTTTTATCTGTATCTCCAGCACCTAGAAAAGTGCCTCGTACACAGTAGGTATTAATTAAATACGTGTTTGCTGGGATTATAACATCTGACATTTACATATTGGCTTTAAGATTTAGGAAGCATTTTACTTGCATTGTCTCATCTGAGGCTCACAATAGCCCTAGAAGGGCAAAGTTATTATTATTCCCACTTCACAGATTAGGAAACTGAAGTTTAAAGGGTTTGTGATTTGACCAGAGCTGGACACTAATAAATATCTGAGGTGGGGCTTGAACCCCAGTCTCCTTGATTCCTACTCTAGCTTGCTAATATCTATACCGAAGGTGTCAGGTGTCACTCAGGTGGCCCACAACACTCCAAAATGTGACCTGAACCAGATTAAGATATAATTGAGAAATAGGCAACAAAATAAATATGTATCTATAAATACATATACATACATGTACATACCCACATGCAACATGCATGTGTATGTATGTGTATACACATACACGAATGGTTCTCTAAGTCCATATGTGGTCCACGGGGATCCTTATGTGTAGTGTAGTGGCCCTCTTTCTATTTGAATTTGACCCCATGATACCTCATCCCCCTAAGGAAGATGGTAGTTGATAGTAGCATTGGTCTCCATGTCACAAAAGAAAGATGAGTGGGGAGGGAGTGTGAATGTTAAGGATTCAATTCAGTGAGCATGTTTTAGGCATCTACAGTATGCCAGGTTCTGTGTTAAGTGTTGGGTATGAAGAGAGAGATTCCAAGCAGTCCTTGTTCTCCAGGTGTTTACTGGAGGGAACCAACATGTAGCTGAGGGGAGACAGAGGGGAAGGAATCTCCCACCTCCTGAGATCAGTGCTACAATAGAGGCATTCAGAAGCAAGCTGTGGAAGGTGAATCCGCCAGGATAGATTTAACTGGAATCCTTGTGACATTGGCCCATTTAGCCAGTGATGTTACAGATCAAAGGAGCAGAGGCAGTGTATTCCAGGCAGAATCAGAGGGACAAAGTCTAAGTATGAAAGCATTCATGACCATCGTACCCTCAAGTGCCAGGAGCACCCCGCTTCGGCATACTCTGTCCAGCTCAGTGCTCATAATCATTTTCTCAGGCCCCAGGTTGTGACAGAGAATATTTCTGGTGCAATAAATTCAAGATGCTTCTTTCCTCTGGGCTATGCTTTGGTTCAATGGCCTCTTTTAGGGGAATTTTTTTTTTGTTTTGCTTTTTTAAAGAGGGAAGAGGGCAGGGCAATCAGGGTTAAGTGACATGCCCAAAGTCACATGACTATTGTTAAGTGTCTGAGGCTGGATTTGAACTCAGGTCCTCCTGACTCCAGGGCTAGTGCTCTATTCACTGTGCCAACTAGCTGCCCCTTAGGGGATCTTTAGAAAGGGTGTGAGTGAGGTCAAGGTTTCAATGATTCCTGGCCATTTGAGGGTACCTTTTTAAATTTACCAACTTTAGTCCTCTGTGGGGCAGCTAAGGGGGTACAGTGGAGAAAATGCCAGGCCTGGAGTCAGGAAGACTCATCTTCCAGAGTTCAAATCTGACCTCAGACCTTGGGCAAGTCACTTAACCCTCTTTGCCTCAGTTTCCTCATCTGTAAAATGAGCTGGATAAGGAAATGACAAACCTCTCTAGTATCTCTGCCAAGAAAATCTCCAAAGAGGTCATGAAGAATCAGACGTGACTGAAAATGACTGAAAAAACCAGAGTTCTTTTTCCCCTTAGGTACTAACTAGCCCAGGGGTGGGAAACCTGTAGCCTTGAGGCGACATTTGGCCTTCTAAGTTCTCAAGGGCAGCCCTGAGAGTGCAAATTTCACCGAACAAATTTGTTCCCCATCCCTGAACTAGTCTGTTCAGTTCAACTAGGGAAAGTCCTGGAGCTCAGTGGGGGCATATCAGTGAGAGGTTAACTAATCCAAGGAGGATGTAATATTAATGGGAATTGAAGATCTTCCCTGCTCGTTAATAGGCCTCACTTGGAGCCCAACAAGCAAAGCTTGATTAGGGGAGGCTTGTTTTTTAGGAAGGCCTATGCCTTTTGTTACTTTGTAATTAGGCAGTGGGTCACAAGGGTTGTGATGCCCTCTGACCCTGAAGAAGTAGATAAACACGCTGAGGCTAGCATTTTGCTTTGGGGCTCACTCATGGGAAGAGTGTTTGGGTGATGTAGCCCGATGAGACTTCAGGTAATGGTAAGGCCCCTCCCCCCCCCCCCACTCCCTTGAAAACCCAGATGTTGGTGCTTCTCTCTCTGGTAACTATGTGTGTATGTAATGGTCAGATAGCTGGATCTGTCTGTTGTGATTTTTTATTATTTGTTCAGATGGCTAGAAGCCCTGTCTGTTGGTCTTTATGCTCTTATTTTTGCTCATAATTTCTGTTTGTATTTTCTCTGACATTCAAGGTGCTGACTTTTCCCCTTGAACTAAGTAAATGATATATATGTTTAATTAAGGTAATATTGTTGACCCCTTTTGAGTTGCTTTCCTTTAGAAAAGCAGCCCTCCTGTGCGCTGGTGTTATTGGTCTTATACTCCTACAGCAGCTACAAGTAGCCTTATTATTACAGAGGACTGGGGACTTTTGTCGGGGAAGGTAGGTATACTGAGTAAGACAACTCAAGAAGTATGAGATAGACAGGATAGAGTACTTGTATTTGGGGCAGGAAAAACATAGGGTTCAAATCTTTCCTTTAAAACTTACTAATTATGTGACAATGTATACGTTATTTAATACCAGGTTTCTCATCTGTAAAATGGGAATATTATTAATGCCCATAGTGCAGTGGTTCTCAACCTTTCTAATGCCACGACCCTTTAATACTGGTATGTGGGCATATCCGCATGTGGGCGGACCCACCTGGAGATGGATAGAGTAGCAGTGTCTCCATTCCTAAGACCATTGGAAATATGTGTTTTCCGATGGTCTTAGGTGACCCTTGTGAAAGGGTTGTCTGACCCCCAAAGGGGTTGCGACTCACAGGTTGAGAACCACTGCCATAGAGGCACTTGACATTTAGACCTATAACCTAGCTGTCTTCTCATTTTATCCCTCATTTCTTTCCTGTGAACCTTTACAATAGCTGTGCTCTATGCTTAGCTTTCACTTTTTTTCTCATGTCTACTTCAGTGAATCCCTCATTTTCTTCAAAATTCATCTGAATCTTACCTTCTATAGAAAGCCTTTCACAATACCACTAGCATCTAGTGTGCTCCTTCCCTAAACTACCTGGATTTGACTACTACATCCTTACTTGAAGTTATTCTGTTTAGCTTTATATATGCTCTTCTTATTTCCTTCAATAGAAAGAATAATAGAAGGTAAGAGGTTTCATAAAAAAAAATCTCTTTATCTCCACTGCTTAGCACATTGTCTGGTAGTAGTTGCCTAACAAATGCTTGTTGAATTTTTTTGTTGACTCATTGCCTTGTGGTATTTGAAATGATAGATAGCAATTTGCATCTGTCCTGGTGTCTAGGAGATTGAGTACCAGCAGGTCAAGATAGGGATGCATTGTGAGGTGCTCTTCCCTTTTTCCAGGCATCCTGGAGGCTCTGTTGGCCATTGTGACTTCATTTAGCTATTTCAGGAAACTTGGGAGAGGTCACTTTTTACTCCTATCTACACTGAAATTATTACATGGAGTATCCTGCCAAGATCTTCTCCCCACTTTGAGTCAGGATCCTCTACTTATATTCAATCCTTTTCTTAGCAACAGGACCATTAGGATGTTTTAGTGTTATTTATCCTGAGGATTCCTAGATTCTAGGAATATCAAATTATACTCTTTGGGTCACTACCATGCCCTACCCCCCCCCCCCCTTTGAAGTTCATGAACTTGACGTTTCGAGAACTGTTCAACTTGGGGTAACACAGAGGCATGGTCTGTCTTAGTGATATTTATACATATTCATCCAGAATACTGAATTGGGCCTGGTCATCCTTCAGCATCTGCCCTACTACCAGCTGTTGGAGAAGGGCTTGGTAAGGGAGAAGGTGGAATGTCCCCTTCTTGGCATAGTCAACAAATGGCCAGCCAGCTTTATCTTGGAGATCTTTGCAGAGGGGTCTTTCCAAAGCAGTCCATTCCATTGGTGAATTCCTCTACTTGTTAGGTATTTTTTCTTTTCTCTAAGTCTAAATCTATCTCTTTCAGCCTTTTACCTCCTACTCCCAGTTCTGCCCTCTCAAAACCAAGCAAGACAATTTCATTTTTTTATTTGTTTGTTTTCCTTAATAGTATTACCCTTCATTATATGTAAAGATAGTTTTCAGCATTCATTTTTGTAAAATTTTGAGTTCCAAATTTTTCTCCCTCCTGTCTCCTTTCTCCCTCCTCTTTTCCCAAGACAGCAAACAATGTGATATAAGTTATACATGTACAATCATGTTAAACATATTTCCGCATTAGTCATGTTGTGAAAGAAGAATCAGAACAAAAGGGAAAAACCACAAGAAAAAAAACAAAAACAAAAAATACCCCCCCTTGAAAATCATATGCTTCAATCTGTATTCAATCTCCACAGTTCTTTCTCTGGATGTGGTTAGTATTTTCCATCACGAGTCTTTTGGAATTGTCTTGGATCACTGTATTGCTGAGAAGAGCCAAATCTGTCATAGTTAACCATCACACAATGTTACTGTTGCTGTGTATAATGTTCTGGTTCTGTTCACTTCATTCAGAATCAGTTCGTATAAATCTTTCCAGGTTTTTCTGAAATCTGCCTGCTCATCATTGCTTATAGCATAATAGTGTTCCATTACATTCTTATCCCCCAACTCTTCCAGCTATTCCCCAATTGATGGGTATCCCCTCAATTTCCAATTCTTTGCCACCACAAAAAAAGCAACTATAAATATTTTTGTACATTTCTCCTTCTCTATGATCTCTTTTGGATATAGACCTACTAGTGGTATTGGATCAAAGGGTATGCACAGTACGGTTGCCCTTTGACCATATTTCCAAATTCAAGCAGGACAATTTTAGTTTCTTTCCATGCGACCATACTTCAAATACTCAAAGACCCTTTCATCCCTCTAACCTCCATCTAAGTCTCCTCTTCATTCCATTAAACACGTCCAGTTCCTTTAACCAGTCCTTATATGCTATAAATATGAGGTCCTTAACCATCTTGGCTGTCCTTCTTTGGATAGCATCTTTCCTAAAATGTGATGCCCAGAAAACAGGACACAATACTTAAGATAAGGATTATCATCTCCTTACTCTTCCTTCTCTGGTCTCCATTGCTGACTCTCAGGACTTCTTTCTCTATTGTGATGTGCCAGCTTTCTCACCTTCAAGGACAGCTCCTACTCCTTCCTCTGGTTAATTTCTCCTGGAGTCTCTGTTTGAAGAAAAGTTCCCAGATCAACCTTGTTCACTCTTTCATTCATATGTAGAATTTACTCCTGACTCTCTAGACTTCTTTCTTCATCATTTCCTCCCCCTTCCCTGTCCTTTCTAGCTTCCCTTTAAGTGTTACCTTCTTTCCTTAGTATGTAAGCTCTCTGAGGGCAGGGACTTTCTTTTTACTTACATCTGTGTCCCAAGTGCTTAGAACAGGGCCTGGCATATAGAAAGCTTTTTATAAATGCTTTTCTTGTTTTTGACTTATCCCTCGATCACACATCTCTCTTACTGCAGTTTAGTTGCTGTCTTCATTAGGACAGTAGCCACGCAGCCCTAAACTATACCTACTACAGTCTTGGTCCATTCATCTCTGTTAATTGTGGAGGGGAAGAATATATGGGGCTTCAAGGTGGCTCAGTGGATAGAGCACTGGGCTGGGAGACAGGAAGACTTGAATTCAAATCTGACCTTAGATACTATTGTGTGACTCTGGGCAAGGCACTTACCTCTTTTTGACTCAGTTTCTTCATTTGTAAAATAACCTGGAGAAGAAAATAGCTAAACCACTCTGATATTTTTTGCCAAGAAAACCCCCAAAGGGATCACAAAGTGCTGCACACAACTGAACAACAACAACACGCAAAGAAATACTTCTAATATAGATTTTGGAACTATTGTCGATCATCTTTGAGAAATCATAGAAAGCCAAAGAGGCAAAAGATTTGCCTGAAAGACCCCAGAATCACAGAAGCGATACAGAGAGCTACATTTGAGGAAAGGACGGAGGGGCCAGCAAGCCATATTCATGTCCTGGAGTTTGGAGAGGACCCTTCCACCAGGACCGTCTCATCAATCCCAAGCATCAAGTTTCAGGGAAATATTTAAGAGGATGACGATGCCTGGGCCCAAAGCATGCCCCCATAAAAGAATGCGTCCCGGCACAAGCCATTTGTGATGGGAATGTTGATATTTTGCTGAAACCTCTTCCTCTCCTTTGCAGTGTGGCCTCCCTGATTCCCTGGTAACTCTCCCAGCTTCAGATCACTGCTTTGTGTTCCATTTTTGGCTCTATTTCCCATTTCCAGTGAGCTTGAAATGGAAAGGCTTATTCTTTCTCCCAGCATGGGTGTCTTTTAAAGCTTCCCACATTGTACCCTATTGATTGGCCTTAACCACCAAGAGCTTGGCAAACGCTATTCCCTGGAAAGGCCTGTGGATTCCACTTTGTTCCAGCTCTGACAGGGTCAGAGGAGAAGCATCGAGTGGTGGCACTTCAGTTCTGACGTTTGGGCCAGTGATGTGTGTTTGCTCTTTTTTGTTCCTTTGCTCTGGCTTCCAGACTAGCAGAGGAATTTTGAAATTAAGGGAAACTGAGAGATCATCCAGGGCAAACTTTCAGATGAAGACAGAAAATGACTTGTTTAAAGCCACACAGCTAGGCAGTAAGGGAGAAGGAATCTGAACCCAGGTCTTCTGACTTCAGGGGTATCCTTCTCATAACTAACAGAACTAATTGTTAAATTTTCACTGATTGTCTAGACTTAAGAAAATGTTAATAATGCAGATTAAATGGAAAAGTTTGTCCTGCTCATTGTTAGATGTTTACCAGCACACCTCTTGCTGAGCCCTAGTCCTACATTTTTTTTCACTTTCAGACATCCCCTAGCTAACACAACAACTCTGTTCCTATCAACATCCAAATAGACTACAGGCTCCTCAGAGAAGATTTATCTTTCGTTTTTCCATTCTTTGGCTCTTTTCCTTTCTCCCTGACTCCCCCTACTATTTCCTATCTGTCCCTAGAACCTCAGGTCTTGGAACTGGAAAAAGATGAAAAAGAAAAACCTCAGGGGTGATGTATCTCTATACACTCCAATCCATCCTTCACTTATCTGACCAAGAAATTTTCCTAAAGCTCAAATATGACCATGTCACTCTTACCCCCTCCCTCATTAAACTAGAGTGGCTCCCTATTACCTACAGGTGGTATTTTGTTAGGCCTTTAAAGCCCCTTTGCACCTGGCCCCTTCCTGTTTTTGTAGTCTGTTTACACTTTACTCTCCTCTACCTACTTTATGGTCTAGTGACATGAACCTTTCTTGCTGTTCCTTCCACAGGACTCTCTATCTCCTGTCACCATGTTGTTGTACTGGCTGTGCCCCACAGTAGGAATGCCCTCCCTCTTCACTCTCAGCTCTCAGTTTTCCTGAATTCCTTAAAGTATCAGCTAAAGTCCTACTTTCTGGGGGGACTTTTCCAGCTTTGCCCTCCTCTTTCTTCCCCTAGGCCTTCCCTCCTAAATTAACTCCTACCCATTTGTATGCAGCTGGTTATTTACACATAGTCTCCCTCCATAGAAAGTGAACTCCTTGAGGGCAGGGATTTTTTTTTTTAATCTTTCTATAGTTAACCCTTAAAAAAGGGATTTTTAAATTAATTGATTGATTGATCTTAGTATTAGGGGAGATTTGGATTCGAATCCTAGTTCTGACGTTAACTAGTAGTCTGACCTTGACTGAGACTGTAGAACTCAGTTTTCTCACCTGTAAGTTGGGAATAATGACATTTCCATTACTTACCTTGTAAGCCTTACAGTGCTATATAAACATCAGTCATTATTCCAGAGATACCTTGTCTGAACCAAGACTTTGTTTGCCTGAAGGGCTGGATGAAATACTTTTAGGACTTCTTCTGTTCTTGGCAATGAATAATAAAAGAGATCAGCAAAATCTCAAAGGAGCAAACACCATTAATCGTATTTAATGTTACCAAGCAGAGTCCTATCTAAACTTTAATATGATAAGATGGTAAATCTTTGGAGCAACCCCCACCCTATCACTGTTCTCTAATTTAGGTTCTCTAATTTAGGCCCCAGGCCTCCCAGTTTCCCCATGGTCTAGGCCTCTTTATTGTGATGAGCAGCTAGGTGGTGTAGAAGATAGAGCACTGGACATGGAATCAGGCAGACTCATCTTCATGAGTTCAAGTCTGGTCTCAGACACTTATTAGCTGGGTGACCTTGGGCAAGTCACTTAATCCTGTTTACCTCAATTTCCTCATCTATAAAATGAGGTGGAGAAGAAAATGGTAAACCACTCTAGTATCTCTGCTAAGAAAATCCCAAAATGGGAGTTAGGAAGAGTCAAATACAGATGAAATGAGTTTACAACAATAAAAATTCTTTTTTTTCTTAATAATTACTTTATTTATTTTTCATTTTCAATATTCACTTCCATAAGATTTTGAGTTTTGAGTTTTCTCCTCCTCCCTCTCCTCCCCGCTCCCTAAGACAGCATGCAATCTACTATAGGCTCTACTTATCCGTTCATACTGAACATATTTTCACATTAGTCACAATGTAAAGAAGAGTTAGAACTAATGGAGGGAATGATGGGAAAGAAGAAACAAATCAAAGCAACAAAAAAAAAGGAAGGCAAATACTATGCTGCCCTCTGCATTCAGACCCCAAAGGGCTTTCTCTGGATGTGGATGGCGTTTTCCATCATGAGTCCTTTGGAGTTGTCTTAGATCCTTGCATTGCTGAGAAGGGCTAAGTCTATCAAAGTCAGTCATAGCACAATGTGTACAATGTTCTCTTGGTTCTGCGCATTTCACTCAGCATCAGTTTATATAAATATTTCAAGGTTTTTTAAAGTCTACCTGCTCATCATTTCCTATAGCACAATAGTGTTCCATTACATTCATATACCACAATTTGTTTAGCCGTTCCCCAAATGATGGACATCCCTTCTATTTCCAATACTTGGCCACCACAAAAAGAGCTGCTATAAATATTTTTGTACATGTGTGGGGTCTTTTCCAATTTTTATGATCTCTTTGAAAGACAGACCTAGAAGTGGTGTTGTTGGGTCAAAGGGTATGCACAGTTTTATAGCCCTTTGGGCATAGTTCGAAATTGCTCTCCAGAATGGTTCAATTAATTTATAACTTCACCAACAATGCATTAATGTTCCAATTTTCCCACATCTTCTCCAACAACAATAATAGTTCTTTAGTGTAGTATTTACCTCATTGGTTTTAGAAATATTTATGACACAGGAAAATCTTGAAAATTTAGGTACGCCCCCAAGGAGTCTGGATGCAGATCAAATGGTCAGTATGTTGTATAACATTAAGACAACTCATCAACTTAGCTAAGCAAATTTCTATTTACTGGGGGGGGGGGGATTAAGTAGAGTGAGAAGGAAGCATGATGGGGGTAGGAGCAGAGATATAAGTTAGAAGAAACCCTAGACAAACACTAAGATTGGGCCCAAAATAGTTTCCATTCATATGATGCTATCTGGATTTATAAAGTTTTCTCTTTACAATAACCCTGGGGGGAAGTATAAATGTTTTTATACCCATTTTACAGATGAGATTCAGAGACTATAACTTTCCCAGGCTAACATAGCTAAGAAGTTTTTGAAGCATCTAGGTGGCAATATAGTGCACAGAGCGCCAGGCCTAGATTCAGGAAGAATTGAGTTCAAATCAGACCTCAGATGCTTTCTTAGTTATATGACCTTGGAAGAGTCATTTAACTTCATCTGCCTCAGTTTCCTCATCTGCAAATTGGAGAAAACAACAGCACTGGCCTCTCAGGGTGGTTGTGAGTGAAATGATATTTATAAAGTGCTTTACAAACTTTAAAGCACTATAGAAAATGCTAGCTATTATTGTTAATAATTATGTGTCAGGTCTCAGAATTGAATCCAGATTTTCTGACTCAATAAAGTCAGTGTGGTGTAGTAGATGGGGAAGCAGTCACTGAGGTAAGTTGACCTGCATTCAGGCTTGGCATAGAGACTATTTAATGAATGCCTGTTGACTTGATTAACTTCTATGAGCTTCCATTTCCTCATATGTAAAATGGGGATAATTATACCTCCAAGGCTGTTGTGTAGATCAAATTAGAATAAAAAAATGTGAGGCACTTTATAAACCTTAAATCACTATATAAATGTGATCTATTTGTATGGTCATTTTACTATGTGATCTCTCAGGATTAGTAAAGCAATTCCCCAAATGTTGTGATTTGAGGATCTTGAGAAGCACTCCTCCCAACCCCATCCCCAGAAATATCACTCCTTCCTACCAGCATTTCATGAGCTTAAAATTTGCTTTTAGAGATTTATTCTTTTAGATCTTGAAGGTTTTTCTGTCAATTATTCAACAAGCAAATATTGCTAGGTACTTTGGGGTTGAGAAGAAGAAAAATAAAAATTATCTGCCACTCAGGAGCTCAGAGAGGGAATTTACCTCCTTGAGCTCTGTAATACCTTAACATTTTTTATCATCTCACAAGAAAGGATAATTTCTACCTACGAGGAGTAACTAATGCTCCCTGGGAACTTTGCACAGACTAGGTGGCTGGGAGAAGAGGGGCTGGGGTTTGCAAAAACTGAGAAGGGGAAGCCTTGTACAGAGAGTTAGGGAGGAGGCAAAGAGAAACCTTCTCCATTTCATAGTTGGTTATGGAACTCGAGGCCATTTTAGTTCCAGCCCTTCATCTTAGAGAAGAAGAACTGAGGCTCAGAGATGTTGTGACCAGCCTAAGATCACACAGGTACTAAATGGTACAGTCAGGACTGCATCTAGCTCCTCTGACCCCTCCCTACTCTTCACCTTTGCTGCTGGTGCCAGAATTATATCCCATTAGACCCGAAAGGGACATTAGAGGCCAATTAATTGAAAACCTTTAGTTTTCAGAAAAGGAAATTGAGACTCAGAGGGTTTCAGTGACTTGCCTAAGTCAGTTAATAACTACGACCTGGGCTTCCTGACTCATGGCAAAGTGTTTTTACTGTTCTATTATGTTGATTCACGTTGATCATCACAAGCACGGGCAGTGCGGTGACACAGGAGAGGCTCCAGGAAAACCACTACTTGTGGTTTTCCACAAAATATATATATATTCCACAATATATAAATATACCCCCTACTGGCCTGACTCCACTTCTGGAGACAGATCATTTTGTTTCTGGAAGGCATTTTGTCCTTCAAGTTTCCATGACACAGAGGACAGAACACAGAACGTAGAGTCAGACAACGTGCGTTCCAATCTCAGATATACTATTTACTTCCTGTGTGACAAGTCCTCAGTGTCTCATCTGTAAAATGAGAGGGTTGGAATAGATGGCCTCTAAGGTCTCTTCCACAGCTGTGGTGGTACAGTGGATAGAGTGCTGGGCCTAGAGTCAGGAAGACCTGAGTTCAAATCTGGCCTCAGGCTCTTACTAGCTGTGTGATCCTGAGCAAATCACCTAACCCTGTTTGCCTCAGTTTCCTATAAAATGAGCTAGAGAAGGAAATGGCAAACCACTCCAATATCTTTGCTAAGAAAATCCCTAATGGGGTCTGGAAGAGCTGGACACTATTCAACAATAACAACAACAACAACAACACAGGTCTCTTCCAGTTCTCCAGGGGGGATAACCTCTTAAGCTTTTATCAGTAGTTAGTTCCTAGAAATTAGAATGATAGCATTTTACATTGCATTATCTCAGCTATCAAGCATGATCTAGTTTGTTCTTCAGGACAACCCTGTGAGGTAGGCAATATTATCTCCATATTACAGATGAGGAAACTGAGTCTCAGAGAAGTTGTGGGACTTGCTCAGGGCCATGCCTACCTAGTAAGGGTATTTGAATCCCATGGGATGAATTCCAAGTCTACCACCTGTCTACCTGACTTAAGTTCATTGTTCTATCTACCATATACCAGGGGTGGGGAACCCGCGGCCCTGAGGCCACATGCAGCCCTCTAGGTCCTCAAGTGTGGCCCTTTAGTCAAAGTGCCACATGTGCCCTCAAGGCCTCAGGTTCCCCACCCTTGTACCATACCATGGGGTACAGAAGGGTCACTGAGGATGAAAGGGTCAGCTGTAGATGGGAGTGGGTCAGATGCTTTGGTTTTGAGAAGAGAGTGTTGATGTGAAACAAAGGAATCAGTATCTTAAAAGGAGAAGTGGAGTGCATCTACCCCTCTCCCTTTTTCCTTCAGGAAAGACCTAGGGAGTGGACCAAGCCTCAGTGAACAAGCTTTAAATTGCACAGGGGATGCTACTCTAAGCAGCAGTAGCAGCAGCACCCAGGGCTCTTGCCATCTTGGCAGAGCCAGCTGCTCTCTGGTCCTGTCCAGTGTGACACACAGGTGAGGAATCTTTAAACTCCACATGTGCTGAAAAGCACTGGTCCCTGGGGTAGAAGAGGGTTGTAACAAACACAAAAGGTGACTCACCAGACAAGACAGCTAAGTGATGTGAGTGAATAGAAAGTGAAGAAAGGCTCTGACTCATCCTGGCTGGGGGTGCCTGCCCAGCACAGTGGTGACTCAGGAGACATCAGATAACCAGCTGACTCATGACAGGCTCTTCCTCAGGCTGCCGGGCAGGTACAGGGTTGGAAGGACAGGTGAGTGAATCACACACAGTCACTCACTTACTTTTGCAGAATCCCACGTGAGGTGGGACTGGAAAATCATGTCTCCGACTTTTAAGCAAACATGCCAGCAAGACTACACCCCAATTAGTACTGTCTGCTCCCAGGTGGAAGCCTCGTGAGGCCAGATGCTTAGCGCCAAGTTCACCTCAGCCATTGCTCACCATGTTTTTCCTAGCCCTCTTTTAAAATTGACTTTAGAGGTAGTTTGTGAGCCCCACATAAAAACAGTCTTATTACATTATAATTGAAGCTCATCCTGACCCCAGATTGCATTATCCTCCTTGTTCATTCATTTTATTTACTAAAATCATCTCTGAATAATAGCTTTTATCTCTTTGCGGAAGTCAAATCTATTCTTAAAGGGCAAAGGTTTGCTGTGGTTGGTCATCTTTACTGGCTCATCTTCTTCCACCTACCCCTCTAGGTGTGGCTGTCCCTCCAAGTTCTGTTCTTTGTTCTACTCTTCTTTCTCTGTATTTCCCTTCCCCCTCCCCATCACCTCATCTCCTCCTGCACAGTAGTTTCAATGATGGCTCCCTGCCCGAGGTGAGGTTTATATGCAAATAACTAGTCTGGCTTTCTTTTCCATTTGGATCTCCATATCTAAAACTGAATTCATCATCTCCCCTCCAGGACCTACCTTCTCAGCTGTCCTGTAAGTTGTTACTGATTCTCATCCTCCTCCTCTTCCTTCTTCAAACTCAAACCTGAGGAGTCACCTTTGACTCTTATTTCTCTGTTACCTGAAGTGACAGAGCAGGTAGAGAGGCCTGGATTTGGAATTGGGAAGTTCCGACTTCAAATGTGCCTTTGACACTTCTTAGCTGTGTAATATTGGGCAAGAGCCTTAACCTCTCACCACCGTTGTGTCCTCATCTATAGAATGGGGACAATAATGTTACCTACTTCCCAGGGTTGTTATAAGGATCAAACATGGGAGAGGATTTTGGGAAGATTGCAGAGTAGGCCAGAAAATTCCGAACTCTCCAGATTTCCTCCAGAAACGAGACAAAACAGTGCCTCAGAGTGAATGTAGTGCAGCAAAAATAAGAAAGAGTTGGGGCAGAACAGTAGTCCTGATAGGGTGTAGACTCTGGGAACCCTGGAACTCTCATACATTTTCCCACTTAATCTGGATTTTCTTGCCCAAATCTGATACCCTTAACCTAGCCAAGTCCTTCATTGTCTGTTACCTTGGGATTGTCTCCAGGTGCTTCTCACCCTCCGTTGTATCAAAATCACATTCTCTTGGTTCCAGGGAATCTGACCTCTAACCCCTCTAGTCCCATCAAGATCCTTCTTAGACTTCTGAAGACCTTTCCCAAACCCCTCCTCTAGTTACCCCAGACTACTAGATCACTCCTGGATCCCTCCCACAGTCTTTCTGTATATAAGATCCATTTTGCCTCCATGAAAATGCTCAGATTCTATCTAGCCTGATAAAAGCTCGAGGTTCAATCTAGCCTGCTCACATTAGCAATACAAATGCTTAGACTCCTTAAGAGTCTACCCAATATGGTGAATCTTTAATAAACTCTGCTTTTCTTTGGCTGAGAGAAGGCTTGAGTCAAATTCATTTGGGCAGGAACCAGCATGTTGGTATTTTGGGGTCCCGAGTACCCCTAAACCTTGACATTTTAAACCCCAACAATTCTCCTGAGACAATTGGAGAGATTTGAAGAAAGACCAGGGAAGAAAGTTTAACCTGAGTGAAGAGTGAACACCTCCAGGCTATCTCTCTGGAACAATAAACAGCTAGCCTTGGGGCAGCTGGGTTGGGAGGTAGCCTCAATCTCAACTACAGGAATTCTCACCCACAGTGTGTTAGACATCTAAAAAGGGGAAGATTGAAGGAACTGGCCTGGGGTAGGAAGGAACCAGCACAGATCCAGTGAGTGCACTGAGTTCTTGGTTTCAGTTCTAGGCCAGGGTGGAGAAATGAAGGTTATAGCCTCCGGAGAGTCTTCAAGGAACAAGAGCATTTCCAGCATAGTGTGCCAGGACTAGGGGGTTAGCTGTGACTTGGAGGGGGAAAGGAGTATAGAGGCTGGGCCTAGGACAAAACTCAAAAAAATAACAGTAAGAAGGACCCAAGGTCAGAGGCAGCATTCCCCACACCCCAGGAGTAGAGGAGATTGTAATTACAAATTGCTAAAAAGAAAAGAAAAGAAAGGAAAACAAAACAAAAATGAGAAAGCAGAGGAGATAGAAACCCAACCATCGACACTTGCTATTGGAATAGAGAAGACTGGGGTTTGTCTTCAGAGGAGGATGCTGAAGCAAAAGAAAAAATCCTCTCTTATCCCAAAGAATGATATCAAATGGTTACCTGTCCAAAAAGAATTTTTAAAAGAATCCAAAAAAGACTTCAAAAATCAAATAAGAGGGATTGAGGAAATTTTTTTTAAAAAAGAACAATCCAAGAAAACCAAGAAGATTATGAAAAGAAAGTCAGCCAACTAGAAAAGGAGATTCAGAATCTTAAGGAAGAAAACAAGTCTTTGAAAACTAGAATTGGGCAAGGGAAAGTCAGAGACATTATAAGAGACCAAGAAATAATAAAACAATAAAAAGAATGAAAAAATGAAAGAGAATGTGAAACATCTCACAAGAAAAACATCTGATCTGGAGAACAGATCAGGAGAGAAAACATAAGAATAATTGGATTACCTGAAAGCTATGATCAAAAAAAGGATCTTGATATGATAATGCAAGGAATCATTAAAGAAAATTACCCTGAAATTTTAGAACAAAAGGGGCAAGTAGAAATAGGAAAACATCTACCATTCACCACCTGAAAGAGACCGCAGGATGAAAACCTACAGGAATATCATAGCCAAATTCCCAAATCTCCAGGTTAAGGAGAAAATATGAGCAACAAGAAAAAAACTAATTTAGATCTCACAGAGCCACAGTTAGAATCATGCAAGACCTAGCAGTAGCTACACTTAAAGACCGTAGGTGTGGGAATGCTATGTATTTAAGAGCAAAAGAACTGAGGTTGCAGCTAAAAATATCATTCCTAGCAAAGTAAAGCATAATCTGGAATGGAAAAAAAAGGGCATTCAATGAATTGACAGACTTTCAGGATTTTGTTGCAAAAAGACCAGAACTTAATAGAAAATTTGACATACAAGATCCAGGAGAAATATAAGGTAAGCATCAAAGACCAATTACAGGGGGTTCAATAAGGACAAATTGTTTACTTTTTACATATGGAAGTGTGAACTATGTGTAAATGTAAATATATATATAATATGTAAACCATATAAGATTGTCAAAAGAGTAATTACATCATACAAATGAGGCACAAGAGGAAGGATTGATACAAAGGAATCAGATTAGGAATAGTGAATATATGAATATAAACACAAAACAACTTTTATACAAATAAAATTAGATCTAAATAATTAAAGTAATTTTTAATGTTCATGGGTAGGTAGAGCCAATAGAATAAAAAATGACAATTTTACCTAACTAATCTATGTATGTAATGCCACCCCAATTAGATGACTAAATTTAAGTTTAAAATAAATTTAAAAACTTAAAAAAAAAAGGATCAAACATGAGATACATTAATTGTTTTGCAAATCTTAAATGTCATGAGCCATCTGGATCCAATGACTAGATATTCATCAGGATGATTGGCAATAACCCAGGATGCATTGGGAGACCCTGGATCCAGATGTCTCTGGAGGAGAAAGTGAGGCTGATGACCTTGCACAGCCCTGCCTCACTTAAATCCAAGTCAACTGCAACTCATGTCATCATTTCCCTGATGCCATGGTCCTCTTTGAAAATGAAGGACAAACACAACAACAACCTTTAAGGACTCTTCAAACTGCTGAAGATGGTCAAGTCAAGTCAAGAAGCATTTGTTACTGGGGTGGCAAGGTGGTGCAGTAAATAGAGCACCTGCCCTGGAGTCAGGAGGACCTGAGTTTGAATCTGGCCTCAGACACTTGACATACTTACTAGCTGTGTGACCTTGGGCAAGTCACTTAACCCCAATTGCCCTGCCTTCCCCCTTCAAAAATATAAAAAAAAACTTAAAAAGAAGCATTTGTTACATGCTTACTATGTGCCAGGCACTGTACTAAGTGCCGGGAATATAAATACAAGCAAAAAAAAAAAAAGGAAGGCAGTTCCTGCCCTCAGGGAGCTTACATTCTATTGGGGTCACAGATAACTCAGGAGGTCAGGCAGTCTGACCATGAATGATAGTGAGATTTGTACCTAAAGAAGCTATAAAGATTGTTTGCTTCTCTCCTGTGATCTGGCTTGCAATTCTATTCCAGGCTTGGAGGGGCCAAGCCCATGCTTTATTTATGTTGTCTTATATCATAAAGTGTTCACAGTATAAAAGTTTCTTTCCAGTAATGGCATCTGAAAGCGGAAAGTTTAACTGGAGTGATGAACCATAAGTCAACTTGGCTGAAGGCGTAATGTCTCCGTCTGCAGATGTTCCTTCTCTCTTTCTTTTTTGGCAGTGCTATTTTTCTTAGGATTGAGCTTAAGAACCTGTATTTGGCAGGGTGAATATACACATCATCATCTTTGTAAAGAATAACTTCTTTTTTGTGCCCTGTTTTAGGAATAAGGTCCACGTCATATTTTGGATCTGATTGGCTACTGAGAAATACCTGCTTTAGGGTGTCTAGAGTGCCCTCTTCTTGTACTCCAAGGAGTTTTTAGGCAATTTGCTAAAGTGGGTGTGAGATGAGAGGATTGGAGCCATTATCTGTTTGGGACAATGTGTAGAATATAGTAGAAAGTGATTTATTACCTCTGTGACCCTGGGCAAGTCACTTTATATCTTCGGGGCTTGATTTCCTCATCTATAAAATGAGGAAGTTGGATAATCACTGGATCTCTGAGTTGAAAAAGACTTCAGAGGGAGAGTCCTTTTTATAACACTCTGAGAAGTATAAATTTGACCTTTCTTGAAGAACTCCAATGAAGATCATTGTATCATAGGATTCAGTGGGATCCAGCTGGATCACAGGATCAGAGAGTTGGAGCTGGAAGGGACCCCAGAGGCCATCAAGACCAATTCCCCATTTTATAGAGGACAAAACTGAGGCTCACAAAGGTTCAAGTACCTGCCCTGGGTCACTCAGCTGGTACAGATATGAGGTGGCATTTGAACACATATTCTTTACTATAGCCCCAAAGCTCTATCCAGTATATGACACTGCCTTCTCTAAATCTACTACCTTCAGAGGTTGCCCATTCCACTATTAGTAAGTTTAAGGACAAATTCCTCTTGCTCCTAGTTCTGCCTTTGTGGTTCGTGCAGAATGGGTTTAAATCCTCCTTCAAGTTGGCAGTCATTCAAATATGAAAAGTGATTATCACATCAGTTAATCAATCAAGGTTTATTAAGCATCTATTATATGCTAATCTTCTAAATCTTCTAAACATCCTCTATTACTTTCATTGAGTCTCATAGTATATGAATTCAAGGTTATTTCCCGTCTTGGTTTCTCTCAGCTAGACACTCTTTCCATTGTCCTTCCTAAAATGTGGCATCCATGATTCTCTAGATGTGGTCTGACTGGTGCAGAATAGTGTGAGTGTATATCTGCCCTCTCTTTGGGTGCTATGCCTCTGTAAAGGCAGTCAAGGTTTCCTGTAACTTCCTTAGCTGCCTCATGATACTGTTGTCTCGTATTCAGCTTGTGGTCCACTTAAACCTCCAGATCATTTTCCAATGAACTTTTATCTAGCTGAATGGTTGCCATCTTGTACTTGTGAAGCTGAATAAGTGTATAATAAATCTAATATTCTTCAATTCAGCCCAATGGTTTAGCCTGCCAAAATGTTTTTGAAGTGATCTTGAAGGTTTCTTCTAACTCTAAATCATATGATCTCATGATCCTGGTCCTTTGAGAAGAGCCAGTTCCAGTCATTTTCTAAGAGAGGTCAGGAAGTCTCAGTTTTCTTTCCTTTTTAGGCAAGTCTTATAGCCTTTGGCCATTGGCACAAATCTTTCTAACTCTGAGCCAGTTTTTTGATCTCTCTGGACCTTGTTCTCCTCTGTAAAGGGAGGGAGAAGATTGGACCAGAGGACCTCTAAGGCTAACATGATTCCCCTCATTCCTAGCATTATGTCAATTTTCCTGAACAAAATTCCAGGGAAGTGTGGACTGTGGATGCTGTTCCTCTGCCTGCCTCCAACGGCAACATCAATACTGCCTCTGAGAGAAAGGCTCTGTTCCTGGACTGTATCCACGTTATTTACGAGTCAATAACTGCCTACGTGCAACTCTCCAAAGAGGCCATTATTCTCCAGGTTTTGGCTAACCCTTTTCCTGAGCTGAACTCAGACAGGATATGAGTGACCACCACGGCTGGGCAGTGCAGACACCTGGACGTTTAGGCTAGCCATGTTGAAGAGTTGGATGGTTTGTGGTTTTTGACCAGGCTGAGTAAAAGGGCTTTAGTCCTTCAAAGCCCCTGTTTCAAAGGGCAGTGACCTCAATATACTAGAGTTCCATAGTAGGGCTTCTCTGTTTATTTTTCAAGGACTTCAGGCTTTATTAACTGGAATTTACCTTGGGTGGAGGAGCCCATTTTGCCCACGAAGCCATTTTGCTACAGAAAAGAATGTGAGCCAAGGTGAATTTATCTTGTACATCCAGACAAGATTGGAGAGAGAAGAAGACTGGTTATTTGAAGTTCCAAAAGAACTTAGGGATGTATTCCTTTCATAATAATAGATTTTTCTTTTGTGATTTGTGATTGCTTTAGTGTGGGTTACCAGGTGTGGAAAGTCTATCTTCTCTTGTAAATCAGCAACCCCTCTGTACCTTAGTTATAGGACACACTTTTAACTTTAATTTGTATCATTAATATTTTCTCTACCACTTAACTCTAGACAATCAACAAAATGACAAATCAAGCCCTGATTGGTAGCATTTACCTCTTCCTGAGTCATCATGCTCATGGATGAAAATTTAAGAATACTTTCTTTTTTTTAAAAATTTTTTTTTTGTAAGAATACTTTCTGGAAAGCCTGTCTCACCTGGCTCCAGCACAAGACCAGAGGTCAAATGACTTGTCTAGAATCTCACAGCTAGTGTGTATCAGAGCCAGAGTCTGAACCCAGGTCTTTCTGCTTTCCAAGAAGAAGAGGACCCTCTCTCACGCTGCTCCTTTTTCATAGTAAAAACAATGGATATTTATAAAGTGTTCCAAGATTTTCAAAGTATTTTACCTCATTTGATACTCATAACAGCTTTGTGAGGTGAACGCTATAAGTTTTATTCACTCTGTTTTAAAGATGGGGAAACGGAAGACCAGAGATGTTAACCCAGTCACACATTTTTTTGTCAGAGGCAGGATTGACAGCCAGCTCCTCTCCTGATTCCAGATTCAGTGTTTCTGACACTGTACCACACACAGTCCCTCATTTATAAGGCCCCAAGGTGAGTGTCACAGTGGGGTGCCCTGTAGAGTTGTTGCTCATCATTCTCTTCTTCTCCCCCTTTTCCTTTTCCCCTTTAACTCCTAACTTCTGCTGGGTCCAGCAGAGAATTTGTCGGGAACCTTTTCCATTGTTTTGGGATCTTTTTTTTTCTTTTTTTCAGACTGGTATGCTAAGTAGCGTGGTGTAGACTTGAACCTGCTGCCCTCAGTAAATGCCCTGTCCCAAAATGTGGTTACCCAAAATCTAATTCTGCCCATTTGTTTGACCCAGCTCTAAAGCCTCCGGGTTAGTAGGGACACTCTCCTCCCTGACTCCACTCCCTCCCCCACCCCTTTTCTGGTTCTTTTATTAAAAAATGTGGAATAACTTAAGATCTTGCCTCTTGGGTTGGACATCCCTGAGCACATGTTGTTTCCAGCCGGTTTTGGAGTCTGGAGGTCAAATTTCAGATGCAGTTAATGCAGAGCAAAGGTGCTATTACCCTGGTTGGGATAAAGAACAGCTGACCAGCTGATTTACGATGTGGCATCTCAACAAATCAGCTTTGCAACAAGGCTGGTTTCATTTCAGCCAGGGTAGGTATTGTGTAGATTAAACGTGTCATCCCCAGACACTGAGTTTGGGTCCCTAAGCTTGCAGCTGTTGGAAACAGATGGGGCCCCCAAGGTTCCAGAAAGCATTTGGTTTGGCCCATGGACTTTTTGTAGCTTCAGGGAACTTGGCTTCTGGGGAACAGTGTGATTGGGTGAGAGGCAGAGCCCATAGGTCTGTGGATCTGGGGGATAGACTAGGCTGAAGCTGCTGCCAGAAGGGAGCGTGATAGGGAAATGGGGCAGCTCTGGAGACGAGCTATCTTCTCCATTGACCTCACTTGGGACTCCCATGCCTGCCTGTCTGGTGAGTTAGTGCTGGGGTCCACACTCACTAAGAGATGTGTTTCTGTTCACTGCCTCACAAGCTGGAAATAGAAGCATGTATTAGTGGAGTCTAGGGAGATGAGTAAATACAGTATGTGACTAAAACCTTCACACAGGTCCTAGGGAGGGCCCAGCTTCCAGGAATTTCTAGGTTTAATGACAGGCTGCCTTGCCTCTGGTTATCTTCTTCACTCCAAACCTACACGGAATAGTTTGCTATCACCCAGAGTCTCAAATGAGTGCCCTGAGTGCTGTCAATACTGGGAGAACATCCTGGAGCCTGAATGAGATGTGGGTGGCTTTGCAAGCCGTCACAGTCTCACCTCTGATATCTCTGACTCAGTGGCAGTTGAAGTGGCCATTTCTGTACCTAGATATGCTCTGTGAGACACACCAAGGCTAGTGGACAGTTTGGTTCAGTTAGAGTGGATGGAATCCTTTGCATTCAGTTCAGTTCATTTCAACAAGCATTTAGTAAGTGCCATCAAATCCCATGTGGAGGACTTAACCCTTTTAGCTCTGGAACTTTCCATCTTGAGAGTCCAGGTCCCGACTTGGTCAGGGCCTCATATGGGGCCCTTATTTAAGATGGGCTATTTCAGTCATATTTCACTTTATGACTTTTCTATTTTTTGACCATTTTGTCTCTCTCCTCTTTCTCCCCATAATCAAATGAATACTGTCATTGCTGTTGGAAGAGATGTGTAAATCTAGCCCTGTAAGCATCTACTCACCATTATTATGATTTTTCACACCAAAATAGCCCTTCCAGGCCATCATTCCCTATCTATATCTACATTTATATCTATAGATCTATCTATTATCTATTCACTATCATCTATATATTCATTGATCTATTCATCTATTATCTATCTATCCATCTATCTATTATCTATCTGTCTATCTGTCTATCTATCTATCTATCTATCTATCTATCTATCTATCTATCCATCTATCTATCTATCTATCTATCTACCTACCTACCTTCCTACCTAGCTATCTAGCTATCTCCCTATCTAGTTTCCCACCATTGGAATATAAGGTCCTTGAGGGCAGGGACTATCTTTATTTTTGTGTCTTTGGTGCTTTCCATGGTGCTTGACACATAGCACATTAGCATTTAATGAGTGCTCATTCATTCATTCATCCATTTTATGTGCTGGTCAGAGTGGTATGAACAGCTATGTGATCCAGGGCAATTCACCACCTCTCAGTGCCCCCTGGAGATCTTTAAGATGCTAAATTATAGAGAAGGTGCTGAGTGGTATTGGTAGAGGGAGTTGTTTCCTACAACTGATGAAATCAGAGGTCTGGTTAAAAAAAAAAGTACAGGTAATAGAGATACAAAGACAAAATTGAAACCATCTCTGCCCTCCAGAAGTTTACATTCTACTGGCGTAGGCACAAGTTTTACACAGTTGAAAAAATACAAACGGCCTAAAAGTAGACCAGTGCATTCTTTGGGATTATACTCCCTACTCACCTCCCCTTAGAATCCTTATCTTTCTTCAAGAGCTTTCCCAATATCCCCAAAGGCATTAAAATTATGCTTGACACTAAGTTGTTTTAGGAGACTAAGGCTAGAATCATTGATGTAGCTTCCAGGTGTCCCGAGTACAAAAGCCACTAAGAGTCCAGGGCAGACCAGTGCAGCCAACACAGAAGAAGCAAAAATGGAGCCTAACTGCATTAATGCTGTGTCCTTGATGAATATCCTTTCTGTATTATGGCTAAGTAACCATTCTCTTCTTAACTGATAGATTCAATGAGAATCTCATTTTCTTTTAGTTCTGAACCTGAACCACAAGATTGACCTGAGTCAGGCTTGGCTTACAATGGAAGGCTACAACATATGCAAAACATAAAAAAACAAATACAAGTTATTCCCAGTATCTAGTGCAGTGTCTTGATAAAGTAGACACTTAGTAGTGGATTGGACTGGATGAGAGAATAGGACGATAGAAGAGCAATAATTGGAATATCTCTATATTTGTTCGAGGGGAAAAAAGATGCATAGTCATAATCTTGAGAATTCTAAGACTCAAGAGTGTTTTTATCCTAACTCCAGAGAGAGGGCAGGGAATCTCCTGCGACATAAGATGGACACACCTGTACTTTGTGTGAGCGTGAAGGGGATGGCCGACTCTGTCCCAATGCTTGGGCCACACCTGTCCCTTCCCTTCAAGAAGGGGCACACCTGTATCTGTACCCTGATTAATTCCACCCAACTCCTTTCCCTTCTTTTTACCCTGTGTTCCTGAGGTATTTACACAGTCAGTTGGCTCTCTGATTCTCCCCAGTCAGTTCATTGCTGCGTGGGTGTTCTGTCTCCCTGGCTAGACTATAGTTCTTTGAGCCCGGGGACCATGTTTGCTAGATTTTTTGGTTTGTTTCAGCCCACAATGCCAAGCACACAGTGGGCACTCAGTCATTAATGGTGGCTGGCAGATTACCATTTGCCCAGTATGGGGATATCATTCTTAACTCTCAACAGAATATGTATTGTTCTCCTTTGGGCTATTGCCCAAGAGCTCTGCTCATTCAAAGGTTCCTCACAGTTTTTGGCTCTAGAAATAGCTATTTATAGTTAAGTACATACGTCCTGAATGGCGGGACCTTAACCACATCCTCCAGTCAAAGAAGCTGTCTTGGCATGATAGTCTGTCTCTCTTTGACCGTGTTTCTCCGTTATTCCCATCTTCACCTGTCATGGAAGAGTTGCTGCCCTTCTTACCTTCTTCTTCAGGGTTTATGCATTGCAGGTTGTCAAATACTTTACTTTCGTCTTGAGGAAGCAGGATGTTATGCTGCATAAAGTGTTGGGCTTGGAGTCAGGAAGAACTGAAATCATATTGCCTTACTCTGAGTGGGTCAGTTAATTTGTCTGACACTCAATTTTCTCATCTGTAAAAAGGGGATGATAATTGCTTTCAACTGCCTCCTGGGGTTGTTATGAAAGAAACACTTCGCAAACCTTAATGTGCAAAAAATATAAACCATTATTGCTTTCCCTATGCAGAACTGAACATATTTGAAGGTGGCTTTTTTTCCCCTCTAGATTCAATATATCTCATTTCTTTACTGATTGTTGTGACTAAGGGTCAATTTTAGGAGATTCCCCCTCCTTTTATAAATGAGGAAATTCATTTGAAGGCCTAGAGGGGCAGCTAGGTAGTGCCACAGTGCGTAGAATGCTGGGCCTGAATTCAGGAAGACTTCTCTTCCTGAGTTCAAATCTGGCCTCAGACACTTCCTAGCTGTGTGATCCTGAGAAGTTACTTCACCCTGTTTTCTCAGTTTCCTCATCTGTAAAATTGACTGGAAAAGAAAATGGCAAACACTCCCAGAAAAACCTTACAAAGAGATGGACACAACAGAAATCACCAAGCAACAACCAAAATGACCTAATGTGGTTAGATGACTTGTCCAAGGTCACAGAGGCACAAAGTGGCACAGCCAGAATTTGAACTCAGTTTCTTCGACTCTGAATTCAGCATTGCAAATACAGAGCTCTTTCTATTATACCATCTTGTGTTAGTCTGGGTGAGGGCTTAAAGTAAGAATGTTGATAATAGAGATGGAAAGGAGGAGTTGGATGTGAGATACATTGCTGGCATAAAACTAATGGGATTCAAGGTATGAGTGATAATAGAGAGGGGATAACCCAAGAAAACCCCAAGGTTTGAGCCTGGGTAATAGGTCTTTACTGTTAGTTTTAAGAGAGAAACTGGGTAGAGTAGTCAATAGTCAGTGGCTGACACGCATTTATCAAGCACCTTCTATGCTAGATATGATTCGGAGCACTGGGGGAATTCAAAGAAAGGTAAAAGAAATCCCTGCTTTTAAGGAGCTCACAGTCTAATGGGGAGAGAACATGTAAATAACTATGTGCAAACAAGAGATAGACAAAATAGATTGGGAGTAGTCTTAGAGGGAAGGCATTAGCATCAAGGGTGATAAGGAAAGATTTTTCATAGATGATGGGGTCTTAGTCGGGACTTGAAAGAAGCCAGATGAGCCAGGAGACAAAGATGAGGAGGGAGAATCTTCCAGATAGAGAGATAACCAAGGAAAATGACCAGAGTCTGAACAGCAAGGAATATCTTGGGTTCTATTTAGTTTCTAGTGTCAGTTTGGATCCACAGCTGATGATTTCTAGGATTTTGGAAAAGATAGACTAAGTATTGAGTGATCAAATGAGTAGATGGTTATAGTAGATACACTTTGGTGGCATCAATGGCTGGAAGGCTAAATTTTCTGAAAGCAAATCTAATTGCTACTTTCTGCAATATTACATTGGTTACTTGGAGTCCCTTTTGCAGGTGGTACCTTAGATATTTTAGGTAGTTTGAAAAATATCTAACATTGAGGCCTCAGTTCACTCATCTCCAAAATGGGCATTTTGGATTGGATGATGCTTTAAATCTGTGATTCTGTGGGGGGAACAAAGGGAATAAACAAAATTAAAAAGGATGGTAAATGATGCTCAGGGCTTACCTTAATGGAGATCCATATTTATCTCGGCATGGGGAAGGCTGTCACCCCAACTAGAGTGCAAGCTTCTGGAGAACAGTGGCTATACCACATTCTTCTCTGTATTCCCCCATGGCACTAGAGCAAGACCTTGTAGATGCAAGGGAATCCACGACTCTTTGCTGATGGACAGATTCTTTTTTAATACTGTATTTGACTTTGTGGGGATGCTTCCCTGAGGATGATGGGACACTTGTTTGTTGTAGGGAGAAGTACCTTAGAAGTGAAGAAGTAGTATTTGATGAATGATTTTGGAAGGGAGCTGAAGGACTAACTCAAGCTCACTTATACTAGATGGTGTGTTGACTTAGAAAACCACAAATTAGCATTATCTATGTTATGTCGTATTTTCATTTGTTTTGTTAGACTTTTCGCAATTTCTTTTTAATATAGTTAGGCTGGCACTGGCACTTTAACTGGCTACAAGTTTGACACCTCTGGACTAAATGAAGGTTAGGGGTTTCTTCTATTCTGGGGAGACTATACAATTCAAGCCCTGATGACTTCCTCAGAAATTTGAATCCTTGGGAAATAGGTCATGATGTTCCTCATTAACACTCCCTTTAATTTTGGAATTCTTAATTTAGTAAAACTCAGATATACTGAACGTTAGCACTTTATACTTGAAACCATTTCTGCACTCCCTGTATCATTCTTCTGTTGTTCTTTTAGACTTAGATATAATTTGCATATTTTATTTATTTATACACACACACACACACATATGAAATTTAGATGTAATTTCTGAGTTTAGAGATTCACAGGCCAGCATACTACAATGATACACAAAAGGTGTCTTATGGGATTATGGAATCTCAGAGTCAGAAGGGGCCTCAGAGTTCATCTGATTCCATCTATGCCTGCCCACCATCTTGTTGCCCTGGCACCCCTCTCCCTGACGTCCTTACCTCTGTGGTGATGTGTCCACTGATCCAAATTCACAAACACAGTGTAGATCACTGAACTGTGAAGTTTGAATTCAGTCAAAGGGCTGCAGCTGAGGACCTAAAGGGCCACATGTGGCCTCAGGGTCACAGGTTCCCCACTCCTGGATAGATAAAGGAAAGAAACTGTAAAGCCTACTTTCTGGGGAAATGGACAAGCACTTTCTCCCGGTGTAAGCATACCTCTGATATATCACCCCTTTCATCTTGCTTCCATCTCCTTATTTGTTGTACTATCTTCTTATCAATGCTACCTTCTCTCCTCCCCCTCCCCACCAAACTGCTTTTGTCCCAGGTGAAAAATCTTAGTTATAACTCTGGGAAAATATCTACTTTGGTAGTTCCCTCAGTGGAAGTACAACATGAAGACAAATGGAGCTATTCCCTCTTCCTGGAGGAATTTATCTCCTTTCAAGGGACTCTAGTGCTCATTCTTCCCTTAGCCAGTTTCCTGATTGACATGTTTTTCTGTCTTCCCTCAGGCTCCTTTACCTAAACCAAGTAAGGTGGCATCTAGGTGCTTTTTTAGAAAGTCAAAGGACTAAACTTCCCAGCAGTAGCTATAAAACATCTCCTCCTGAGTTGTAATAACAGAGAAACAATGGAGCAATGGTGACTCATGATGAGTGAAGGGATCAGTTGGCTCTGATGAGGCCCTTTGAAGAAACTCTACAAGACTGGAAACATCTTTTCTGGGGATATGTTCATGCCAGGGAATAGGAACAGAGCCCTGCCAAGTTTTTGCCTCAAAGGGAAATTTGGGAACTGGACTGTGATTAGTTGGATTTTTTTTTTTTTAACATCCATGAAAAGCAATGGGATTGTCACATGGCAATGTTTAAGAATCTAAGCATGATAAAGGAGGTTCATCGAGAAGGGACAGTTGTCCTGCAAGTGAACCTTGATAAATCAAATACTCCAGTCTCTATAGGGATATATGCAAGCAGGCCTCCTTGCAAGGACTGTATGCTCTGGCATCCATAGGACAGGATGTGTGAGAAGGAAAAAATGACCGGGAACTGTTGGTTGAAACAGATTTGAAAAGTGCACCAACACCAGGAGAAATAAACTTGTAGCTCAGCCCAAAGTACCCACATCAACATCTCCCCTTCAATTGAGGTCCAGGAAATAGATTTGGAGCCTGATCAAACCATGCTTGGCTTTGCCATCCTTCTCTCTGAATTATAAACATGCGATTATTACAGCGCATTTCCTGCATGTGCCTTACATGTGGCTCTCATCTCTCCCGCACAAATGTTGCAAGTAAACACACCCCAAATGCAATATTGAACTGTCACCCAGATGGTGCCGTCAGCAGGCCTGGGATAATGTATACACTGTGAGCCCAGCCTAGAGAAAGTGTGAGCGAATAGACAGAAAGGAGATGTGTCCCCTGTTAAGTGGCAGAGCAATCACTGCTCTCTGGCTGGCTACTCCGGAGGCTTCATTGGCATGTAGCAGTTGCATATCAAGCCTGGAAGCTCTTTTTTAAAAAGGAAAAAAAATACATTTCAATCCATCTCATTCTGGGAAAAACCACAACCTCCCCTCCCCCCATGTAGAGTCTCTGCATTCCTACTCTCAGTTATTTATTTCATATTTGGAAAATGAACCAGTTCCTCCCTACCCCCATCTCTCCTGCTGCTCTTTCTTTGAGTGGCGATTTATCTCTCTGCAAATGAGTTTGGGGGCAGGGTCTTTCTTGAATTTATTGGGGACTCCAGACTCTTGTGGCTCAATGCCCCCTTACACGCACAGATTGCCATCTTTGTGATTTTTTGAGTTTTTTTGTTTCCTTTCCAAATCTATGAAAGGAACTGCCTATAAGCCCCTGACCATGAGCTTAGAGGCCAGGGGTTTTATTTCTATTGATACTTGCAGCTGAACAGAGCTTCAAAATGAATTTGACTATGTCCTTAACAGTTTCAAAAACCTTCCCTTCCCCTTAATTTCCCCTTTCTGAGGATGGCGCTACCATCCTCCCAGGTGCCTGGTTCTATACCTATGACTCATTTTTATTTTACTTTCCCTTCTTGCTCATGGCAGTCACCAATTCCATTTGATTCTAGCTTCCCTGTTCCTCCCATATCATGCCTTCCTTTTCTTTCTCACTATCTATATTTTAGTTCAGACCCTTGACTTTTTTCTTTTAGACTGGCACAGTGGTGCCTCAGAATTCCAAGCTTTTAAGTTGGCAACACGTAAGTATGTATGATTTCAAATTCCATCAGACACATTCTTTTAGAATCACTGGACTATTATAAAAGACTTCAAAGTGACCTTTGTACCTCCAGGCTCTCCTTTTTCCAACTAGTTCTATATAGTTATTATCTGTTTAATTCACTGCTCTGATGTGTATCCTGCAGAGAACCTTAAGTGAATCCACATTGATTAAGAATTAAAATATAGGGGACAGCTAGGTGGTACAGTGAGTAGAGTACTGGCCCTGGAGTCAGGAGGACCTGAGTTCAAATCTGACCTCAGACACTTAACACAAAACTAGCTGTGTGACCTTGAGCAAGTCACTTAACCCCAATTGCCCTACCTTCCCCCCTCCAAAAATAAAAAAAAAAATTAAAATATGGATGCCTTATCTTGACATTCAAGGCCCTCCAAAAAGTGGTTTTAATGTACCTTTCCAGTCTTCCTCACATCATTACCTTACACGTATTCTGCATTATAGAGAAAATGGACTATCAAGCATTTTCCGTTCTCATCCTCCCCTATCCCAGTACCACGCCTGAGCTCTTGCCATCCCCATGCCCATGTAGGATACATGTGTTACCTGCATAATTGAGTTTATGGCCATATGAATTTTCTCAGTGTAGCTTATGGGGCAACATAAGGAAGATTGTCTTTGGAATCTTACCCGCCCTTCCTCCAAGGTAGGTTTTAATTCCTTGCCTGGAGGGGAGCAGGAGAAGGGGCCAAGAGGTTGGACATTTTGTTCTTCTTAGAGAGGGGATTCTAGACTAGAATTGTATCTATCTGCTCTCCCAAAATATTGCCAGTCTATGGGAATGATGTTTTTGTCTTAGGTTCAAGACACTCTCTTGGTCACTATCCTTTAAAGAGGAAGGGTACCCCAAGTTTATAACTGAAAGCTTCACTACTTTCCACAAAATATTAACTATACGCCACTATCACAAATAGTAAATAGTGAGTAATTTATTTATGGAAGCAGGTAGAAAGCAGAAATGAGAGAAGGGATGCAGATTAGAATATAGCAGAAAATACACTGAGTGAATGAGAGAGAGACCCCAATTGCACCCAGAGGGTCATTCCCCGAAGTCTCTAGAGAGAAAAGCTGGAAGTCAGGGACATTTGTGTGTCTGCAGCTTCTTAAAGTTTTTTCTCTCTCAGTTCCAAGGAGAGTCTGGACCCACATGTCCACTTTTGAAGCAGGAAGAAAGAAGACTGTCTCTCCTCTCTCAAGCTCTTGAGCCAACTCTGTTCCTCACGCAGGCACACAGTGAGCTTGCGTTCTCTCCACCAATGAAGAGAATCTTGTGCAAATGTTCCGAGCTTGAGACTTGGGTTGCATGTAGAATGGACACCCCCAACACCTCTATTTATCCTTCCTCAAGACCAAGCTTAGATGCCACCTCCTCTATGGAGCCTTTCCTGAAACCACCCCATCCCCAGTTCAGCTGGATCTCTCCTTCATATTTCTCATAGTTCTTTTGCCCAGGCATGCCCCGGCCTGCGGGGCACAACGTGGACCCTAGAAGAGAAAGAGGGACGGGGGACAAGAAACACGAAGAATGGAGACAAGACAGGCTTTCTGATCAAGTCTTGTTTATTGAATGCAAGGGCATGAGTATATAAGGAAGTAGAGGATTTCCACAGGTAGATAAGCCACAGCATTCCAGTGAGATAAAGCATTCCAGAGAATGGTATGCAAGGAAGTTGACCAGCCACAAAATGTTCTGATAAGATATTGTAAAACATTGACCAGGTGTTGTCCACTGGCCCCCAACACAGGCATCTCCTTTGAACTATCACCTTCTCTCTAGTACAATAGTTACTTGTATCGTGTTACATATGTTATATATGTTTATGTAAATCTCTAGTCAATGTAAAACCTTTATTTGGTTATAATCCTCTTGAGAACAAGATTTTAGGCCTACCCCTCTCTGTCTTTGTAGATTATGGAGTCATAGACCAAGAGTCCCCCCTTTTTCAGATGGAGAAACTGAGGCCCAAGGAAGTTATATGAATTTCCCTAAGTCACACAAGCAATAAGTACTAGAGACTATGTTTGAACCTAAGTGCTCTGATCCCAAAGCAGGTGGTCTTTTTATTGTACTACACTGCAATGCTTAACATAATGCTTTGCACATAGTAGGTGCTTGACAAATTTTGGTTGAATTAGATTGTAGAATTTTTCATAATTATATCTGATTATATCTGTTCATCTATCATCATTGGTTTTGTGCTCTGGACTGGTATTGTATCACCCAGAAACAAGGATTGTTTATTACAATAATAATCATGATAACAATAGCTGACATTTATGGAACACTTAGAGGTTTATCCATATATACTTTACATGTGGAATCCCCAGGGCCTGGTATAGAGGAAGCTCTGTCTTCCTCTGCTCTCAAGTACCCTTTGTCTACACTTGTCCCTGATGCCTCCAGGGCTATGCAGTGAGTAACTTGGGTTTCCAGACTTCACACTTCATACTTAATGAACTACAAAGGATGCTCTTTTGTTCTTTCTCTGTCTTCAAAATCCAAGGTTTCCTCAGGTCCCGGCTTCACACTCCCATTTCCTGTGCAAACTCTGTGGTATCCAAAGGCTTGGGTGTGGAGTTTTAAAAACACTCAAGTACAGGCCAGACTTATGAAGATGACACACACTTGACTGGTGCCTCATTTGACTCCTTAGAATTCTTTTTTTTTTTCTTTTTGGAGGGGGGAAGGCAGGGCAATTGGGGTTAAGTGACTTGCCCAAGGTCAAATGGCTAGTAAGTGTTAAGTTTCTGAGGCTGGAGTTGAACTCAGGTCCTCAGCTCCTGGGCTGTGCTCTATCCACTGTGCCACCTAGCTGCCCCTAGAATTCTTCTTCTTAAGGCATGTGTCTTTCTAGTTGCAGAATTGTTTATAGTTTTTCTTATATCCTTCCATACCCTGCCTGCAGCAGATTATAGATGGAAAGATCAAAGAGACCTTGGAGATGAAATGATCTGATCCAGGGGTAGGGAACCTGTGGGTGGCCTTGAGTCCAATTTTACAGAACGACTCCTTTTCTTGAGAGGATTTGTTCTGTGAAGTTGGAATTCAGTCAGAGGGCCGCACTTGAGGCTGCACATGTGGCCTCAAGGCCATAGGTTCCCAACCCCTGAATCCAATATCTCTATTTTATAGATGAGGAAATATAACCCATGGTGGTTGGGACTTAATTAAGGTCATGTAGGTGGTGTCTCAGAGGCAGGATTTGAACCAAGATTTTCTGTCTTCAGAGTCCTTCTCCTCCCCTCCCCCCCCCCCCCAACTATACAATGCAGAAGGCCAGACCAAGATGGGGGCTGTGGAAGGAGTGAGGTGTGATAAAATGGAAGAAAAATGTGCAGGACCCAGAGATAAGTTAAAGTACCAGGTTGGATTCCAATGATCTGATACATCATTTTTTCTTCTCCTCTCTGTGGCACCCTTAGGAGGAGCCCTGAGTGCTGTCAGAATGCTAGAGTTGGGCTTGGAGTTTCTAACTCAAAGTTGAAAACAGATGGAAATAGAATGCCAGGATTAATACAAAAGGCATGTGGGAGAAAGATGAAATGCAAAGGGAGAACGGTATGTTTTCAGTAAGGCTGTGTGCTTCCTTCAGAAACAGATTTTGGGGAAATCAGCTGAAAGGGGATCGCACCTCTTGCAAAGTGGTCTAGGGCCCTGGAGGATAAACAGAGTACTGTCATCTTCCCCCAATCAAATTAGCCCAGGGTGGGTTCCATTTTAAAGTTCGATGACTTTGGGTGATCACTGATTGGTTTGTATTGTACACATCAGAAACTTCCCTCTCTGTGTCTGTGATATTAACTTTTATTCCTTCTCACTTTCCCCTCCCTCTCTCCCAGGGTCAGGCTTAAGTTCCCTCACATCCTGGACTTGTCAGAGTCTTAATGGTCAAGGAAAAAAAAAACTGATTCCTTTTCCCTTTTGACAGAGAAGGCACGGAAGGGTGATAATTGCTGAAATCCAGATTGCTTCTTAAATCTAGCTTTCTCCTGTGTCTCTGATCCTCTTCCCATGTCCACATCTATGGCCTTGTATTGAAGAGAACGCTGGATTTAAGAGAAGGGGCAAGGGTCAGGAGGAGGAGGGGTGAAAATAATTAAAAAGACAAAGTATGCGAACAGGGTAGGGGAAAGAAAGAGAGAGAGAGGGAGGGAGAGAGACAGACAGAGAGAGAGAGGTAGAAAGAGAGAGAGAAAGAGAAGGGGGGAAAGAGAGAGAGAAAGAGAGAGGGAGGGAGGGAGAGAGACAGAGAGGTAGAAAGAGAAAGAGGGGGGAGGAGAGAGAGAGAGAGAGAGAGAGAGAGAGAGAGAGAGAGAGGGAGAGATCTATCTCAGGGAAATCATTAATTCTCTCTGTCCAGCAGAAAAAGAGCATAGGTTCATAGATTTAGAGTGGTAGAGACCTTGGAGGGCTTTCATTTTACAGAAACTGAGTCCCAGAGAAGATAAGTGACTTTCTCAAGGTCCTTTAAGTTGAATTTGGCAGAACCTTGCAATTAAACTCAGGTCTTCTGACTTCAAAAGCCTGGGCTCTTTTTACTATCATGCTGGTAATAACCCATTTCACAGTGAGGAGTGTATACGACAATGGTAGTGAAGCGAAGAGTTTTGGGGGATGGAGATGGAAAAAGAACCATTTTTCTTTTTTTGTTTCTGGAAGGGAAATCATCTTATACGATATTGTCAGAGTACTTTAAGGAAAACAGGAGGCTTGTGCTACGCCAAAGGAAGTGATCAGGGTCTTTGTCAAGAATCTCACGAAGCAATCTTCTTAATTGTCTTAAGATGACACACGGCTCCCCTTGAGCTAGGCTGCTGTTGGCTCAAAGGACCAACCGTGAGGGAAAGGCAAATGACTTGTTAGATGCTTGCAGACCAGGACTACGTAAATCTTTTGAAATGGAACTGGAAAAGATCACTCCGTACCCAGAGAGAAGGATGGGGAGGTGGGAGCAAAGACATTGAGATTTACGAATGTAAATAAAACTGTGGTGCAGCATGAAGTCTGGAGACCTCACAGCTAGAGGAAGCTAGCGGAAGGAGCGCCCCCCTCCCACCCTGGCTGCCCTCGGAGGGGCTTTCTGCCTTTCTGCTGATTACCTAGGAAGAGGGGATGGTTTTCACATGTGGCGCTTCCTGGTTAGCTGCTTCTCTCCCAATGTGTTCCCTAATTGCTGGAGGGCCAGGTGGGGAGTCAGCAAACAGCAGACTCCTTCATATTATAAGAATAAACTTCCATATGGGCACCAAAATATGATAACATTAATTGAAAATAAATGAGTGGCTCATTGCAAAATCTTTGTTTCCCCCAATTGCCCTGCTCTCCCCTCTCCAAAAAGCAAAAACAAACAAACAAAAAAGGGGCAGCTAGGTCTCGCAGGCAGTGGAGCACCCACCCTGAAGTCAGGAGGACCTGAGTTCAAATGCGACCTCAGACACTTAACACTTACTAGCCGTGTGACCTTGGGCACCTCACTCAACCCCAACTGCCCTGCTCTCCCCCCTCCAAAAAAAGCAAAAACGAACAAAAACCTTTGTTTCCTTCAACCTACCCTCTTGCTCAGAAAACTATGACACTTGGCTACCCTGGCCCTCAGTTTCCTCATCTGTAAAATGGAGGTATTGAACAACATAGTCTCTGTGGCCCCTTCCAGATCAATATCTATGATCTTTGAAATAAAATTAAGACTAAGAGATATATCCATCCATCCATCCATCCATCCATCCACTGACATATACCGCATACACTTTTGTGTATATATACACTTATATACATACACACACAGACACACACACAGACACACACAGACACACACACACACACACACATATATATATATACACACACACATACATATCATATATGGGACTTACAAAGAAAGGCAAAAACATAATTCTTACCTTAGAGGAGCTCACATTTTAATGGGGAAGGCAACATGAAAATAACTATGTACCTATAAGATATATGTATGTTTATATTATATGTGTATCTATGGTATAAATGTATATATGTATATGCATAACACATACACACTGATGTATATACACATGTATATATACATATATAAACAATGTATATATAAATACATATACAATGTGTATATATAAACACATATACATGCCCACACATTTTAATGGAGGAGACAACAGTCAACTATGTACCCACAAGATATATACACACATGCCTATACATGCACACACATATGTTAACATAGAAACATATATGTCACGCATGAAATATAATCCCTGACTTTTTATATACGTAAGGTGTGGTCTTTGAACATTATGGTCTACTGAGGAAGATATGAGGGACATATAAATAATTCTAGGGCCAAATGATAAGTTCATAAGAGAAATGCAACAAAATGTTCAATGCTGTCATTGTACAGATGGAAGAACTGAGGCTAGAACAGATGGAATGACTTGGCTAAGGTGTTGTAGTAAGCCACTGAGCTGGGATTGACATCCCAATCTTCTGACTAGATCCAGTGCTCTGAATGGAACAGAGCTGGGAGCTCTGATTGTGTAGACCAGGGGTGGGGAACCTATGGCTTTAAGATCACATGTGGCCTTCTAGGTCCTTGGGTGCAGCCTTTTGACTGAGTCCAAGTTTTACAGAACAGATCCTTTTATTAAGGGGATTTGTTCTGTGAAGTTTGGATTCAGTTAAAGGGCCTCACTTGAGGACCTAGAGGGCCACATGTGGCCTCAAGGCAGCAGACTCCCCATCTCTGTTATAGACTGTAGGATTCAGGGGAAATGGGGGTGGGAGAGGGGAATGCCAGTCTGTTTCCAAATGCCCTTCTTGCATTCCACAGGGTGCCAAATGCAGCCAAATGACTTGTTCCAAAAATGATCGGATGGAGGGGTGTTCATTTTGCTTCAGCAAAATGTCACCACTAAGATGCTGACTACTTACTTCTTGATTTCATTTTTGAACCATTCTTCTTCACATGATTTTCCACTAAAACGTGTCATTTAGCTTCATTTTTAGGTCACTTTTGCCATCCTTTGGTCTTTTTAGGAATCAGCTAGGTGATATGGTGGGTAGACTGCCAGGCCTGGAGTCAGGAAGACCCATTTTCATGAGTTCAAATATAGCCTCAGATGTGTGACCCTGGACAAGTCACTTAATCCTGTTTGCCTCAGTTTCCTCATCTGTAAAATGAGCTGGAAAAGGAAATGGCAAACCAATGTATTTTCTTGGCCAAGAAAACCCCAAAATGGGGTCATGGAAAATTAAACATGAATGAAATCAATGAACAACAAAAAGGTTTTCTTAGGATACCTTAAAACCATTTATGACATTCCCTAAGAGGGAAAGAAACATCTCTTGGTTTTAAAGCTGTAGGTTAATAGGAAAATTCCCATTTTCCACTTCATTCCTCATCATCTTTGGCAGTTGTTGGTGGCGCCTCACCTGGGATTTCCTTTAGCACAGGGAACTCCCAGGGTGGAAGCTCCCTCACCTAATGCAGATCGTCAACTTTATGTAATTCAGTGTTTTAAAGAGTTGCCTGGAAGCACTGAAAGCTTTGGCCGACTTGTCCAGGGTCAAATAGTCAAGTTAAGGAACATTTATTAAGTGATTATTGTGTGTTAGACACTTTCCTAACTACTGAGTTTACAAAGAAAGGCAAAAACACAGTGTTTGCCTTTGAGGAGCCCCCTCGTGTTCTAATGGAGAAACCAATATGCAAAACAACCATGCACATACATGATATGTTATATATAGATATTTATGTGTGTGCATATATGCATATACACATACTTATTTCTTATTCTGTCATTTCAGTTGTATCTGACTCTTCATGACCCCATTTCGGGTTTTCTTGGCAAAGAGACTGGAGAGGTTTGCCATTTCCTTCTCCAGCTCATTTTACAGATGAGGAAACTGAGGCAAACAGGGTTAAGTGACTTGCCCAGGGTAAGTGTCTGACACTGGATTTGAACTCACAAAGATGAGTCTTCTCACACACACGTCTATGGAAGGTAATCTCAGTGGGAAAGAACTAGTGATATGAGGAAGCAGGGAAAGGCCTTACTTAGAGGTGGGATTTAAACTAATAGACTGTCTCAGAGGTAGAACTTGAACCCAACCTTCCTGAGACTGGCCTTCAGTCTACTATACCTGCTGCCTCTCTAGGAATGTCTGGAATGAATTTAAATTCCTTCCACTAAAAGTGGTGAATCCTGGGATTTTGAAGGAACTAGGTAGAACTCTTATTCCTCTTCTGCCATTCATAAACCCTCCACATATGGTGATCGTATTTGTCTTAGAAAAATACCTCATAATTACATTTCCCAATGCTGGGTTTGTGTGTACAAGCCTCTTGGTGGTATCTATTTATAGTATGTGGGGCCCCCTTTGGTAGATCCCTGGGAAGACTCACATGGAAGCCAAAGACAACTTCTGGGTGCCTCCCTAGTGGTGGCTGCTGCTGATTAATCTAATTCCTTCCCATACTCCTTAACCCCATAGCCTCTGAACAGTTTATAATCAATCCCCTTTGCATTTACACATGTGCTGCCTTCTAAATGTTCTTAACTGTTTTCAGGGGTTTGTGGCTAGTCGTATTAGATTGCAGACTCCATCAAGGGCAAGGAAATTGGATTTCTCTTCCTTTTGCCTGTCCCCATGTCACTCACCAGAGGGTATTTCATCTAGTGGGTGCTAATATGCAAGGCTAAAGCATCAGTAAATGAGCATATGGACTTCTTATGCCAAATTTAGGCATCGTGACATCTTGGCATCATGGGAAGAGGGCTGGATTTAGAGTCAGAAGCCTTGGGTTTGAATTCCAGATTATTATCCCATTTTACAGATAAGAAAACTGAGTTATGATGAGGTTAAATGGTAGGTTTATAGAGCTAGAATCCAAACCTATGCTTTTACAGTTAGAAAATGGCAAAGCAAGGGTTCAAACCAAGGTCCCCTTACAATAACAACAACATTGCAAAGATAAACAACTTTGAAAGACTTAAGAATGCTGATCAATGCAATGAACAACCATGATTCCAAAGGACAGATGACGAAGCCTATCACCCACCTCCTGAAAGCCAGGTTATGGACTCGGGGTGCAAAATAAGGCATGCATTTATGGACGTGGCCAGAGTGAGAATTTGTTTTGCTTGACCCTATACTTGTTATAAGAGTTTTGTTTTTCTTTTCTTTTTTTTTAGTAGGGGAAGAGAAAGGGGAAAGAGAGAGAAAATAGATTTTCATAAATTAAACTCAATTTTAATGAAAAGAAAAAACAAACTTAGGTCTCTTGACTTCCAATGCAGTGTTTTGTCAAAGACAAAGAATCATAGCTCTCAAGCTGGACCAGGCTCTAGAACCAGGAGCATCAAAGGTAACTTAGTCCACCCCTCTCATTTTAATATATGAGGAAACTGAGGGCTAAGGAGATTAAGTGATTTGTCCAAACTCATGAAAACACGTAGGAAAGGCAGGGTTTGAAGCCAGGTTCTTTCATAAGGATCAAAGAAGGTAACAGATGAAAGTTCTTTTGGTTATCCTTAAAGACTCTGTAAATGAAATCTTCTTCTCCCTTCCTTCCCCTCTTCCTGGATATCCTCGTCCTTGGCCTTTATTTGCACACTGCAAGAACATTTGACTGAAAGGGAACCTTCTGTCAGTTCCTGGTAGGGTTGGTTATCTGCACTTCACCCTATGACCCAGAAGACTGGTGAATTCGGCATGTTTCATCCAGATGTTTGGCATCTTGTAGGCACAGCTCATGTGAAAAGTTAATCTTATTGAGACAGGCATTTAGTGTTTATGGTTGAATTGTCTCTATCTGCTCTTTGTGTTACCAGCCTGCCTGGGACTGCAAACTACTCCTCCAGGGTGGGGCCATATGTGCTTAACATAATATATACAACATCACACACAATTAGGTGCTGAATAAATGCAGTTGGATGAAGTAGGAGGTCAGTCTTGTGGTAGTTTAGGTTTGATATTAGAAGAAAATGAGGCACTCAACTTAGGCCATTCAGCTGTTAACAAAAGGAGATTTATTGAGCCATAGCAGAAGAAAGACATAAAACAAGGGTAGGCATGGAGAACCAGTGAGTTGATTCAGCTGGGTGGAACTCCCCTCACAGCCATCAGCTAAGAATCCAGATCCCCCTGTAGCTGTAGCACCCCAAGTGCCCACTAATGTCATTTCCTGAGGCAGGAGGTCTTTGATGAATGGATCAGGGAAGACTTCATGGAGGAGGCAGCATTTGAGCTTATCACAGTGCCTATCCCATAGTAGGTGCTTAATAAATGTTTATTAAATGAATGAATGAATGAGTAGAATTTAAGGGATAAATTGGAATTCAATATATAGGGTGAAGGAGGATGTTCAAGATGTAGAGATGAGGGTATGCAAAGGTATAGAGGTGGGAAGAGAATAGAGAATGTTTGCAGAGTAGAGAGCATCTATCATAGAGGGAATATGTTGATAAAAACTATTATGTTGGTCTGAGGGTATAGAACATTCCTGAGGAAGTTGAGTGGTATTTAACTGCAAAATTGAGGAAACAAGACCTATTTTCATACCTCTAAAAGTTGTATATACAGATTTTGATTCATACACACTTTCATATTTGATATTTAAGAATGGGAAATATTATTAGCATTGACATTCCTTTTCAGAAGCCCTATTCCTATTGGGCAGAACACTGGTATTGTATGGAACACAGTATGAGATATGTTGATTTAGAGAGATCTGAGAGTCAAATGACCTCAGAGTTGTCCACTGATGTGAAATCACCATGTTCTTTATCTTAAATTGGACCAAGATAAAGTTTCTTGTAACTTTGATCAACACAATAAGCTGAAAACAGGCTGATTACTTACAGTGTGGGGAAAATCAATGAAAAGAAACTTCAAAATGACCTTCAGTCTAGAAATCCTGTCAGTTCGAACATCAGAGAAAAAACAGACGGGACATATTTAATTAACCAAAAAATTTAAAAGGTACCTTTTTCTGTTTACATGGCTAAAACAAACCAGGTTTTATGTTTTCCAATAAAATAGTTGCCTAGGTTGTGGCTAAGATAAAAGCAGAAGTAGAATGACTGCTCATTTATGCTAGTGTAACGACTTTGACAGATGGAATAAAAAAAAAAGATAATCTTAAATCTGGAGTGTCAGTTTAATTAAAAACATCCTCAAGGCAGCATAGTAGAATGAAAGGACCAATGGACTCATGGAGTGAGGAGGTAGGTTCTGATCATAGTGCTCACTAATCTATTATGTAACCTTTGCCAAGTAACAATCTCTTTGTCCCTCAGTTTCTTCTTTAGTAAACTGAAGAGATTGAACTAGGTTTCTTCTACTTTTAAAATTCTCTAAAGTCTTAAAAATTTTTTTAAGGACTTGCTTTGAATTTGCAAAGGTAATGTGCTAATAGGGAGGGGCAAGGTGTGTACACCAGCACCCATGAGGCAGAGAAGGTGTGTAATAGGGAGTGGAAGGAGTGGGGTGGGGGGAAGTAGGAGATGCCAAGAAGGGAACAAATAGAGATCTACTTAGATAATGAGATGCCTTTAGAGCTTCTAATAGAGTCTTTCTTAGGAGTTGTAAGGTACCCTACTAGTCATCTTGTCCAACTTCCTGCCACAAGAAATTCTTCTAAAATTATACTGACAGATGGTCATTAAGTCTTTGCTTGAACACTTCCAGTAATGGGGATCTCATTTCCTCATGAGCAAGCTTATTTCAAGATTTAGAGAGCTCTAATTGCTAATGTAAAATATGTGTGTGTGTGTGTGTGTGTGTGTGTGTGTGTGTGTGTGTGTGTGTGTGTGTGTGTGTGTGTGTGTGAGAGAGAGAGAGAGAGAGAGAGAGAGAGATGTTCTTGTAAGATGTGTATGTCCATGTGGATTGCCTAAATGAGATTTTTTAGGGAAACATGGATAGATATTTCCAGAATCTTGTCTACTCTCCTTCAAGGGAAATTTTGATTCCTGCTTGGAAAGGGAGCAGTAGAAGGGGACAAGAAGGTGAGTGCTCTGTTCTCTTTTGAATGAGAGGGATACTGGACTGGAATTGTCTTTATTTCCCCCCATTCCACTTTAAATGTTGCTGTTCTAGGGACATGATTGTTTTTAGTTCAAAACCTGCTTTCTTTAAAGATTATACCTGCTGGTGTCACTCTCACCAAAACCCTGGTACACAAAAAACCATCACAAATAGTGAATGATGTTTATTTAAGAATTTATCTAAATGAATAGCAAACAGAAATCAGAGAAGTTATGCAGATTAGATTATACCAGAAAATACATAGAGTGAATGAGCTCTCTCTCTGAAGCAAGATATCTCAATTCAGATGAGAAATAAGCCCCAATCTCACCCAAGGGGGAAATGTCTGTTGCTTCCCGAAGTCTTTTCCCCCTTCTCTTCATTGTTCTCTCCCCAAAGAGGGTCCGGAACTGGGTGGTGTGTCTCTTTTGAAGAGAAAGAGAAGAATTTCTCTTCTCCAGAGCTTTTGCACTAAGTCTACTCCCCCAGCAGAGAGTCAGTACTCTCTCCATCAATCCAGTATCATGCTATCACACAGAAACCCATTAGAGGAAGGCTGCTCAGTCTTTTTTCTTTCATGGAACTTTTTGACAGTCTGGTGAAGTGTAGAGACCTCGTCTCAGAATAATGTTTTTTAAGCACATAAAACAAAACATATAGGGTTGCAGAGGAAGCTAACTGATATACAGTTGTCAAAATATTTTAAAAACAAGTTTATACTCTAGGTGTAAAACCCCTACTAGAGGCAGCTAGATAGTAAGTGGAGTTGATGGAATGCTGGACTTGGAAGTCAGGAAGACCTGAGTTCAAATCCTTAGCAAGTCACTTACCCTTTCAGCCTCAGTTTTCTCATCTGTAAAATGGGATAATAATAGTACTTATTATGCAAGGTTGTTGTGAAAGTCAAATGAGACAATATTGGTAAAGTACTTTGCAAGACTTAAAATACTTCTTAAATGCTGGCTATTCCTGTTATTAGAGGTTGGTTTCTTTCAGATAATATTGATCTAGTCCTTAGGACCCTTTGTATCATGCTATTTACCTAATTACAAATTCAACTTAATTTCACTAGTGTTCAACCCACACTTCTCCTTCTTGTCCACAAGGTTAATACCAGAGCAACCACATAACTTCTTTCTGTCTATTCTAGATGGTTTAGGGTCCTTGAGGCTTTCATAGGACAGGCAGGCTGACCATTGATGCTAAAAGCAATAGGCCTTTGTGATGGTTATGTTTTACTTCACATAAGGAAAGTTTTGATTCTTAACTTGTCCTACCCAGTATGGTGGTGAGCAGGGTGGCAGGGAGAGGAAATGGGAGAGAGAGTCCTGGTAAAGACTAAATCTGTGTCATACTCACCAGAGGCATTGGGGTCTATGATCTTGGGACCAAAGCAGGAAGAAGGGGAATCTGATGATCCTATAGGAGGCTGCCTTCTAGACCTGCTGCCCAGGTTCTTCCTGGTTCTAGTCACCCTTGTGAGAACACTTGGGTCTCTTTACTTACACAGCTATGACAGCTCAGCCATAGAGGTAAGGGATGGAGTTTTATTGGGAGGAAAGAGCTTTCTAGCAGGTGTGTCTATTGGTTTAACATTTCTGATGCATCAGGGTGTAGGGCACCAGGAATTGGCTAGGGAGGGGTCTGCTGTACTGTTGGGTCTGGAAGCTTCCATATATAGAGGATTCCAGAAAAGGAACAGGACAGGATTCCTACAGGGGCAGAGATTACCTTGTTCCTCCCCCCCCACCGCCAAAACCAGAGATGATTTTTGGACTATCAACAGCACAGTGCTTTATACATTCTGAATTAAAAGGCACTTTGTGCTTAGAGCTTTATTATTCCTATTTTGCTGTATTACAGGGTAGAACCTTTTTTGGAAGGTTCAGGTAGAGACAATTCTTAGTTAGCTGTGCATAAAGTTTCATCAGGCAGTCAGTCATCCACCTGGACCATCCTTGCTGTCCCCAACCCCCTTCTACCTTCTAGTTTAATAAGTCAATACCAACACAACTTCTAGAAAGGGAGTGTCGTTGGACCAACTCTTCCTAAAAACCACTCCTATATTTTTTCTGCGTCCCCCTATTTGAATGTAATCTCATTAAGGGCTTTGAAAACTGTCTCATTTTTGCTTTTGTATTCCTAGAACTTAGCACAGTGTTTTAAATATAGTTAGCACTTAATAAATAATTTTTCATTCCTTTATTTATCCACAATAAACTTTTCATACCAAATGGATGCCCTTCTCTCTAGGAGAAACTTTGAACCACCAGGCCCTCACTGTATATTGGTCTTTGATGAGGAAATATGTCATTTGTGATATTAGCTTAAGCAAAGTATAATCAACAAGGGAAATCTACTAACCCTTGCTCCCCCTACAATCACACGATATGTTCTAACACCAAATAGAGATGTTTGGTTTTGTCTGTTCTGATGGACTTGTTAGCATCATCTCTTCCTAAGCACATCTTAGTTTTTAGCCCGGTTGAAAAATATTATTTAGACAAAGTGGAGGGATGGTCTTAATCTGAGTTTCATAGACCCCCAAGGGGTCAATGGACAGATTTCAGGGGGTCTGTGAACTTGGGAAAAACTACAACTTTATTTTCACTAACCTCAAAATGAAATCGAGCATTTCCTTCAATTATGAAGGTAGGCAACAATATACTATTCTGAGAAGGGGTCCGTAGGCTTGACCTGGTTGCCAAAGATATGTGTGACCTCTTTGAATTTGGTCCTCCCGCTGACCTGCTAAATGACAAATTACAACATGTGTCTCTATCTTAGCATTCTGATCTATAAAGTGGGAATAATTACTCTTGTCTGGTGGGGGTTGGGGTGAGGGTGTCCATTAGAGGAAGGTGGGAGGAGAAACAGTGGGAAGGAAACCTTCCCCCTTCCCCCCCCAGGTGATCCTCATCACTGAGGTGGCAATAAATCTAAGAATCTTTGCCTTTTTTTTTTCTTCTTAGATTTTTTAGTTATGTTTCATTGGTTCTCACCAATTGGGGCACCGTATGGAGATAATTCCACAACCATTTTCCTTCCCAGGTGGAAACAATTTGAGGCCTAAGCCTACATCTGTTACTGCCCTTGAGCTCCCCTGTGTAGTATAGAGAAAAACCTTTTTAATCATTTGAGAGCCCAGATCCTGAAGCCAGGCAGCACCAACACCAGTAAGCCAGGCAAGGGTCTGCTCTCTGGCCGCCTTTGACCCTGGGACTGCTCAGGTGTCAGAGCCAGCTCCGCAGAGCTCCCCAATGACTTTGGGACTGTTTCCCCCCTCCCTTTGCCCTCCCTTCTCCCCTTACCCCCACAGACAACAAAGCAGCAAGCCTAACTTGTCATGTGATATAAATTGTTCCTGGCCTCTGGCAAGTGGGTGGGTGACTCTTTGCAGGAGGATGTGTGAGGCTAGAAATCAAAACTAAATTGCCTTTTCGAAGGGGAAAAGATTTGGTCCATTCTATCTCCTGAATTTCTAAAGCCAGGCACTTTGGGACATTTTCAGTTCTTGTTTTCCCAGACTAGGTAGGAATTGACTCAATTCTGGCCAGTTTCTAGGAATAATTGGTGCCTTTAGCCTCAGAGAACGTTGTAGCTTTTTTTTTTTTAAGACAGCTCATGACATCTGCCATAAGTATCTTTAAAAGAATGTGTATTTGTTAATCTATGAAAAGCCCTGTGTTAGGTGATGGTGGTGATAGGGATAACAAGTGTAGATAATACAACATTTCAACTTTCTTTCCATTTACACTCTTATAGGAGACTATTGAACATTTAAAATTAACTATAAACCATAATAAAACATGATAAGCACATTAGGGAGTTATAAAACAAGTACTACTAAAAGTTTGGGGATGGAGAAAGGTCATTCTGATTGTGAGGGTCATGGAAGCTTTCATGGAACAGAGGGCATTTGAGTTGGTTTTTAAAGGATGGACGGACATTCAACATGTGGAAGGAGGGAGCTTCATAAGAACAGAACACTGAACAAAGGCAGGAAGGTGGGAAAATGAAGGCATATTTGGAAAACAAAGACTAGTCTGGATTGACTGGGGCACTGGATTGACTTGGTATGGAGAAGGATGGAATAAATCTGGAAAGGAAGGGCCTTTCTGCGTCAGATTGTAAAAGGCCTTGAATGCTAGGCAAAGGAGCTTATAATTTTTCTTGATAGTTCATAGGGAGCCACTGAAGATGTATGAGCACAGGGGTAACATGTCCAGATCTATGTGAAAATATTAGTTTTATAGCAGAATAAAGGATGGATTAGAGTGGAGGGGAGAAAGCATAGATGGGAAGACCAATAGTAAGAATACTATAATAAACAATCTGAGGGTAGTGAGAGGCTGTTCCAGAATGGTAGTGTTGTGTTGTTTTTGAAGAGGACCAATGACATCACAGGATGATGTCTTGACTCACGCGTAAAATGGATTTAAGTAAGACAGAGTTGCACAAAGTTGTCAACCTCATTCTCTCTTCCAGTCATCAAAGTCCAGCGGCAGGATTTCTGAGCTGGGGGGAGTTTTAGAGGGTGAGTCAACTCCTCTCTGGAAGTGGAAGGATAGGCATGGGGATGGGACTACAATCTGGTTCTCCTAATATTCAGTCCCATGTTTTCCTACCTTATCACACTACTTACCCAGACCTGGAGCTAAAGGAAACCTGACCATGGAAGATCTGTTTTAATTATGCAGTGTTAGAAATTCTTCATAACTATAGTTTTCCCTTCCCTTGTGGGGCTGGGTCAGGGCCCTGTCATTCCCAGAACTGACTAGGCAATACGTCTTCATCTCTTGACAGGACATTGATGAAATTGAGGAGAACAGGAAAGAAAATTACTTTATCAGGATGAAGCTCATATGACTCCTGGCTTGGGTAGTTGGCTCCTGGACTGCTGCCTGTTCCAGATTACCCTTTTGTTGCTACCATGGGACTTTTCGACTCCTGGCCTAGCCTGACCTATGCTAATGTCTCCTGGGGCCAGGGAAGAACTTTCTTCATTTCGTTAGTGTCCCCTTGGAGGAAGGTCGAAGGAGATCAGTTCTGTGGTAATCCTCTTAGCTAGGGGTGATGCAGGCAGAATTAGATTGAGTGTGAAAGTGAGGCTCAGGTATCTCCATGGGAAGCCTTGATTCATTCATCCAGAATGACATCTCATCTGTCCCCAGTTCTCCCCCCTGCTTTCCCTGCTGTGCTCCCAGCCACAGGCCTTCTGCCCTGCCTCCACCTCCCCCACCAGGAGGCTTGTGTGTTCCACAGCGGTCTGTGCCCTCTGAGTGACACGCTGTGTTGGGCCTGTGCCCTCTTTGGAAATGGGCTGCTGCGTAAATGACCCCTTTATGACAGAAACACCACAGGAACATTCCCCAAAGGGACTGTTTGCTGTGGTAGCTTGGCCAGTTTTTCCCACCAGGATTTTGGAGCAGGTCCAGTTTGGAATCGCCATTGTTGTAAGAAAAGGACAAATGGCAATGGAGTTTGGGAATGATATTATGCCCTCTCCCCCTTCTCCACCCCTCAATAATACCATCACCCCTTCCTCACTGGGGAGGGGAGAGCTGAGTCCATCTGTGGCATTCAGGGTTCTCGTACCCCATACTTTGAACTATAGAACCATGGGAATGAGAGGGCTCCCTTGCTATTATACACAGCAACAAAAAACCCACAAAGCCACTATCTGCAATATGAGTAACCCCTGATGTGAACGTCTCTGGCTCTCAGCCAGGAAAGCAACTGGAGCCAGTCCCCAAAATAGGCATCTTGCAGGCACTTTTTTGGAGGGGAAAAAATAAAGCCAAAAAAAAAAAAGCTTTTTAAAGACTTCTACTCAAGATCAGTCATGAGATTTGTATAGTACATTTCAACTGGTACTTCACTTCAGGCCAGGCCTAATTATCTATGCACTGTTGTATCACCAGGTAACAAAGGGCATGATGTGGAATCCCCCAGATTCTCCTGTTGATTGTTTCTGACCATCATTGTCTTTTCTCAGATTATTAACCTCCATATTCTCTCTCTCTCTCTCTCTCTCTCTCTCTCTCTCTCTATATATATATATATATATACACATACATATATACATATATATATATATATTTTATATGGATATTGTGTCTCCTGTTAAAATTCATGCTGCTTCTTTGGGGCAAAGACTATTTTAACTTCTTTCACATTCCCAGCTCTTACCTCAGAGCTTGGCACAGTAAGCACTTCATAATTTTTGACCGACTGTTTGCAGAAAGTTGGTCATCAAAGGTAGACAAGGCTATATGAGGATGGGAGATGGTTTTTCTGAAGTTAGCCTTAATAAGTATCGTGTCAGGCACCTGCTGGGTGCTAAATGCTTATTAATTCACTGATTGCCCTGAGTATTTATTTGGCACTTTAGTTTATTATGGACATTTCATATTAATTACTGTATTTTCCCAACAGCAGGAGTAAAATAAGAGGAATGCCCATGGATAAAAACTACAGTCCACCCATAACTCTTAGCATAAACTATTGGTTCTGCTTCCAGCCTCGCCCTCACAGTCATCATCCAAGAGGAGAGGCTAGCCATCCGCATCATCTGCCAACCAAGTGCTACCCACAGAGGATGCAAGCTAGCCTAGGTGAAGCATCAGGACACATTGAAGGAGAAACATGTGCTAGAGAAGTCAAGACACCATCACCATGTTGACCACCATCTCCCCCTCAGACTCTGATGGAGATAGTCCAGGACCCTGAACCCAAGAGCCTTTGGCACAGTGCCAACTGTCATCATGTTGAGAAGCAACCCTCGTGGAGAGGCAGCCTGGCAGCTGCTACAATCGCTTCTATTGAAAGACCCAGAAAATTAAATCCAATAAATATTGATTAAGCACCTACTATGTGCCAGGCAGGATGCTAAGTACTGGGAATACAATTAATAAAAAGTAAGAGAGTCCCTGCCTGCAAGGAGCTTACAATCAAATGGGGGGGGGGGTAACACACAAAAAGGAAGCAGGAAAGGAGGGAACATGGAGGGAGTACAAGTGGGACCTCGCCCAAGAGCATCTTGTTTCATGGAGCTGAATCCAAGTAGAGCAGCAGATGCAAAATGGAGTGATCTGAGAGTCCAATGTCTGCCCTTTATAAAGGAAGGCATTGGGAGGAGTTTGATAGTTTACCCTCCATCCCTCCATCCAGAGGGGGCAGAAAAGAAAATTCTTGCATCCAAGTTCTTGGCCTTGTCAAGTGGTTCAGTGGTAGAAACTGGTATAATTTTATCAGTGGAAATGACCATGAAGAATAGGCATCAACATTTACTATGCTACTGCACCTTAAGGGTCATGAGATTTTCCATCTGACTTGCAGCTGAAACCTTCCATATGTATTATTTCCTTTATCAGAATTTGAGTTCCTTGAGAACAGTGTCTGTCTTACTATTCTATTTGGATCACTACTGCTTAGCACAGTACTTTGCATGTAGTTAGCACTTAATAAATGCTTCATTTATTCATATCAATGGTTCATTCATAATGCATCTCTGTATCTAGAAATATCAAACTGAAAGTTATTTTGTGGAAGATCCCAGTAGCTTTTACAGTAACGTCATCCTCAGAGATTACGGGTGTGCACTGAGGAACCATCCCCTAACCTCCCTTTAAAAGAACTCATTGTAGAAGACTTGTTGAAGAGCAAGTAACCTCCTTCTGTGAGAGGTGGTACAGACTAATGGATAGCTAAATGTCATTCGCACCAGGAAGACCTGGGTTGACGGGCTGCCATAGAACGTTACTGATTGAGTGACTACTGGCAAGTCAATTAGCCTCTCGGTGATCCTGATGACTTGTACAGAACCCAAGTTATAGAGGGTCTGCTGGTCTCCGTTGGTGGAGGGAATCTTTGTGTTAAAAGTTCCTCATATTGATGAAATCACAGCTCTGGTCCAATTCTTATTTTAAATCTGGTTTTACAGGTGGAGAAAATGAGGCTGAGAGAGATCAAGAGACGTGGCAAAGCCAAGCCAGAATTCAAATCCAGGTTTCCTCATTTCTAATTCATTGATCTTACTTTTCACCAGGTAGTCATTATACATTGTACATACACTGAATCATTCATTACTCACATAGTTTTTCCCTTCTTTCATCCTTTTCTTCTCATCCAGGGTCCTATAAGCAGACTCCAAATGAATAATGCAGCCAGGATTGAGGTCTGGAAGATGGACAATGGGGGTCATTTTTTGCTTAAGGTCTGAGCCTCCAGAGAAAATAGTGTGACCCTGCTGTTAGGTGTGGGTGGGGTGATTCAGGTGGACTCAGCCTGTGAGCACTGGTCAGGTATTTGAGTTGAAAGTGCAGGGCCTCAGGCCTTTTGTGTAGGCAGAATGGTGTTATTAGAGGGGTGCAGCAAGGCCCCTCAGACCCAGACTCACCCCTCATCTTCACCTCCTCACCCAAACTGTATGGTGACCCGAAGGACAATACCACCCTTGTCTGCAGCTTTGAGCCTCTTCTGAGTTGCAGTTCCCTCCTTTCTTTTTCTGTACTCTCCTCTTCCAGAGGTGAATGTAAGCTGGAATGAGGAGTTCTTGCCACAGGAAACAAAATGGCTGTGCCACTAAGAATTGAATCAATTCTCCATGTCAGGTCAGGAAAGGGAGGGTATGAGGCAGGAGAATAGAAAAGAGAGGAAAAGCCCAGGAAGGAAGCATGAAGTAGTGACTGGAGCATTGCAGTGGGAGTCTGGAACTCCTAGATGCAGATCCTGTCTTTCACGCCTACTACCTCCATGTCTAAGCACAAGTCACATGCTAGCTATATGACGAAGATCCAGTCCCCACCTCCCTGAGTATCAATTTTTATTTTGGCTAGTAGATTGAGTGCCAAGCCTGGAAGTCACAAGACTCATCTTCCTGAGTTCAAATCTGCCCTCAGACGCTTCCTAGCTGTGTAACCCTGGGCAAGTCACTTAACCTTTTTTGCTTCACTTTCCTCATCTGTAAAATGAGAAGGAAATGACAAACCACTCCAGTATCTCTACCGAGAAAACCCCAAATAGGGTCACGAAGAATCAGGCATGACTGAAACAACAGAACAACAAAAACCAAAGACAGGAATTCTGCTTTTTAGGGCCACCCATACCACCCACCTCATGGGGCTGTTGCAAGGCTCAAACAAAACTCTACCATTCTACCCGAAAATGCCAGAATTATTATGACATACCTCATAGGGCTATGTGGAAAGGGCTTTGTAAACCTTGGCAGTGTTCTATCACCATGAATCATGTTGACTAAGGATCATAGAACCCCAAGCTGGCAGAGACCTTAGAGATGGTCCAGCCTGACCATCCTCATTTGGGAATGAGAAGATTAAGGTCCAGAGATGGACTACAGCCTGTCACAAGGTCACACAGGCCTGGATTCTACCCTAGGCTTTCTGCCTCTGAAATGAATGTGCTGCCAGTCACCGATAGACCTTCCTGGCAGGGACATGGGAACCACAACCCAGCAGCAGCCTGAGCAGCCCATTTATCATGAATTATTCTCCAACAAAAGGTGAGGCCCTAAGGGAACAGGGAAGTGGAGGGTTCTTAGAGGAAGGTTTGCTGGGAAGTGGAGCTTTCTAGACATCCAGAGATTAGCAGGAGGGCAAAGGGAAAGGAGAATGGGAGCATGTGGTGGGAGTGTTGTCAGATGGGTAGCTTGAAAATAGAAGTCAAACTCTGTTTACTTGGGAGTGGTGTTTTTCCTAGAGATAGATGGCCTTAAAGAGCAGAATATGTTGGAACCTCATTAGAATGCGAGAGCACGACATTTATGGGGCAGGCCTGTCTGGGACGTCATCCAAGAAGGGTTAATTGTGAGAAATATTAGGGGACTTTTGCTCTAAAGGGTGATCTGGTGTCCAGCTTTCCTCCCTCCCTCCCAGCTCCTTCAAGAACTCTGCAGTCATACAGACTGGGTTTAATCCTGATTGTGTGACCCGAAAGGGTCATTATCTCTCTTGATCTTTGCCCACATCCCAGAGTTTTTATTTTTGGGGAAAACCACCTAAATAAAACTAAGTGTAGCTTGTGTCTAGGGGTTTATAAACGTGAGTCACAGAGCCCCCATCTCCCTTAGAGATAATGTGACTGAGCACAGGGCGGGACTTGGAATCAAGAAGAAAGGAAAAACGGCATTTAAGTTCCCACTATGTACTAGGCACATATACTAAGCATTTTAGAAATATTATCTCATTTGATCCTCACAACAACCCTGTGAGGTAGGCGCTACCATTGCCCCCATTTCATAATTGGAAAAACTGAGGCAGAGGTTAAGTGACTTTGCCCAGGGTCATACAGCTGGTGAATGTCTAGGCCAGATTTGAACCCAGATATTCCTGCCTCCAGATCCAATGCTCTATCCACTGTGCCATACAGGTGCCTAGGAACACTTGCCTCAGACACTTCTTAGCTGTGTGGCTCTAGCAAGTCAGCTTACCTTTAGGAGACCCCCTTTCGTCTTCTTTAAAATGAATGGGTTCAACTCTTTGATATCTAAGATACCGTGGAGCGCTAAATTCATGATCCTATCAGCCCACACAAATAGATACTCAGTGTACAGTGTGGGGATGGGGTATGAGAAAGCCTTTATTTTACCCACCACAAAGTACTCACGTTAATCCCTGCACAAATAGAAAAACATGAAATCACTCAAATTTCTCATTAGACTCTCCCTACTGCCTCCCCTTCTCCCCCACCAAAGTAAAGATACTTTGAAGAAGTGCTGAGGAAATAATCTCTATTCATCTTGGATCTGTGCTGTCTGAGCAGCTTATGGCAATAGCAGGGTTGACAAGGCCTAGCCCTCTTGCCTTGACCTTTGAGAGCATGGTGTTAGTCCTGCAGATCAGCTACATGTGATTCTTTGTTCTCTTCTCTCCACTTTCTTGAAGGAGCATGATATTGAGGAAATCTCTCCTTCCATGAGTCCTGTGCCCACCTCTCAAACTCAGGGACTTGGCCTCTTGGAATCCTTAAGCTTGAATGGAAAGGCTATTCTTGGGAATCTCATTTTCTGACCAATGCTCTGAAAAGGACACCAACAATCAGAAGGCAGCTGGAAACTGGAGGTCCAGGAACAGCCATCTGGATGGACACAGGCTGATCATCATGTCATCTTCCTGTAAGTCACCATTTTAATGAGGCTTGGCCTTGGACAACTCCTCAGTAAGCTTCTACTCAAAGCCTTTGAAGCTTGGCCACATCTTCTAGAGTTTGCCTTATTCTGCTATAGCTTTTGAGAACTCAGTCACCTCCATGCTGCCATGATACATCAGGGTAGCACTTAGATGAAGGGACTCTACATGTTTACATGGTTTTTCCTTTATGTCTTGAATGCATTCACTTCTTACCTTTACTTCTTGGGATCCTTAGTGTTACAGGATAGCCTTGACTTATCCCAGTCTGAGGCTTCAGGTTTAGAATCAGAACTAAAGAAGATATTTGTAGACCATTGAGCAGTTAACAAGATGAGGTTGACTTAACCATAGCAGAGAAAGGGCAATTAGCAAGGATCTACTACTGTCTCAGTCAGGCTCAACTTCCTTGCCAATGTGTTGGCCATGCTGGTGTGTGAACCTCTGGGAGGACTCTTTGTGTGTCAGTCTTTTCTACCTGGGCTACTAGGAAGCTATGCCAATGGTCCAAGTCATGGTCCTCTGAGCCAATTAAATCTTGAATGGTTTAACTAGACAAGCCTGCATGTTGGACATTGCTTCTACCACACTGAGCTTTACTCATATGCTTTCTTGTGTTTGTCCTTCATTTTTGAAGAGGACCATGGCATCAGGGAAATGATGATATGACTTGCAATTGACTTTGATTTGAGTGAAGGAGGGCTGTGCAAAGTCACCAGCCTCTACCTTCTTTGGGAAACCTCTGATCCCCCAAATTGTTAGTACTCTCTCCCTCCTTAAAATCATCTTGTGTTTACAACCAAATACTTGGAAATAATGGTGACTGACTGAAATTTTCACTTTTTTACCTGGATGCTTGAAGTAATCATTGAGTCAGTCTGAAAACTGTGTATTAGAATCATTCTGGCTGAGTACGTACATATCCCTGTGCCTAAGAAGCTATTAGGAGTCAGGCCTGCAAGGAAAATGGATGGGATTGAGGGAAACTGCCTAGTGGCAGAACCAGGATAGTACCAGTGGACAAAGGAATGACTTTAGATTGGAGCTCTGGGCTACTTTTCTGTACTCGTGACCTTGACTTCTCTGAACCTCTGTTTCTTCAACTATAAAATATGAGGATTGGACTAGATAACCTTTAAAGTCCCTTCTAACATAAAAGCTGAGGATTTGATTTCTAGTCCAGAGAGCTAGTACTCAAGGTGGATTATAGCAGAAAAACCAAATAAAACATTCCAGGGCCAAAAAAAAAAAAAAATAGTAGCTGACATGACCTAGGAAGCTTCTAAGGAAAAACTCCAAGAAGGCAGACTGAGTCTTTTAAAACAACACTCTTCAGCCTAAGTGCCCCATGACATCTGTTAACACAAGAACCAGAGGTGTTTCCTGAGTAGGCACTGTGTTTACGAGAGGTGAGAGACCCACTCAGTGTCTCTCGAGCTTTAATTCAGGGATGACGGAATGACTTTTCATCTCTTGCAGTTTCCATGGGGAATGCATAGACTGGGCCTGGTGGATGCCACACATCCAGATGAAAAGAGAATGATTCGATTAATTATCCTGAGGTTTTCAAATGGCTGTGGACATAGCTATTCGGTGTCAGTGCCTTTGAAAATGATGCTGCTTCTGAGAAAAGTGAGAGGGAGATGCCCATAGAAATGACTTATAGAATGTTAGAGGTAGAAGTAACTGTCCACTCCAAACTTCCCATTTTACAGGGAAGGAAACTGAGGCCCAGGGAAGCTACATGACTTGTCTAAGGTCATATAACTAGTATGTGGTACTAAACTGGATTAAACCCTGAGTCTTCTGTCTTTGTGTCAAGGCCAGTGCTCTTTCCCTTTCCCCTCAGCTCCTTTCTCACTGGTTTTGATCCCAGTGTCAATACATTTTCTAACTCTGTGACCATAGGCAAGTCATTTAACCTCTTTGAGGAAGCCTCAGTTTCCTCATCTGTTAAAATGGGGATGGTTAGATAGAGCACCAGTCCTGGAGTCAGGTGGACCTGAGTTCAAATCTAGTCTGACACTTCCTAGGTATGTGACCCTGGGCAAATCACTTAACCCAGACTGCCTCCAAAAAATAAAGGGGGGGGATGGTAATATGAGAAATATATTACCTTCCTCATAAAGGTGTGGGAGAAGTACTTTGTTAACCTTAAAGCACAAAGAGGCAGCAGATAGAGTCAATCTTGGAAGTTAAGAAGTTCTGTGTTCAAGTCCCACTTACATACTCGTTGTATATGTCACTGTAAAAGTCACTGAGTCTCTGTGCTGCATCAGACTACAAATTACAGGAGAGTTGTACACATACATCAGTGGAGGAAATTTCCACACTGGATGTTTATTTGCACTGATGAAATCACAGGCCCAATCCTATGCCCCCTAAAGCATCACAAAAATGTGAATAGTTAGTATAAGCCTTTATGGTTTACAAAACCACCCTGTGAAGTTAGATGGCGTAAATATTATCATCTCTGTTTTATGGAAAAGGCATCCAAGGCTCAAATAAATCACTAAGTACAGAACCAGGATTTGAACCTAGGTTTCTTGACTCCAAATCTAGTGTTCTTTTCATGGTACCTCTGACTAGGAAAACATGAGCTCACACCTCAAACTGCAGCTGGATATTACTGTTAGTGGCAGAGGAAGGTTCTTTCCTTAGACCACAACATATCAACATCAGCCAAAGAAAATCTCCATCATCCCTACTGGTCGTGGACGCCTTCTCTCTCTATAAGGCGTCTAAAAGGTTTCTCATGGTTTCTTTTCTATTCTTTTCATTATTCTTCAATGAAAATTCACAAAAAAACCTTTCTGTTTCTATTTACTGATACATTTTAATAAACTTTCTTACGCAAAAAAAAATTTCCATAGCTAGAAAAAGCTGCTGCTGGTAATTTGGACAAAGATTGTTGCTGCCTCTTGATAACTCCAGGGAAGAACCCAGCACAGTGTTCTGCACATAGCAAACACTTCACAAATATCTGGTGAATATTTGTTTAATTAAATTGAAAATCCATCCCATTACTCACCCCCAGACTTTCCTCTGATCTGTCCCAGTTTCTGAAATTTTTTAATTAGAAATTTATTCTTTGGAGAGAAAAAAGATGTTAGCCTATCCATGTTTTTCAATATATATGCCCTCTAGGGAGAGACAGCTTATGAAGTCCCTATCAGCCTTTATTAACCACTATCAACCATGTCAGTATGAATTGTTGTAGTTGTTTTGCCAGCAGGACCTTGAAGAAATGGAGCAGAAGATGTGGATTTTTGATTAGGGTTAGGGTTAGTTGACAAGCATTTATTAAGTGCCAATGCTATGTTCTAAGCACTTGGGATAAAAAGATAAAAATTAAACAATCCCTGATCTCATGGGATTTACATTCTACTCAGGGAGACAAGATGTTGTATATACATAATACAGATCTGCAAAATGCTGGCCATGGGAAGGAAGACATTAGCAGGTGAGGGACCAACAATGGTTTCATGGAGAAAGTGATAATTAGTTGCGTTTTGAAGGAAACCAGTAATTTCAAGAGGCAGAGTGTAGGAAGGTGAGACATTCCAGGTGTATGAGGAGAGTGAAAACTTCTCAGGCAGTTTGGGATTGTTAACTTCCCTCTTCCTCCTCCATTGGTGCTGTCAATCAGCAGCAAGCCTCTTTGGGAATCTTTTGACCCCCACTTTCAATCCTTTGTCTGTTTTTGCACTGATGAAATCACAATCCTGTCTTTGTGGGCCCCTCCTCCTGACCAGTGGGAGTCAGGGACAGCCCAGGCTCACTCCTCCTCCCTTGCTCTGGGACCTTTCCCCCCTTTCCTTTGCTGTCAGTCAGCATCCTTGTTCTTTGTAAACCTATTTCTCAGCCACTGAAAGATAGTGGTGGGCTGCCCTGTGACTTCCCTTTTGGGTAAGATTTTGGTGCCAAGGCTTAAGTCTGCCTCTCAACCAACAAGAGAGGAGACAGTTGGGAAGGGGACTTGACTGCATTAGGGTATAAATTCTTGCACTGTGTTGTAACACACCTCTCCTCTATGATGAGTCATGGGGAAGACTGCCCTCTTCTCCTGGGGAAGAAAATAAACTCCCGTTCTTATACTAAGAGATCTCTGTGTTTGTTTTTTTATTAAATTAAGGATGAGGTTTATTTTTCATCCCAAACACAGGAAAGAGATGAAGGCTGAGTTAGGGTGGTATCTGTATGAGCAAAAAGTCAGTTATTAAATTTCCAGTGTGAGCATCAAAAATGGGGGGCGGCTAGGTGGCTAGGTGGTACAGTGAATAGAGCACCGGCCCTGGAATCAGGAGGACCTGAGTTCAAATCTGGCCTCAGACACTTAACACACACACACACTCACACACAAAAACTAGCCATGTGACCTTGGGCAAGTCACTTAACCCCAATTGCCCTACCTTATCCCCTCCAAAAAAAAAAAAAAGGAATAAAACCATCAAAAATGGTTAAATACCACAGATCAGGCCTTGATTTATTATTTTGTTGATTATCTAGACTTAAGGAAATGATGGAGAAAATGTTAATTAGGCTGATTAAATTTAAGAGCGCTGGGGTGGGGATAGGGCAGCTAAATGATGCAGTAGATAGAGCACCAGCCCTGAAGTTAGGAAGGACCTGAGTTCAAATTTGCCTTCAGACATTTACTAGCTATGTGACCCTGGGTAAGTCACTTACCCCTGATTGCCTCAAAAAATAATAAAAAGAACTTTCCCTTAGGTCATCAGGGTTAAGTGATTTGCCCAGGGTCACACATTCTTGCCTCCCTAAGTGCCCAAAGTATATATACTGTGAGCACACAGATTTCTGCCCCCCTCCTCCCCAGCTGGATGCTAAACTCTTATCAGCACATCACTAAGGGGATAGATTCAAGAGATGTGAAGAAAGAACAAGATTTAGCAACTGACTGGATATATGCGGTGAGGAGAGAGGAACTGAGTATGACACTGAGGCTGTGAACTTGGGCAACTGCCAGATGCTTGTGTCTTCAAATGGTAATGTAGAATTTTGGAGGATGGTAGGTTTTGAAAGTGTGGTACTACCCTGAAGGCTGGCTCAAGAGGAGTTCTCTAGTGAGCATTTCTGGACTGCTGCATGGGGGTGGGAGGGGCATGTAAAAGGGCACTGGGTCTCAGATACTGAAAGGGAGGAAAAAACATGAGAAAGGGATGTGTGGAGTGGGAAGGAGGTAGAGGGTTTAGGAGACAAAGCTTTCATAGGCTGGTCCTAATGCAAATGATCATTTATTTCATGTTAGCAATGATCTTGCTGTGCTCCAGTTTTCCCTTTCAAGATTTAAAAAGGGCTTCAAAGTTGCAAATGCAAGAAAGAGAAAGTTCATTGTTTGCAAACTTTGCATTTTAGGAAAAAAAAAGAAAGAGTGGAAAGAAAAAGAAAGGAAAAAGAAAGAAAAGAAGAAGCAAAAAGAGAAAAGATCCAGAAAGGAAATAGCTTGGCACTTGCAGAGGAAAAGAATTAACTCCTCAAAATGTGACAAGATTAAAACAAAAGTGAGAATTATCCTGGTAGAAAGAAAAGGACAATAGATTTGGGAATCAGAAAGACCAGGTCTGATTCCTCCCTCTGCTATTTCCTAGGTGTATGATGATGGTCCTTTGTTCACTACACTGACAGTACTCTATGCGCTCTGCCCCTCTGACTGGAGGGCTGGAGGGCGGAGCAAGGAGCTCCTTCCAAAACCTCTGTATAGAGGGGAACATCTTATTTCCCATCTAACTGCTGAATTACTTTACTTTTATGAGCCTCCGTTTCCTCATCTGTAAAATACCAATTTTTGTACTATCTTACAGGAATGTTTTAAGGCTCATATGAAAATGTTTATAAAGGATTTATAGCCTTAAAGCACCATCTAACTGCCACCTTTTATTTTCCACGGTCTCATTCTTTTCTTAGGCATCACTTAGAGTCTATTTTCTTCTACATTGTCCAGCTTGTTTTCAAATTCTCATTTCTCTATTTCAAAGAAAAAAAGAAGGAATGTGGTTACCTGGAAACATGTCATTGTAGTGTGTGTGTGTGCATGTGCACAAAGACTGCAGAGGATTCGGATTCAAATCCTGGCTCTGCCACTTCTATCTGTGATCTTAGGCAAAATATTTCACCTCTCTGGGCCTCCATTTCCTCTAATGTAATGTGAGAAGCTTAGATTAGATGATTTTCAAGATCCCTTTCAATTCTGAATCTGATCACACACACACACACACAAATGAGCATGTGAGACCCACCAATAACACTGGCAATAGATTCATTTCTATTAATGATTGCCAGCCATGAGGATAGGAAAACTGTGACCTTTCTTCATCACAGAACCTCATAAAGACCCAGCTGATCTCTACCCAGGTTTGCAGAATCACAGAGCCTTAGTTCAGCAATCATCCTTACCCCACGCCTAAATAAATACCCTCTCTTCACACGTGGTAAGTAGTTATCTAACCTTGACTTGAAGACCTCTGATGTGGGAGAGCCAACTACTAGGGGATGAAGCCCATTCATTCTTCTTTAGGATTGCTCTTCTAGTTAATAAGTTCTTCCTGATATCAAATCTAAATTTGCTTCTTTGCAATATTGGGCCACTGAGCCTTGTCCTATCCTCTGGAGGCAAGGTGAACAAAGCTAATCCTTATATATTATTACAATTGACAGCCCTTCCAAAGTATGAGAACCTGTGTTCCTCCTCAGTCTTCTCCACGTCAAACCTCCTAGATTCCTTTCATGCATCTGCATTTCGCATGAACCGTGGTTCTTCATCATCCTGCTTGCCTCCCTCTGGATGCTCCACACTATTATCAGCGTCCTTCCTAAAACATGGCCCAGAACATTGAAGAAAGAGATCCCCAAAAAGAAGGAGGAAAGAGTATGGTACATGGAAGAACAAAGCTAAAGTACCCTCTGCCACTCCTGTCACTCACTTTTCCATTTCTGGAATCATAATTAAATCAGTGCTGCCATTGTGCTGATCTTTTCCCTTGTGGCTCCACTCATCATCCTTCTAAGTTTTCCCATCTAAAATACCCCTCCTTAGACACTGCCCCTCTCTCTGTGTTGCTGCCCTCTACTAGAATATAAACTCAAAAAGAGTAAGGACCATCTTCACTTGTATATTTATCCTCAATGCTTAAGTCAAACATTTACAAAGTGTGCCAGGTCCCTTCTTAGACACTGCCTTGTTATGGTGGAGAGACTGGCATTGTTCAGTGAAACTATGAGCTATCACAGTAGAGAACTCTGATGAAAGTTGATTCACTGGAGAAGGAAATGGCAAATCAGTTCAATATCCTTGTCTCCAGTATCCCGTATCCTTGTCAAGAAAATCCCACAGGCAGTATGAAGGACAGAAGGAACTGGTGTATTATGGTCCGTGGGATCACAAAGAGTCAGACATGAACAAACAACTCAGCAGCAACAACACCACCACCACCACCAACAACAATGTGTTCCAGGTACTATGGTAAGTACTGGATATACAAATATGAAAAAGAAAGATAATTCCTGCCTTCAAGGAGCTTATAATCTAATGAGGAAAGATGAAAAGGCAGGGAGAAGGGAAGGTACTTAGCATGGAGGGGGCCATGAAGTTCAGTCCAAAGGGGTACAACTGGGTGGGAAATGAAGGGATGACTGGCCTGGGAATACTCTTTAAGTGGGAGCTTTGGGAGGAGCTCCTTGCTCGATTCTCTGGCCTCCAATCAGAGGGGCAGAAAGTACTAAGGTTGAGATGAAGTGTGACTACCAAGAGTGATGCAGTCTTCCCAGGATGATGTTACCTGTTAATGAGTTTCCTGGGGGCAGGATGAAGTCCAGTCCAAAGGAGTGCAGGAGGGCTTCCACATAGTATTTGGCACCTAGTAAGCACTTAATAAATGTATTTTTTAATCTTTTCATTCATTCAAAGCCAATTGTTTAAAAAGCACAGAACTTATGAGCCCAGAATTAAGCAGTCTCTGGACATACCATATTATGTCTGTCTCTATTTAACTTCTCCTTGAATCCAGACAGATCCTAAAGCATGGGGTCAAAATTGTCAGTTCCACAAACTGATTAAGTTCAGCTGTTTGGCATGGCACCATGGGTCACTGTGGGGTGACCACAGAGAACTGTTTAAAAAGTATGTATCTGGTGGGGCCAGGCAATGAAGAACAACACATATCAAAATTAAAACCATGGTGAAAAAGGGAGAATGGTCATGTGGTGATCAGTGAGGAATCTGGTCTGGAACATTGAAGTGGTAAAGTCCAGCTCAGCTGGAGAGTATCAGAGGCCATTTGTGGTTTGGGGGAGTCAGAGTCTGGTCTTGGGGCCTTGGACTGGTTGCTCAGAATGCTTGTTTGGCACTGGCCAAGTGATTTGGAGGGGCTTTTGGGGAAGTCTTGGGTGAATCTTGGACTTGGAGAAAGGAAGGCGCCATGCAAATGGAGAACTCTTTTCATACCAGCTAACAGTTCCCAGATTTCTGTCTCAGAAAATGGGAAGCAGAAGAGGATTTTCCATAGAAGGTCCAGTTATTCTGAACTTTCTCTGCCTTCAGTCTGAGCCATAGGGGAAAGGACCCATGGGAAAAAACTTAAAATTGGTGTAAGTCTACATTCAGAGAAAGATCTAGAAGGAACAGAGTTTAAATGGAGACTGAAGCAATCTACATGCTCTCGTTCTTTTCCATGTTTGGTTTTGTTTCTTCTTTCCCATTGTTCACTTCATTGGTTACAGCCCTTCTATACAACCAGACTAATGTCCAATGTGAAAGTATTTGCAGATCCTATACTTGATTGCATGCTGCCATGGAGGGGAGGGGGGGAAGGGAGGGGAGAAAACTTGAAACTCAAGGGACTGTGGAACTGAATCTTGTAAACTAAAAATAAATAAACAAATCAATTAATTTTAAAAAAATGAAATAAAATTGATGTAAGTCAGTTGAAGGTAAAGAGTGCGTATTGTCAAATCTAGGGGAATGAACAGAGGAATGGTAATTCTTAAAAATGAAGAAAAGCCCTGAAATAATTTATAAATAGATGGAAATGCATTTTGTACCCTTTTCTTGGGGGAGTAATGGAAGTTGGGGAGTATAAAATAAAGTAGATTTATCATATAGAATCATGAAATTGTTGAACTTCAAGAATGTCAAGATTTAGTGCTAAAATAAGCCTTTGAGATCATCTGGCCCCTCCCCTCTCATTTTACAGATGGGGAAACTGAGGTTTAGATATATGAAATGACTTAGCTAAGGCAATTTTTAAATTATCACAGATTCCAAAAATGTCAAGAGACCTCAGAGGCCATCACCTATGACCTATGTGTAAACAAGGATCTTTCCTGTGACAAGTGGACATCGAGTCTTTGCTCAAAGACCTCCCATTAGGGGAAACCTACTGTCCCTGAAGGCAGCCCATTGCTAATTGTTAGAAATTTTTTTCCTTGTATTGAACCTAAATTGACTTCTTTGCAATTTCTAGCCATTGCAAAGAACAAAAAAGAAGTTTAATTCCTCTTCCGATGTGACAGCCCTTTGAATACTTGAAGGTAGCTGTCATGTCCTCTCTTAGTTTTATCTTCTCTAGGCAGCCCATCCCTAGTCCTTTCATTGGATCTTTCTATGGCATGATCTCTTAGATCTTCACTCTCCCAGATGTCCTCCTTGACACAGTCTCCAGCCTGTCCTTTCTAATATATGGTGGCAAAAGTTGAGCACAGGGGCAGCTAGGTGGTGCAGTGAAGAGAGCACCAGCCCTGGAGTGAGGAGGACCTGAGTTCAAATCCAGCCTCAGACACTTAACACTTACTAGCTATGTGACCTTGGACAAGTCACTTAACTCCAATTGCCCTGTCTTCCCCCTTCCAAAAAAAAAAAGGCAAAAAAAAAAATTGAGCACAGCCCTCCAGATGTGAGTTGACCAGGGCAGTAGTATCACTTCACTAACACTGAATACTATTGTTCTTTCAGTGGAGGCTAAGATCTCATTAGCTTTTTTGGCTGCTATATTATACTGTTAATTCTTATTGAATGTGTAGTCCACCACTAATCCCACATCTTTCCTCCCCAAACTATCTGCTTGTCTAGCCATGCTTCCTCATCTTTCTTTTGAAGTTCAACTTTTGCATACTAGTTCAAGGATTTATACTTCCTTCTATTACATTTTGTCATATTATATTCGGTCCAACATTTTAACTTTTTAAAATCTTTTTAGATCTTAATGTATCATCTTCCCTTTTAGTTATCTCTCTCAGTTTGTTGCCATTTGTAGATTTTATAAAGATGCTTTTATCCAAGTTATTGATAAAAAATGTTGAATAGAGACTTTCTTCTCATGTGACATTGAACCATTCATAACTGCTCCCTGGATCATTCAACCATTTCTGAATATAATAAACTGTTTAATCATCTATTTCATATCTTACCATCTTTTCCACAAAAATAAGGAAAGAGGCTTTGTCCAATACTTTGCTAAAACTATATCTACCGTATTTCTTTGATCTATCAACCTAGTAAGCCTGTCAAAAAAGGAAGTGAAAGTAGGCTGGAATGGCCTATTCTTGAAAGGACTATTTCTTTGAGAACATAACTTCTTTTTCTAGATTTTCACTAACCATTCTTTTAAAATAAAGGTTCTCTACCTGAGGTCCTTAAACTTAAAAAATGATAGTTAATTGTATTTCAATATAATTGGTTACTTTTATAATCTTATGTGTTTGATTTTTATGAATTTTTAAAACATTTGGAGAAGGGGTCCATATGCTTCACCAGATTGCCACAGGGAATCCATGACACAAAACAGCTTAAGAGTTTCTGCTTTAGGATGTTAAGAATTTTTCAAGGAATTGAACATGTTAGGTTAGAGTTTGTAGACTCTGTTCTGGTCCTCTTTATTGTTTTTGAAGTCAGAATATTTGCTCTTTCCCAGTCTCTTAGTACCTCTTCTATTTTACGTGATCTTTTGAAGACCACTGATGGAACCTCATCAATTTCATCTTTCAATGTTTTCAGAGGTTGAGCATATGATTCATTCAGGCCAAGTGACTTAAACTCACCAGGGGTACCAGATGTTCCTTTATTATCCTCCTACTTATCTTTGGGATGAATTCTCTGCTAGATACTTTTGTTCCATCCATTCCAATCCAAAGATGATTTTCTTTGGCAGAGAAAAGACAAAAAAAAAAAAAAAGTTGAGCAAGTCTGCCTCCTCTGCATCATCCATTTATTCCTTGAGATTAGAGGTTGTTTTTGCTTCTGTCTTTGTGTTTCCAGTGCCTCATTTGGTATCTGGTATGTAGTAGGCACTTGACAAATGCTCATTTGTTGATAATTAGGGGGATAGTCAAGAGCTAGGTATAATTATAAAATCATCTTTAACTGAGCATTCTCTAACTCTTGGTTAAATCTTTTTTAGGTGTTTTTTTTAGTTCTCAAGGAAAGTATCTAGGAGTTAGAGACCCTGAAAACTCTGAGTACCTGAGCATAGTCGAAAAACTAGTGCCAATGGTTGCTGATCAGTCAGTCAATATGTACTTATTAAGCACCTACTGTATTCCATAGGGTGTACCAGATCTTCAGAGAAGATGAGCACCTCTGGTGTGAAGGCTAGATGAGTCCTTTTCAAGGTTGCTCATCTACCTTTGGTGTCTACCTGTCACTCAACTCTCACCTGTGGCTCCAAGAAACTGTAGCATACCCAGAGGCTACACCCTAGTAAACCACTTTGGCAAGTTGATTGAATTGATTGATTGATCCTAAACCAAGTTGAAGGTAACTAACAGGTCTCAAAACTGTTGGTGAATTAGGGAGATGCCTACTACAAGCTTGTGAAGACTTCTTCTGGTGGAATAGAACAATTTGTTGGAAGAGCCATGGAGGTGGTTAAAGCAGGCTCTGTGGAGCATTTAGAGCTTGATCAGACACCAAAGATGCCAAGGTCATCTGCTGTATGTCATCACTTGTCCTGGTTTTTGTCTTGCCACTGGATTTCTATGATTCTGGAAGAGAGAATGAGGCTGATGACTTTGTACAACTCTGTCTCATTTAAATCCAATTCACAAGTGAATCAAGATAGCAGTCAGTTATTAAGGGCACAAAGTGCCAAATACTGGATTCTGTATTTGCTTGTAGAGATAATAAGGAACCACTGGAGTTTATGGAATAGGAAGGTGGCATTATCAGATCTGTACTTTAGAAAGGCCAGTTTGATGATTGAATAGAAGATGAACTAGAATAGGGAGAGACTTGAGACAGGGAGATTAACCAACAGGCTACTGAAACAGTCCAAGTGGGAGGTGGTGAAGGTCTGCACCAGAGAGGTGGTAGTGTCAGAAGAGAGGGTTGTTGTTGTTGTTTCTCCTTTATTCTTGAAGAGGATCATGACATCATGGAGTGATATCTCTATTCACTTGTGAACTGGATGTAAGTGAGGGAGGGGTGTGCAAAGTGATCAGCTTCACTTTCTCCTCTGGAGCCATTGGGTCCAGTGGCCAGAGGCACATAACTGCATGCTGGGAGATGGCCCCAGATGGGGTGGAAGATCTTGGCCTTTTTTCCTGAGAGGAGAATATATATGAGGGATGTTATAAAGGTAGAATTGACAAGACTTGATAGTTGGTTAAATATAGAGGACGAGAGAAAGTAAGGAGCTGTGAGTAAAACCTATGTTATAAGCCTATATCACTAGGATGGTGGTATCCGGGACAAGAATAAGAAAATTAGGAAAGGGGGTGTTTTTGAGAGGAAAGAGAATGAGTTCAGCTATGGACATACTGAGTTTAAGATGTTTATGGGACATATAATTTGAGATGCCCAGAAGGCAGTTGGAGAGTTGAGACTGGAGATCAGGAGAGAGATTAGGGTTAGACAAATAGATCTTGGAATGATCTGAATAGAGATAATTGGTTCTTTGGGAGCTGATAAGATCACCAAGTGAATTAATAGAGAGAGAGGAGAGAAAAGGGCCCAGGACAGAGCTTTGTGAGACACCTACCTTTAGTAGAAATGAATTGGATGAAGATCCAGGAAAATAGACTGAGAAGGATCAGTTAGACATATAGAGAGTACCAGGATACTGTCACCAGTAGTGACACAGAAATCGAGAGAGAAGAAAACATCCACAAAAAGAGGGTGATGAGTAGTGTAGACAACTGCAGAGAAATCAAGGATGAGGATTAATAAAAGACCACTAGATTTGGCAATTAAGAGATCATTGGTGACTTTGGGGTTGTGTAACTAAAAGGAGGATCAGACATTTTCTCCAATCCTTATGACCTTTCAAACTTCTCTAAAATAGTAATTGTGTGTAAGAGATATCGGCAGATCTTTGGTGCTTAGGCAGACCACTCATCCTGCTTCAGGAAAAGGGGAATAAGAGCTTCCAGAGGCCACTGACACCCAGAAATATAGGAGAGAATGGACCCAAGGTGGAGATCTGAAGACAAATGGGAAAAATGGCCATGGGGAAGGTGAAGCTCGAAAATGAACTGTACAATCAGAGACAATGGAGAATTCCTTCCATGAGGAAATACTCTTTCTATTTTCTGCAGAAATTTGTATTTCTTTTTAAAAACATTTACTTATTAAAAGTTTTAAAACTTATTTTAAACTTAAGTATAAAATAAGAAAAGAAAGAAATTGTTATGTACACAGCAGAACATGAGAGGATTCAGCATAAAGCAGTAAATTTCCATTTTAAGAAAACCCATATAATAAATACTGCACATTGTTTTTAAGCTGCCCAGCTTTTCTTTGCTTCCTTGTAGGTTTTCTTTTGTTCTCTACTGTACACTTTTTACTTTCTTTTTTTCCCCTCTCCCCAAAGAAGGCTATAATCAAGCACAGATACACACACAGACATTTATACACATACACATATATTATACATTAGCATTGCTATGTATAAACATACACATATGTACACATGTATGCTCACACACATATATGACTGTACTATGCTTATTTCTGCTTGTCATCTGACTTTCTCTGAAGATGGATAGCATCTTCTTTTGTAAGTCCAAGTCTTTCCATGTTTTTCTACATCAACCAGCTCATCATTTCCTGTACTACAACAGTGTTCCAACCCAATCCCATTCTGAGAGACTGTCTATGAAACTTTCCCTGAAATTTTCTCCATTCCTTCTATTCTTGACTGTATGGGTTTTATTTATACAAGAAAATTTTAATTTAAAATAATAAAAATTATCCATTTTGCACTTCAACAATGCTCTCACCTTATAATATATGGTTTAAGGTCTGATACTACTGCATCTGCTTCTTTTATATCTTTTTTCTCCTGGTTTCTTTGAAGTTCCTGACCTTTTGTTCATCTAAATGAGCTTTGTTATTATTTTTTTCTAATTCACCAAGATAATTATTTAGTAATCTAATTGGAGTGGCATTACATAAATGAATTAGTTAGGTAAAATTGTCATTTCCCCCCATTATATCGGCTTTACCTACCCATGAACAATAAATATTACTTCAATTATTTAGATCTAACTTTATTTGTATAAAAAGTGTTTTATGTTTATAGTTGCACAATTCCTGTATTTGTTTTGCCAGGTATGTTCTCAGATGTTTTATGCTATCAAATAGTCTAAAATAATATTGAATAATATGTCTGATACATAGTATAGTCTCCCTATTTTCCTCTTTTCATTAAATCTATTTTAGCTTAACTTTGTCTGAAGTCATGGCTAGTGCCCCTGCTTTTTTATATAACAAATTCTACTCCTGACCTCATTTTTATAGCACTTCCTGAAAGCAATATAAACACTTATTTAAAAATTGAGTTCTGAGTTTTCTCCCTCCCTCCAGCTTCTCTTCCACTCATTGAGAAGGCAGGCAATATTCTATCAATTATACATGTGAAATAATGCAAAACATTTCCATATTAGCCATGCTGCAAAAAAAGCAAGGAAAATAAAATTAAAAAAAAAATGCTTCAATCTCCACTCTGGGTTCATTAGTTCTCTCTCTGGAGGTGAATAGGCATTTTTCATTGTGGATTCTTTGGAATTGTCTTGGATCATTGTATTAATTACGAGTTAAGTCTTTCATAATTGATTATCATTACTATTACTATATTGGTATTACTGTGTATGTTGTTTTCCCAGTTCTGCTCATTTCACTTTGGATCAGTTCATTTGAGTCTTCCCAGATTTTACTGAAATAATCCTGCTTATTATTTCTTATGGTACAATAATATTCCATCACAATCATATACCACAACTTGTTTAGCCATTCCCCATTTGATGGACATCCCTTCAAGAAATTGGTATTTCTAAGGATGAAACACAACAGAAAAAAAGAAAGCCCAAAAGAAATATCCACAAGATGAAGATATGGAAACTGTTTAGTAGAAGGAGCTCAAAATAGGTAGCTTAGAAGCTCTAATTCCGTGAGGAACACAGAGACTGAAGCAGAGATTTAAATATAAAGTCCATGAATCAAAGAATAAAAGTCTAGAAGAGATAAAAATGAAGTAAAAAGTGAAGATAAGCAAAAAAGAAGCCTTTCTAGGAAAAGGTGCAGAAAATGAAATAAAAAGACTCTCTAACAAATAAGACACGTTAAAATTGAGGAGAAGAGGAATTTTATTTTATTATTTTCCTGAGAAAAAAATAGGAGAATTAAATAACTAGATAAAATCAATCAATATAAAGCAACAAACAGCACAAACTTCAAAACTAGGGAAAGTTACCACACATGGGAGAAAGGGGCTTGAAGGTTAAGAGAAGAAAACTGGTGAGAACAGAGTTGCCTTAAAATAGATAAAACTAAAATGACTCAGTAGGCATAGTACTATGTTTACAGTGAAAGAGATGAAAAAATTCTAATTTGGGAAAAAAAATGAGAGACAAATGAAAAATATAAACCTAACACACACCTTTTAATGTTAATGGATTAAATAATCCAACAAAAGAAAAAGAGTTAAAGTCAAGATGGTTATAGTTTTATGTAGTTACAGTCATATGCAAAAATGCTCTAAATAATTATTGGTTCGAGAAACACAAATTAAAATAACCTTGAGATATCATTTTACAGCTATCAGATAGGCTAAAATGATTGAAGGGGAAGTTACAATTATTAGAAAAGATATGGAAAAATTGGGACATTAATTCGTTGTTGGTGAAATTGTGAACTGATCCAGCCGATTTGGAAAGCAATCTGGAATTATGTCCAAAGAGTTATCAAACTGCCTATACACTTTGATCCAGCAGTACCACTACTAGGTCTATTACCAAAGATATTAAAGGAAAAAGGAAATGAGTCTATATGTTCTAAAATATTTATAGCAGTTCTCTTTATGGAGGCAAAGAACTGGAAATTGTGGGGATGCCCATCAACTGGGGGATGGTTGAACAAATTGTGGTATATGATTGTACCATAAGAAATTATGAGCTCAATGATCTTAGAATAACATGGATAAACTTGCACAAAATAATGAAGAGCAAAATGAGCAGAACCAAGAGAACATTGTATACAGTAACAGTAATATTATTTTAAGAATAACTTTGAGTGAATAAGTAATTTTGACTATTATAAATACCCAAATTGACTACAAAGGACACATGAAGAAAGATACTATTGGCATTCAGAGAAAGAACTAATAAATAGAAATATGTACAGAATAATTTTACATATATAATACATATTTATATATACATACATATTTGTGTCTAATGGTAGCCATCTCTAGGGTGGTGGTGGGGGAAGAAAAAAAAAGAAATTTACGTGGTAACTTTATTACATATTTAAAAAGAATAGCAAGTTGTACATAATAGATTTGTAGTTTAATGTGTAATCATCATTTTTATTATACTATCCTATGGAAATGCTTGTTTTATCCCATAAATTAAAAATAAAATGAATAAAACATTACAGATGGAATGAAAAAAACCTCACAATCAGTTCCTTGCAAGTGATATAGTTTAAAAAACAATGACATTCACAAAATAGAAATGAGAGAGCAGAAAAAAATTATTATATATTAGGTGAATCCAAAAAATTAGTAGTTTAAATCTTTCTATTAGACAAAGCAAAAACTAAACATTCAAAATATAAAAAGGGATATGAAAGGAAACCGCACTGTGGGAAAGGAACTATAGACAATAAATCAATACTAATATTAAACTTATATACTATAAATGTTCTTGAGTTTAAATTTATAAAGGCAAAATTATCTGAATAACAAAAAGACATGGACAGTAAAACAGTGGTGACAAGAGATTTCAATGTTCCTATTACAGTTTTGGATAAATATAACAGAAAGATAAACAAAAGAGAGAAGACAGAACTGAAAAATTTATTGGTGATACTACAAATAAAACTTATGGTATTTTCTAAATGAGACTGCAAAAGAATATACATTTCTCAGAACCACAGAATTTTTGCAAAAAATTGACCATATCTTAGGACACACACATACACACATACACATACACACACATACAAATATGTATAAAGGCAGATATTATAAATGCATCATTTATGGACAATGATACAATAAAAATAGTAATCTATTTAGGGAAATAAGTGACAGACCCAAATGTAGATTTAACAATGAAATCACAAATAATGAGTGAATCAAAGAACAAATCATAGAAACAATTAATAATTATGTGAAAGATAATGATAATTATGAAACAACATACTCCAATTTCTGGAATGCAACCAAAACAGTTCATGGGGATAAAGCATATCTATAAAAATATACTTTGATAAAATATAAAAAGGGAAGATTAGTTAACTGAATCTGCATTAAAAATTAGAAGGCCAACAAGTTGACTTACCTAAAATAAGCAGAAAAAGAAAATGTTAAAATTTAGGGAAGATATGAATTAGAAGCAAAAATGCTAAAATGAGAAGTGAAACCAAAAGCTGGTTCTTTGGAAAGTGTATAAAAATGACAAATATTTAGTCAATCTAGGTTAAAAAGAAAAAGAGAGAAAAGTCAATCAACAAAGTACAAACAGGTGAGATGAAATCACAACAAACCCAGAAGAAAGAAAAAGAATAGCTAGAACCTATTATATGCTAACAAACCTAAGGAAATAGAAGAATATTGTCAAAAATATAAAATGGCTAAACTAGTAGAAGACCAAATAGAGATCTTAAATAATTCTATCTGAGAAAAGGAAATAGAATTAGGTGTAAAGGAACTACCAAATGAAACAACCCATGGTCCTAATGAATTCACAGGATAATTCTGTCAAACTTTTAAAGAACCATTAGTATCAATATTACACCAATTATTCTAAAAAATTGAGAAACAAAGCACCTTGTAGGAGAATGGCAAACCAATATCATTAATGGATATTGACTCAGAAATTTTAAACAATATCTGGTCAACTATAGCAACTTACCCAAGAAATTGTTCATTATGACCCAG
>CM053586.1:42957861-42997591 GCA_028646515.1 Pseudochirops corinnae | reverse complement strand
GACTCTTCTGAGCAATGCACAGTTATAAGACAACTCTACAAGTCTCAGGATGGAAGGAGATATCTACATTCAGAGAAAGATCTAGAAAGACTAGAGTTTAAATGGAGACTGAAGCAATACATGCTATTGTTCTTTTTCATGTTTGATTTTGTTTCTTTTTTCCCATTGTTCACTCATTGGTTACAACCCTTCTATACAACCAGACTGTTGTACAATGTGAAAGTATTTGCAGATCCTATACATGATTGCATGCCACCATGACGGAGGGGGCAGGGAGGGGAGAAAATCTGAAACTCAAGTGATTGTGGAACTGAATCTTGTAAACTAAAAGTAAATAAACAAAACCAAAAAAAGATGATAAGTGCTTATTGTCATGTAATTAGAAAATGATTATTTCTAAAATTATTCTCTATTTGTGTTCTGGTGTTTGAGTATTAAATAAAATTTTTGGAATAAAAAGAAAAAGAAGGGCAATATTTTGCCAGAAAAAAAAAAAACAAAGTTGGAAACATCCTTTTTAAGGACTGATATTTGATGAATTGTGATTAGGAAATGAAATTAAAAAGACAGAAAAATGAAGCAACCAGGGATTCAGGGTCTTCTAGGCAAGCACATGTCCTTACTACCATGTGCTAGTGGTTGATTCTGTGACTGGGTGAAGAAGCAGGAGTGAAGGTGGTGGGGGAGGGAATTCCTTCTTTCTCCCTTAGTGGAAATCCAAGAGGGAGAAAATACTGAGCTTTCCAAAAGAGAGAGGGAGAGTCCATTCCCCTGCCTCAGAAAAATTCATGCTCTTGGCTCTTACTAGTCAAGTCCCGTTGACTCAGCCCTTGGGTCATGGGGACCAATCAGGAGTTATCATATCACATTGGCAGAGCAGATACCTTCATTCATGCTGTGTAGCAAAGAGCAAGAGAGCATGTTCATCTTCAGTTGAAGTACCCCTTTCAGTCAAAGGTCCATACCCTATAAATTAAAATTGGCTTGGGGGGAGGGACTCGATTAGAAATTAGAAACCAAGAATGAAACAATTTCTACTCTCAAGAAGTTCATATTGTATTGATTGTACATGCATGTGTGTGAGTATGCAAGTGTGTGTGTGTGTGTGTGTGTGTGTGTGTGTGTGTGTGTGTATGTTTGGGGCTAGGGGTGGATTTGAACCTTTTTAACTCTAGGAATTTATGTGAGAGATGGAATAATAATATTAACCTTCATAGAGCCTCAGATGTGGAAGAGCTATACACTCAGAAGATTATAGATTTAGAGCTAGAAAAGGTCTTCAGGACATAGGATCCTAAATTTGGAGCCCATATCCATCTTGGAACTCAGCAAGTCCAGCTTCCTCATTTACAAATAAAGAAAGTCCTGAGAAGTTGTACCTAGATCTTGTTCTATCCAGTACACTGTTCTGCCTCTCAGAGGGTCCTGAAAGGGTATAGAGTATGGTACATACCTGTACAGGAATCCCCTCAACCTTCTCAACAAGCGAGTTCAAAGTACTTTATGTTATTTCATTCGATCTCCACAACCCTGAGAGGTGGGTACTAGAAGTATTATTATTTCCACTTTATAGATGAAGAAACAGAGACTCAGAGAACTTGAATAAGCTGACCATGGCCACCATGTTGGAGACAGGTTTTGCACCCAGATCTCTTCTCCTTCCCAGTCCTGCAATCTTTGTATTATACCATGATGCCTCTCTAGGAGGGAGCTTTTGGGTAAGGAGCTTTGGGGGGCAGTTAATAGAAACTGTTCCCAGCCTCCTGAGAATATTTCTTCACAAGATGTGACATCATCCTGTCTTTGTTGCAAATATTTCCCAGGTTAGAGAAGTAGGTCAATTTTCTAATTCCCATTGTATAAATGGGAAAGCTGAGGCCCAGGAGGGTTGTGACATGCCTGAGATTGTGACCAAGCCCAGCCCAGAACTCAGTTCTCTGGTTTAGCAGCTTTTCCATCAGACAAGAGTAAAATTAGAAGTGTTTTTTAAAGATGTGTTTTCCACCCTTCCCACTCCCAATTTTCAGGAGTGGGGCTTTCTCTCACAGTTAGTAAGCATGAACCCCAACTCTGAGGAGAATTTGCTGAGAAGCACTCCCATCATGGCAATTTTCCAGTAAGTGGAATCTCAGATAATTTTACCTGTGATTGACTTTGGGTGCAGGGACTAGAGAAAAATGACTTCTAGTATTCTTTTGAGAATAAGTTCCTCAGAGATGTTTAGCCTGTGGCTAATGTGTTTGGAAACATGTTTTCTGTAAAAGTCAAGCTCATTAATCCACTTGCAAATCCAGAAAGACAGCTTTAATCATACAGATTGAGGCTTGTCCAAAACTTTCCCTCTTCACAGTGGGAGATGTGAAGGAATTAACTGGTAATTCAAACTGCCACCTGACTTGGTTTCCTTTGGAGTGTCCAGGACTTGATAACCCTGTGCCTGATGTCTCATCCACCCTTTCATTTGGATGCTGAATGAGATGGAATGGACCTGTTCAGGGTCGGTGGTCAGTGGGATCCCCAAAACAAGCCATCCACTTTCCCCTTCTACTCCTTCTTCAGTTGTGGGAAGAGATCGAAGGGTGGCAGAGGCTTGTCACCCTAGTAAAAATCAAGGGCATCCATTCCCTTCATGATCCCCTCTCAAGTAGAGATTTCTGGTTATCTCCAGGTGGTTGCTTTTGGGTATCTGTTTTGAGGCAGGTGTTCAGTAGGTAGAGAAAACAGGGAAATGGATTTAACTTATAGTATCAACTTTAGATGAAGAGCATTGCCCAACTGGCCAGTTCCAGTTGGGTCCCCACTGGGGCAGCTACTACTCCTCATGCATTGTTATTTGTCCTTCATTCTCAAAGAGGACCATGACATTAAGAAGGTAATGCCATAACTTTCAAGTGAATTGGATTTAAGTGAGAGAGGGCTTCAACATTGGTTGACGTTGGCTACATCATTGAGTCCAGTGCTCTCATTTTACAGAAGAAAAAGGCATGTGTCTTGCTCAAGGTCATATACTGAATTAATGAGGAACTTGGGACTTTAGCTCAAGTCTTAGGAACCCTAGTTTGTTGCTTTATCAACTCACATCATACCGAGCCTGCCTTAAGCCATAGAATGTGAGAATGCAAAGCACTTTAAAGACCTGATGGTCCAACTTCTTAATTTAGAGATGGAGATACTGAGGTACAGAAAGGTTCAATCTTTGTCTCTTGGTGATCATGTTTTCTGAAGAATTATCATCTACCCTTTCATCTATTCATTCAGTAAGGCTTTACCAAGCTTATTCTGTATGTCCTGAACTGTGGTGGGCACCATGAGGGAAGGAAAGAAGTTAAAGACAGTTTCTGCTATAAGTCACTGAGATCTAATCAATGAAGTGGATAAATACATGAAATAAAGCAGGAACAATTCAAAGCAATGCTTCATTTTCCTGATCATTTCCTTCTATTTTGTTCTTCCTACAGTATTTCTCTGTATGATTGCCCCTCCCCACCCCTGTCACCTCCTCTCTGCTTTCCTGTTCCTCTCTATTCTCTTCTACTTATTTTAGCCAGAATACTTTTTTTTTCTGAGCTTGTGTGTCTTTTGTCTTCTCTGGGAAGACAAAGGGTTAAAGGCACAATGCACTGCTAGCTGTTGTTATTATTCCTTTGTCCTGGAAGAGGACCATGACATCAGGAAGGAGATGTCATCACTTCAAAGTGAATTGGATTTAAGTGAGGGAGGGCTGTGCAAAGTCACCAGCCTCACTCTCTCCTCTGGAGCCATCTGGGTCCAGTGGCCAGATATAGATCAGGAAGGCTGGAGATGATTAGGATGCAGGAGGAGGCTTTGGCCTTTTTAAGATAAGGTCTTTCCCAGGTCTCAATTTGTCTGAGGGAAGCAATGCCCATTCAGTGATTAAGGCTAGGTAAAAAAGAGGCAAAGAAATTACCTTGTCAAAAAAAATGAATTTAATCTGGGAGGAGAAGACCCTCAGAGTTTCTGGCCAAAATAGAAACAATTGCTATTTATATTCAATCTGAGACATTAGAATCTAAATAATGAGGATTGGGTTGGGACCTGTTATTGGTCAATCAGTCAGAGCCAGAGCAATCTGGGTATAAGTCATGGTCCATAAAAAAGAAATCTAGCTCCAAAATATCTTCCTAGATTTCATCAAGTAAAATTTATATTTCTTTGGGCAAAATACCCTCAGGCAAGGGTATGACTCCCTATGTGGACAGAGGGAGAGGAGGGAGAAAGCAAGGAAGGAAGGAAGGATGGAAGGAAGGAAGGAAGAAAGGAAGGAAGGAAGGAAGGAAGGAAGAAAGGAAGGAAGGAAGGAAGGAAGGAAGGAAGGAAGGAAGGAAGGAAGGAAGGAGCTGCATTGCCCAACTGGAACTGTCCAGTTAGGTCCCCAGTGGGGTAGCTACTACTACTCATACATTGTTATTTGTCCTTCATTCTCAAAGAAGACCATGCCATTGGGAAGGTAATGCCATGACTTTCAAGCGAATTGGATTTAAATGAGGGAGGGCTGTGCAAAACCACCAATCTTACTCTGTCCTCCAAAGCCAACTGGGGTACAGTGGCAAAATACAAATCAGGATGATTGCTCGCTATTGGTTGAGATAAATGAAGGGCGGGGTGGTGTGGTAGAAATAGCATAGGACAGAGAGAATTGGAAGAGTGTGGTTGTAGTCTAAGTTTTGTTACTAACTTGCCTGGCATAGTACTTTTCTGGATTGCACTCTGTTCATCTGTCAATTGAGGGAGTTGAAGTACATGACCTCTAAGGAGCCTTTTGTCTCTAATATTCCATGATTTGACTCCTGGGTGCTCAGGTTCAGTCTTGGAATCCCTCTTGGTAAAGTTTGCCGTGGTCCAAAAGTTTCAGAAAGCTTGGTCAGGCCACTCCCACCCTATAAAGCTTCACTGACACTTTATGCAATTATGACTAATTGTTACTAATAAAGTTTAGTTCTTTCTGACTTGCACATTTGGTTTGCATGCCAAGAAGCTTGTTTTAGGAATAGCCATTTTATGCTGGAGGGTTTGGGACTCCAGGATTTTATGAGACATGCCTCAGTGTTGGGATTTTGTTTTGATTTTGGATGTGACAATCCATGTTGCTTTTAATTCCCATGTGCTCTGGTTCTGCATATTCAGGGAGATAAAATACTGTAAAGGGTCCTGCAATTATTAGACTCTAAGACATAAACCACCTATAAGACTATACGGGACAGTGGAAAATCTTTGCTAAACAAATTTCATTAAATTTAACTTGTAAGAAGGGACAAAACTGTATAACACAGACAACTCTGCCTGCTTGGCACTTTCTCCTTGGGCCAAGTGTCTGTCTTTCCTCTCAAATTCTATTTTCCATTTTTCCATTCTTCTGGCTAGGGAGAGGAGGGGAGTTCATCCCACTGGTTGCTCTTTTCTCTTTTTTCTGTTCCTCCCACATCCCTGGGATGCCTGCACTTCTGCCAGGCCCTGCCTTAAATTCCCTTTAACCAGGGATGGGGAACCTAGGCCCTTAAGGCCACATATGGCCTTCTAGGTCCTCAAGTATGGCCTTTTGACTGAATTTAAATTTTGCACAATAAATCCTAAGGACTTGTAAAATTTGGATTAAGTCAAAAGGTCACACTTAACCTAGAAGGCCTTAAGGCCTTAAGGCTGAAAGTTCCCCTCTCCCCCATGTCCCCACCTTTAACCCTAATGTTTATTACGGACTTTTTGGAATCTCTTTTGAGAGTAGTCCTTGGAGTTGTCTTGAAAGTGGCAGGTGCTCAGTTGGACTCACTAGCAGAACAAAGACAGTTATCCCTAACTACCACCTGTCTCTCTGCTTGTTTCTTCTTGTTGGGTTCCCTCCATGTGTCTAATTTATATTATGAACCCTCTGGGTAGGGGCTTCCCCCCATATCTATTGTCTGCCTTTGCATGGTGTCTGATTCATGACTAAAATTCAGACTTTCCTCATTCCTACCCCCTACATAGTAAAACACACAGGGGAGTGATATAAAAAAAGGAAGACTGGAATTGTCACCAAGCCTTTAGGAAGGAAAGTGAAATAGGTGATTAGGGAGCTTGTTATCTGTCAGGGGCTGGTGGAAGAGAAGGTCTAAGAGTGGGTTCGTATGTCACAAAGGCAGTCTTCTGGTTCATGACAAAAGCTTTGTATGAAAGACAGATCATGACTGGCCCCCAGGGTCATCTTATTGTCTTGGCTCTCAAAGAAACACCTTTAGGGATCTACTATTTTAGGATTGGGGTTAAGGGGTGGGAGTGTTGGAGTGCAAATACCGAAGATAGTCTCTGTTCTAGAGGAGTTTACATTCTAATGGGAAAAGACAAAAGGAAGATGAAAAGTTCAGGAGTGCCAGGAAAGAGAGACAAAGGTACCCAACCTTTGAGATGGTAGAGAATATCCAGAGTGAAGCCTGGTAAGGAATGAGATGTGACTGTCCTGGGTGCCTTCCTTAAATGGGAATTCGAGTCATATAAGGGGGGATGCTGCAGGGGTTAAGGGTACTTTCCAGGGCTGGAATGAAGATCTAGGACATGGGAGTTAGACCAGAGTACAACCTGGAGCTGGAAGGAAACTAGAAATTTTATAAGTTGGAGGTGAGAAGACAGAGCATGGCTACCGTAAGAGAGAGCTAGGAGACAGAATGTCACATGTCTGATCAGCAAGTACGTCAGTTTAGTTAAAATGGAGAGTGTGTAAAGGAGTGCAATACTTAAAAAGACTGGAAAAGAAGGTTGGGACAAAGCTGTGAAGGGCTTGAAGTGTTGGTATTTTATGCTAGGGACAAGAGAGAGGCAGTGAGGCAGTTCAGTCAAGGAGTATTTATTAAGTACCTACTGTATGCCAGGCACTGTGTTAAGTGCTGGGGATATACAAAAAGGCAAAAGACAGTTCCTGCCTTCAAGGAGCTCCCAGTCTAATAGCACTGGAGCTTCATGAGCAGGAGAGTTACATAATCAGAACTTTTAAGAATGTCAATTTGGCAACTGTTTGGAGGATGGTTGAGAGAGGGGAGAAACTAGAGGTTGAGAGACCATTTACAGGATTATTCAAACAGTCCAGGCAAGAGGTGATAAAGGCTTGGGCTAGTGGTTGTCTCCGCGGAGAGAAAGGAAATGATATAAGAGAAATTAAGAATGTAGAAGAAGACCTGTCACATTAATAAATAATGGGGTTGAGGAAGAGAGAAGGGGGGAGGATAATTCCAAGTCTGGGTGATTGGAAGGATAGTGGTGCTTCCAACAGAAATGGGGAAGCTATTTGGAGCAACAAATAATGAGTTACATTTTAAACGCGTTGAATTTAAGATTATGATGGAATTTCTAGTTCAAAATGTCTAATAGGCAGTTCATGCCAAGGGACTGGAATTCAAGAGATACTATGGATGGTTCAATAGATTTGGGAGGGTGGAAAGACAAAGGAGAAAATGTATTGTGGGGATGCAATAAAGAGTTGGCAAGAAGAAGGAAATGTTTGTTTTGTTGCAATAAGGGTCCACTTGAGATTAGATCACAAAAATTTGTAGGGGATCCAATCAGCACCATTGACATTCCAGTACAGCTCAGTAGCACCTGACTACTACTTGTATGAGCATGGACAAGTTAATTTACTCCTCTGAGTCTTGGTTTACTCATCTATGAAGTCATAGGGTTGAATTAAATGGTTGCTAAAATTCTTTCCAGTTTTGAACCTTTTGATCTTAGGGGTACAGTGTACAATGAGATCAAATAAGGGAGAAAGCATGTCCAGTTGGTGAGATGAGCAAAGGTTTGTCTAAGTCATCAAAGCTGTGCACAAATATTAGTTTAGCTGAAGGATAGTGATGAGATTTGATGGGGGGAGTGGGGTTCATGCAGATTCGTGGAGAGGTGGCAAGGTCTTTCCTTCACCTGAGGATTAGCCTAAAATGGTAGAATTTAGAGAATCACAAGAACTTCACTCCCTCAAACTGCATCTGGTCACCATGCAGGGGACATGTTTATAGTTTTAAGGGTTTACAATGAGGGAGGAACCAGCCTAAGACAGCTGTCAGTCCCTAGTGTTTTCAAGTCTGGAGAGCCAAAGAGGGCATGCAGGGTACAATGGTGGCATTGAGAAGAGCTATCCCCTAGAGATTGTGAGGCAGGATGTCAAACTCCAGAGAAATAAGAGCTTTATGCTTGCCACAAAGGTGCAGAGAGCTGTGGTCTCAGCCCTTGGAAACATCATCAAAAGACAGTGCTCAGAGTCAAATTCATTCCATGTGTTTGGCCCTGCCCATGTGTTTCTTGTCAGCCAGGCCACTTTTCCTGGGTTCAGAAAGGTTTCTGTTTGAAATTTTATGAGCCTTGGATGGGAAGCAGTGCTTACTCCTAGGTTTGTGGGAGTTAATGGCCTTCTCTGGTGGGACTGCTCCAGGGGCCTCAGGGAGTTCCCAAATGCTAGAAGAGGAGAAGCCCAAAGCCTTGGATTATTCAACCTATAATTGTATTTTGTTTGTAGGCCCCTGAGGATGGAAACCTTCTCTAGACCCTTCTTCTGTCCTTGGGAATGATGTGGTGGCTGATCTATGATTTAGGGCATTTGTAGGGCAGCACCTGCAGATAGTACCTAACTCCTTGTTGAGAAGAGAGTCCAAGATGAGTTCCTCCCCTCTCTGATTCCTGATTCCTGGAAGACTTGCAAATGACTGCCCTGGCCTCTGATAGGTTGGCATCCAGGGAGAAGACCATTCATGGTCTTCACATATTCTCTGTTTAAATGAAGATGGAACAATACTGATCCTGGACACCTAAACATGACCTGCTTAGGGATTACAGTCAATAGGCATTGTCTGAGTGATTTCTAGGTGTAAATTACTGAGTCAGGTGCCATGAGGGCTACAAAAAAGCCAAACCAAACCATAGTATTGAGGAGAAAAAGACCTTCCCAAAAAGAAAAAGAAGAAGCAGACCTTCTCTTCAAGGTTACAGTCTACATCAGGAGATAATCTGGGCACATGTGAAACAACAGTGAACAGTTACAAGGCTACATGTAAACAAGTGCCATGTACAGTGTGTACCCATGAGGCAGGAGTGTTCCAAGGAAGAGAAAGACTTGAGGTATAATTTGGGGTATAACCCTTCAGGGAAAGACTCCTGAAGGAGGTTTATGACAAAAAATCCATTTGAATTTTTTTTCAATGGACAAAAATGTTTTCTCTCCTTTTTACCTCTTCCCCCTTCAAAAAATAAAAGAGAAAGAAAATTCACAGTGATTTTAGGGAGAGAGGGGTCACTAACAGCTGGGGGAATCAAGAAGGATCTCTTTGAAGGAGGTGACACATGAGATGAGCCTTGAGAGAACCCAGGTGTTCTAAGAGGTGGAGATAAGAAGGCAGTGTATTCAGGCATGGGGGTTAGCCTGGGCAACGTCACTGAAAACAAAAACTGTAAGTTGTATATGGGGAACATCAGTGAGGTAATTTTGGCGAGAGTATAAAGTACTAGAGGGGGAGTAATATGGAATTAACCAGGAAAGATAGAATAGAATCATACCATAAAGAAATTTAAATGCAAACACAGAAGTTGTACTTTATACTAGAGGCATTAGGGAGCCATTGTACTTTCCTGAGGACGGCATAGTCAGACCTTTGTTTCAGGACTATCCGTTTGTCAGATGTGTAGAGGATGGGCTAAACTTGGAAAGAGGAAGAACTGAGTCCAAATCCTGATTCAGGGATTTATTAGCTGGTTAGTCCCTGGGCAAGTCACTTTTTAAAAAATCTTATTTATTTGGTTAAACATTTCCCAATTACACATAAATTTTCTAAAGAATCATTAAAAATATTTTTTTTGAGCTTCAAATTCTCTCCTTACCTCCTGTCTCCTCCCTTCTCCCTCTTTGAGAAGGCAAGCAATTTGATATCAATTATACATGTGAAGTCACTAGCCAATCTGACAGATGTGGAGTGTTAGCTCAGAGTTGTTTTAATTTGCATTTCTCTAATCTGTAGTGATATAGAACATTTTTTTTGCATGGCTATTGATAGTTTTCATTTCTTCTCCTGAAAACTGCTTGGTCATATTCTTTGACCATTTATCATCTGGGGAATGGCTCTTATTTTAATAAATTTGTCTCAGTTCCCTATTTATTTGAGAAATGAGGCTTTTTTCAGAGAAACTTGCTGTAAAAATTTCCCCATGGTTTTCTATTTTCCTTCTAATTTTGCCTGTATTAGTTTTGTTTGTGCAAAAACTTTTTAATATTGTATGATCAAAAGTTTCTATTTTACTTCCTATAATTCTCTCTCTGTTGTTTGGTCATAAATGCTTCCCTTATCCACAGGTTTGACAGGTATATTTTTTCCATGCTCCCCTAATTTATGTATGATATCCCTCTTTATGTTGAAATCATATGCCTATTTTGACCTTATTTTGGCATATGGTGTGAGATGTTGGTCTATACCTAACCTCTACCAAACTGCTTTCCAGTTTTCCCAGAAATTTTTGTCAAATGTTGAGTTCTTATCCCAAAAGCTTGGATTTTTGCTTTATCAAACACCAGATTACTGTGCTCATTTACTATTCCATTAGTCCACCACTCCATTTCTTAACCAGTACAGATGATTTTGATGATTACCACTTTGTAATATATTTTAAAATTTGGGACTGCTAGGCCACCTTCCTTAATAGTTTTTCTGATTCCTTTTATATTCTTGACCTGTTTTTTTTTTCCAGATGAATTTTGTTACTATTTTTTCTAGCTCTGTAAAATAAGGCTTTGGTAGTTTGATTGGTATGGTACTGAATAAGTAAACTAGCTTAGGTTAAATTGTCATTTTTATTATATTGGCTCAGCCCTGGGGAAAACCCTTAACCTGTATCAGCCTTAGTTTCCTCATCTGCAAAAAAGGAGGTATTAGTAGCCTATCTCTTAGGGTTGTTGTGAAGATCAAATGAGATGAGACAGCATTTACAATATACAATGCCCTGTATGCCATAAAGCACCATGTGAATGTTGTTTCTCCTTATTGTTGTTCTTCTACCCAATGAAGTTACTTGCCCATTTCCTGTAACTAGTAAGTATCAGAGCAGGCACTTGAACCCAAGTCTCCTTACCACAAATCTAGAGTTCTTTCCACTGTGTTACATTGTCTCTCATAAAGTCCATGAGGAGTTTATGCAGATTATTAACACGTTATCTGACCTGAGCAACAGTTACTATTGATTATTTGTATGTCGCTAAATCACCTGGAATGACTGTACAGCTTGGATGTAGGTCTCACCAATTCCTGATTTTGTAGGGAAGAAGTAAAGAAGTTAGATTCAGAGTTGTTTGTGTTCTTGGGTGACTGAATAGGAATTATTGATTTTGTACGAGCAATCTGGAGATTCTCAGCTGTTTTATATTATTTTTTTTTCTCCATTTGTAAGAATGATCTAAATTAAAGTACATACGATGTGACGAAGAAAGGACCCAGTTCTTGAAAACCTCACCCAACTACAGCCTCACATAGTTTTTCTTACTTTTTTCTTTCTCTGCTTTACTTGGTCTTCACTGGCAGTACTCCAAAGCTGCCGGGACATTTATGCATTTCTAATGCCGTCTCTAGTTGTTTTTTACTCCAGTTCTCCTAGTTTCCCATGGCCTCAGTTTGCACACCTTTCCTCCATAGTGCCATCAACACAGAAGTTGGATGTTCTAAGAGGGTTTGATTAGAAATGAAGGGAATTAGGATAGAATTAAAGGCAGCCTCAAAGTCAGAAAGGCTTGAAGTCAAGTACTACCTTGGAAATGTGCTGGCTGTGTATCTTAACTTTCTTGGACCACAGTATGCTTATCTGTAAAATAATGAGGTTGGACCAGATGACCTCCAAGGTCCATTTCAGTGCTGAACCTCAGATCTGGATTCAAACTTTCAGTGCTTCAAGCAGCTCTGTAAGAATACAAGTGGTGGAGTGGTTGCTGATCAGTATTTGTAGAAGGAATTTTCTCGGCAGATGTTTCCTCTGCAAATGAAGTCACAGGTATGGAGCTCCCTTCTAGGAGAGAGAGAGAGACAGAGAGAGAGACAGAGACAGAGACAGAGAGACAGACAGAGAGACAGAGAGAGATACAGAAAGAGACAGAGAGACAGAAAGATAGAGAGAGACAGAGAGAGACAGAGACAGAGAGACACACAGAGAGAGACACACACACAGATAGACAGAGAAAGACAGAGAGAGAGAGAGACAGAGAGAGAGAGAGACAGAGACAGAGTCAGAGGGAGACACAGACAGACAGACAGAGGCAGAGAGACAGAGACAGAGAGAGAGACAGAGACAGAGACAGACAGAGACAGAGACAGAGAGAGATAGAGAGACAGAGACAGAGAGGAGAGAGAGACAGAGTGAGAGAGACAGAGAGTGAGAGACAGAGGCAGAGAGTGAGTGAGAGAAAGAGAGAGAGAGAGAGAGAGAGAGAGAGAGAGAGAGAGAGAGGAAAGAAGAGAATTATACAAATTTACAGAGCATAGAAATGTTGAGTTATAGCACATGGAAATCTGGGGATTTTATCTTAAGTTATCTGATATTCCCAATTTGACCATAGAAACCACAAGCTTTCTGGGGTCTTCTCTGGCTTAGCCCTGCCATAGGATTACCTACCACACAGCCTTGAGAGTGAGAAGACAGACCATATGCTCACTCTGGCTTTGACTCAATCCAATTTCAAGTTCTTTTAATTCCAAGATAATGCCTTTCTTGGCTCCATGTGGTTCCTCCCTTCCACCTTTGCCATCATTGTTACCAGGTGCTTTTAGTCTATAGAGTGTATGGAGTGTTCAAGGAAGACCAGCATCTCTGGTATCAGAACTTGCTGAGTCCTTTTCAGGGCTGCTCACTCATCTCTGGTATCTACCTGGCACTCAACTCTCATCTGTGGGTCCAAGAAACTGTAGCATGCACAATGATCATACCCTGGTAAACTGTTTGGCAGATGAGCTAAACCAGGTTGAGGGTAACTGATGGGCCTCAAACCCATTGGTAAATTAGGGGAGTGTCTGCCCCGAGCAAGTGAAGACTTCTCTCAGAGGAAAGGGCAGATGAAAACAATTTTTTCCAGCAACCACAAAGGTAGCTGAAATAGGTGCTGTGGAGCATTTGGAGCTGTGCCAGATATTGAAGATGCCAAGTCTATCTACTGCATCCCTGGCCCTCACCAGTCATCTTGACTTTTGTTTTGCCACTGTACTCTGGAAGAGAGCGCAAAGCTGACTACTTGGTGCAACTCTGCCTCACTTCAATCCAATTCACGCCCAACTCATCAGCTGTGCTATCATTGGTCATTTTTGAAAACAAAGGACACACAATAGTTTGACATGTTAGCGGTTACACCCACCAACAGTGAAGTAGGTCATATTCCCACTATGGACTTTGTGTGTGCCACTTAAACATCAAGGCCAATGACCTGTTAGGAATTGAAACTTCTTATGTAACTTAAATCCTTAGGGAGTTGCCTGAAGCTCAGAGCCTCCCAGTGTCACACAACTATTAAGTGTTAGAGGGACAATTTGAGCTGAAATCTCCCCAATCTGCCTCTCTGGATTCTGGGTATTTTAGTTTTCTTTAAAAAAACCTTTCTTTTCTTGTCTTTTTCTCCTAATTAATAAGCATATATTTTCTCTCCCTCTTGACTTCATTCCATGACCACAATTGAAAAAAGAAAAGCAACACCCTTGTAATAAGATTCTGAGTATTTTCATAGAAAATCAACAATTAACTATCATGCTGATAATGAAACATAGAGCCTCTGGTCTCTCATTTCTACTGCTTTTATTCTCAACTTGAATTTCATTACAAAATTCTATCATACTAGGATCTAATTAATATTCAGTGAGCCTACTGTATGTCCAGCACTATACCAGGAACTTCAAGAGGAGAGATAGAAGTATCTTCCTCTTGGGAGTCTATAAACCATCAGGGATGACCATATTAACATGCAACACCCAGAAACAATCAAATGCTAAAGTATAAGGTCTCTTGCAAAAAGTGAAGAGGGATGTAGAAAAATCAATAAGGACAAGAGTATCAGGGTGGATGTCCCTACAAGGAAGAGAGATTTGAATTAAGTTGTGAAGAATGGGAAGGGTTTAGAGATGTAGAGAAGAGAGAAGGACCGTATCACTGACAGATGAAGTATCTTTTTAAAAGTCTTCCTCCCCAGCTTCTCTGCAACCTGTTAAAATTTAATTTTTAAAAATTATGAACTCAAGAAACACAAACTTTTCTATGCAAGAACAAAAACATGATTACATGTGAAATCATGAAAATCTATTACATTCACCTGCTTTAATATAAATTTATTTTACTATGCATTTATATATACTACGCATATACATACATATATTTGTGTGTGTATATGTATGTATATATGTGTATATATATACACGCTTATACACACAAACATGTCTATGTCTGTGTCTATGGCTATGTCTACGTCTATGTCTATGCCTATGTCTATGTCTATATCTATATCTAATCTATATCTGTATCTCAATTAGTCCCCCTGGCATTAAGACTTATAGTATCTTTAGACTTCCTCAAAGTTTAACTGATACTAGATTTTATGGACATTATATTTAGTACATTCAACTTTATCCTATCAGCAAAAGATGACATGAATATGGGAACCTGATTGTCTTTTACCCTCAGAGAATCCTTACATTTAAAAGGCTGAATATAGTTATTGTCCCTTAATCTCCAAACTTAAAGAGCTCCTGGGAAGCTAGTAGGCAGAATGATAGACCCTTACTCATAAATCTATGGTTAACTCACCATGTTGCTTACAAATAAGATTATCCTCCACCCTGTGAGTCAATCCTGTATTCTATTAGTACTAGATGAGATGAGCTAACCCCAATTTATCCACTTAATCCTTCATCACTCCCACTAATTGTGGATAACAAAGAAGAACAAGTAGTCTATGGGTGCCTGGATTTGTTAATGTACTAGGAACACTTCCAATTTCTAGTAGACTGGCATGGCTATAGGTCAGAGGAAAGGGCACAGTAAACAACCCATAGCACGCATGCCCAGGAGTTGGTTAAGGCTTTTCATCAATGTTATCCCACTAAGTTCAAAGAAGGCACCATGGACAGAAAAATGGTGTCTTTTTTCATGGCAACATAGACAGAATGGAGCCAAGAGGGTGTGTGAATTGCGCATCAGTTTAGGACAATCCACAGATGGAGAAGACCAGGGATGAGGTGGCTAGCATACTCACCACCACAAAAGAATGCCACTTTGTTGGTACTGCTCCTGCCTGCCATTAGGTCTTTTTCCTGAGTGCATACTAATTCCTTGGGTCTAGACAGCTACGTTGGACACTGTCCTCGCTTCCCCTTTCCCTAATTAAACTTAGAAGTCCTGATGAACTTTAACTTGATCTAGCTTGACCTCAGTCTTTACTTTGGATCACACCCCTGTTTCTCTCCCTCACCACCCAAAGGGGTCTTCCCACAGGCCATGGTTATGACTGTTAATGAACAGTACCTTTTGAACTCATTCTTCCTCTACCCCATGTGACCTTGTGTAAGTTCCTTAAGTTCCCGAGCCTCAATCTTCTTGTCTGAAAATGAGAAGACTATGATAAGGTCTCTAAGGCCATACCTTAGATAAAAGAATGAAGAGAGTGGAAAAGTTAAAAAAAAATGACTCTAAGATATCTAGTCCAGGAGACCAGAAAAATGGTCATATTCTTGGAAAACAATGGGATAATTGGGCAGTTTGGGAATAGTGGAATAGGAAAAGGAAAGGCTATAAAAGGATGAGTTCAGTCACTGAGACTAAGGGTCAAATGAGAGAAACCACTACTGATAAATTCCCCATCTTGCCCCTGGGAGTGTGAAAGTCCTAGAATTAAAAATCCTGCAAATTTGGAGCTGGTCGGGGGCCAAACACAACTTTTATTTTATTTCAAACGTGCCTTGATGGGGTGAGATTAGCTCATATTATTTGAGTGAGCCCAGTTGCATGGAACAAAACACATTTTTGTGTTTGTTGGACTTGAGGCAGTGCAGGAAGTGATGCTGGCGTCTATTACACTAGGGCCCCAAATGGTTCAATTAAGGCTTTTATGTGGGGCTGTCTCATTACAGGGTTTTTTCAAATGTTCAAAACAAGGCATCTTCTGCTCCAGGGCTCTATGCAAAGTCCAAATCAAAACTGAGCAACTCAGCCCTAGCTTCCTTCAACTGGACTTGACTCTCTTTCCTCCAGGCCTCTTAGACTGTCTTTGTGTATGGGTTGGACTAGATGACAGCTGAGATCCCTTCCAACTCTCGGATGATGTGATTCTATTGAGGATGTTGCCAGAGCTGTTATTCATGAATCAATCAATTAACTAACATTAATTTGTATTATATTGCTTATTGGCCTATATAACTTATTATGCTACTCTCTTCCTGTTAGTCTTGCTCTGTTGGGGAAGTGACTGGAGTTGCTCTTAATTAATCAACCAATTATTTGTGTACCGTTTTGTTGGCCTTTATGGTCCAGTTCTTGTTATGGTTCTGTCATGTCCCTTCATGAAATCTGTATTTCAACCAAATGACTACTAGCCATTTCCTGAGCTTCACACTCCATATAGTACCTCCATACATTTGTACAAGCTGTCACCTTGCCTGCAATGCACTCCCTGACCAGTTCCTTGTATTCCCTAAAGACTCTGCTCAGGAACTACCAATTCCATCAAATAAAATTTGTAGGAACATAAGGTTAGAGGCTGAAGTGACCTAAGAGGTTATTTAGTTTACCCTCCTCCTGTCTACTCATTTTGTTGAGAAAATGAGACCTAGAGAGGTTGAATGAATAATTTGCCCAAGTTCGAAGAGGTTGGAAGTACACGAACAAAGTTTAGTAACTTCGTCCTCTGACTTGAAATTCAGCATTCTTTCTACTTCACCACACTGCCCTTTCTAATCCCTCCAGTGATTAATGTTTTCTTTGTCTTGTCTCTTCTTTGTTTCTCCCTGTCTCTGTATCTCTCCCTCTCTCTCTTTCTAGCTCTGTTTCCCTTTCTGTTTCAGTTTCTTTCTCTCTTCCTTCCTCTCTGTCTCTCTCTTCACTAGTCTCTTCCTCTCACTCCTTTTCCTTTCTCTCGGTCTCCCTTCTTCTCTCTTCCTTTCTCTCTCTCTCTCTCTCTCTCTCTCTCTCTCTCTCTCTCTCTTTACCTCTCTCTTTTCTCTCTTTCCTTCTCTCCTCTATCTCTCTGTTTCTCTCACCTCTCTCCCTCTGTCTCTCTGTCTTCCTCTCTTTATTCAAATGATCTTGTATTATGCTTATTCATAAGCATAATGAGAGATAGGATGTTGTAGTGATTAGAGTTAGCTTTGGAGTACAGAAGACATGAATTCAAGTCCCCATTTTGCCACATTAGCCAGCAGTATGACCCTGAACAAGTCATTTAACCTGTGGGGCCCCAAGTCCCAAGACTCTAAGTTGCTTAGCTGGTGTGGAGCTGAAGTTCCCTACACCATGAGGCTAGTCCCCTTCCCCACCAAAAAAAAGTGCCCATATTGTATCTATCAGTAGAATGTAATCAATCTCTCTCTCTCTTTCTCTCTCTCCCTCCCCCTTCCACTCCCCTTTCTTCCCCTCCCAAGGGCTACTTTATTTTCATCTTTGATTTGGTAATGGCCAAAATATATTAAACACAAGAAATGTTTCTTAAATTTAATCGAATTACAATGCTTCCTTAAACATAACATTTTCTTTCCTTGAAATTGGTATTATCCTGGAAAAATCTATGCCATTAGGACCATATCAAAACAAGACATTCTCCTAGGCTGCCCTTTGGCTTGCCCCATCCACGTCCATCTTCCCTTCCCCAGGATCTCATGAGAATTCTTTTTCTGCTATCCTTTAGTTTCTGGATAGGGCATGTCCCTCACATTAGAGTTTGTGATGTGGGAGGGGAGGAAGCTAGAGAAAGTGGTTCTGGGATAGTTTAAAGTCATGCCAAGCATGTTCCCCTTGTGCTCCCACCTCTTGGAGCTCTGTTTCTCCTGCTGAGAAATACTGCTTTGGAGGGCTAAGGATCAGTCCTCCTGGGACTCCTTACTCTGCAACTTCCTCTACTAGTTCTACACCTCCCTAGGGGAGGTCTAGAAAAAGATCTTTTTTTTTTTTTTTAAGTAATTTCTGCTGTGGTGAGAGGATTGTGGTAATCTATTCAATTCCCAGAGGATTTATCCTCCTCAGATTCTGGCCAAGCCTGGTAAAGCTAGACTTTCTTCAAGAAAATCTAATCTAGCAAAAATAAGAATCCACAAAGCATCTGTATCAGACATCAATCATTTGCAGGAGAATTCATCCCTGGGCTCCTTTGAAACAAGCTTCCTTGATATATTTTAAATACGACTTAAAGTGATCTTTCCAAAAACATCACTGGGGTAAAGCGTGGTACAGCTCGGTTCTCTTCAGACACTCAGGATTAGTCCCTTTACTGAAGCAGTTAACATTTTATGACCTCTTTTATGATTAATTTCCCAAGCTCCATGTCAATCTCTTCCATACTGATGGAATGATTATGGGGTGCAATTATTATATGTGATTTTTCCCAAATAGCCTTGCCCCTTTGCCCCTCCCTGCACAATGGGAAATAAGGTTTGGTTCAGTTTTCTCTCATGGAATCGTTGTAAGTGGAATCAGCTCCCAGTAGTCTAATGAAACTTGAATTCTTTAGTGGACAAGAGTAGTTCCCTGGTCTATAAATCAGATAACCTCTTGCTCTCAGAAATTAATAATTACTAAATAAAAACTGAATGTGGATTGAGTCCATTACTAATTTATTTTTTCTAAACTCAACTAGGCCCTCACTACAGTTGGGTAATCCCTTTATTTGTTGGATTGCTTTTTAATCTCCCTCACTCTTTCAAACTAAACAGGATTTTAGAGTTGGAAGAGACCTCTGAAGTCATGTAGTCTAACTCTTTTTCCCCAAAGGCTTAATAACTGTCAAAAAAAGGAAATGAGGCTAGTCTGGCATGAACTTTTCCCCTCAGTGACCCAATGGAAGCATACTCCATTGTCTCTCAGCAGGTGAATTCACCTCCTGTTTGAGAAAATGGAAGCAATCTCTCATGAATCTTCTTATTTTCCGTACTGCATTCCTCAACTCTTTTCTCAATCTTTATTGTTCTCTTCCTCATTTGCACCATTTTATGAAGAAGCCTTTCTCCTTGATAAGGTCAACTTCTCTACTTGTACCTGGGATTTCATTCCCTATCATCTCCTCTGGAAGTTTAACCACAAATTATTCTCTCTATTTCATCTTCAGTCTCTCTCTTGATTGGCTCAGTTCCCACTGGTTATAAAAGTGTCCAGGTCTTCCACATCCTATCAATCAATTAATCCTAAAAAATTAATTCATGTTACCATTCTTTACTTTTTCATCTTATAGTTATCTCCATTTCACTGCCAAGCTCCTAGAAAGAATCCTTTACACCAACTACCACTTTCTCACAACTCACTCATTTCTCAGTTCTTGCAATCGGATTTCTTGATATTACTACTCCATTAAAACTGCTCTCTCAAAGAATATAAGTGATCTTTTTTGTCAAGTACAGAAGTCTTTTCTCAGTCACCACACTAGTGGACCATTCTGTTTATTTAATTTTTTTTTTTTCAACACCCTGCCCCAAGCCATGCTGCTAGATTAGAGAGAACCTCTTATAGTTTATGGCTTTCCTTCCATCCCCTCCCCTCCCCTCTCTTCCCCTCCTTTACCCTTCCCTTCCCTTCCAATCTCTTGGTAAGCTCTTCCTCTCCAATAGGCTCAATCATCATTCTTATGCAACATATTCAGCCCCAAACTCCTGAATTTCAGTATTTTATTTTCAAATGGAGAACTCTACTTCCAATTCAACATGTCTAAAATCAACCTTCTCCTCACAAGACCCTACAGAATCTTGGAGTAGGAAGGGAATTCTAAAACTGTCTGGACCAACTAATACCTTAACCAGAATCCCTGAATTAGAATTTAATTAGAATCCCAGGAATTACTGAAAAATAGTCTTGGTATAACCATTTTTTTTGGTAGACATCTAATGAGGAGGAACCTACTACCTTCTAAGGCAGCCTGTTCTACTTTCTGAAAGCTCTAATTAGTAGGAAGTTTGTTCTAACATAAAAGATAAATATGCCTCTCTGCAGCTTCTACCATTGTCCTTAGTTCTACCCCAGAACTAAGCAGAACAGGTCTAATTCCTTTTCCATGTGGTATAATTTCAAATAGCTGTCACAACTCCCACTAATGTGTCTTTTATCCAGATGACTATTTCTTATTCCTTTGACTAAAACTCATTTGGCATGATTTAGTGATCCTTCATCAATCTGGTCATTCTTCTGTGGGTGTTCACCAGCTTATTAAAATTCTCTTCTTAAAATATGGTGTCCATAACTGAATACAATACTCCAGATGTTATCCAACTAGAGCAATGACCATGTGACTATCCATCACCACCCAGTCCTGGACACTACATTATTCCTGATTTCTACTTTAGGTACATATGCTTCCCCTATCATCACATTAACACTGTTCAAGCTGCCATATCTATCTTGCTATTGACCTTGAGTTACATTAAAGCCTAAACATCTTTTTTCAAGGGGACAACTCTCTTGTCAGGCCTCTCCATCTTGTACTTGTGAAGATTACTTTTTTTTTTTTTTAAAGGGAAAGGCTCTTTCTTTATCCCTATTAAATCTTGTCATGTTAGAGTTGATCTAAGAATAAAATATCTCAGGGTCTACTGGAATACTGATTCTCTCACTTACTTTTTAGTTGTTCCTCATAGCATTGTGTCACTTTCAAATGTGATCAGTGTATCAGTGATATCTTCATCCTCCCCTCAAACCTGCCTCTAAAATTCCATACTTCTATTAAGGCATCTCCATCTCCCCAGATGCCCAGTTTCATAATTTAAGGTTTATGATTGATTCTTTCTTCTCCCTCATTACCCATAGCCAATCAGTATTCAGTTCTAATTTTTCTAATTCCACAATTTTTCTCACTTCCTCTTCTTTCCACTCATATAGCCCCCAGCCTGCTTCAAGCTCTCATCACTTCTTGCCTTTTCTATTGTGATAACTTCCCAATTGATTTCCCTGCTTCCAGTCTATTTCTCCTCTGATTCATTCTACTATTATGACAGCTTCCTAACCAATTGGTTTCTCTGCTTCCAGTCTCTCCTCTCCACCCATCCTCCTATTGTGATAGCTTCCTAACTGATTTCCCTTCTTCCAGTTTCTTTCTACTCTGACCCATCTTATACACACCTGCCAACTTGATATTCCTATAACACAGGATCACACAACCTCCAACTAAAAAACAACAAACAAACAACACTTCATCAATAATTTCTAGGACAAAACAAAAAAAATACTTTGTTTGGAAAGTAAAGTCTTTCACAATATGGCCTGAACATATTTTTCTAGCATCATGTCTCTTTATTCCCTTTTGTATACTCTACTTACTCCCTATACCAGTTTAGACTATCACTTATTCCTTGAACCTGGCATTCTATTTCTTGCCACTATATATTTTCAAAAGCTATCCTTGTTGACTGGCACACAGACACCATCATATTAATCTCCCTAAATCCTTATTTTTCTTCAGGGTTTAACTAAGGTAATACCTCCTTTTTAAGATGTCCTATGTCCCACCTCCTCACTTGTTAGTATTTGCCTCCTCCTCAAAAGGATCTTATTATATTTAACTATATACATGCATCTGCTAGTACAATTAACTTTTGGAAGTCAGGATGTGTTTCATTTTTGTCTTGGTGGCTCTATGCCTTGGACATAAGTACTTACTGAATAAATGTCAAGTCAAATTGAATGAAAATGGTCAATTGTTATCCTAGTTTTAGAAAAGGCAAGCTGTCTCAGGAAAGAGATTGACTTTTGTCTTTGTATCCCTAGCACTTAGCTGTGACTAGCACATAGTAGGTCCTTAATAAATGCTTATTGGCTTATTGTCTAATGAAAATTTAAACATTGCCTTGTCCTGGGTGGTTTATTTATATGACTTTATGGTAATTCAGTTCAATTCAAGTAACATTCATTAAGTACCTACTGTATAGCAAGATCTGACATAAAGAAAAAATGAAGCATCATTGTGTATAGACTGCTGGTCTTGGAATTGGGAAGATCTGGGTTTAAATCTCACTTAGAATATATACTGGTTGTGTGACCCTGGACAAGTAATTTCTCATGGGAATTTGGGCTATTCTTTAAGACTATAAATTTCGGAGAGGGTGCCAACTTGCATTGGGAAGAGAGGATTTCTTTATCTTGCAGTTACTTATACCAATGAAATTATAGGTCCAGACCCTATTCCTATCTCCTATGTACTAGGAACTGCATTGGGCATATACAGAAAAAAAGAAAAACTCTCTTTTATGTTATGTAACTTACATTCTACTAGAGTCATGTACTATTTAACATTTAAATATTGCTTTATATACGTTACTTCGTCTGAAGATCACACAAGAACCATGAGATAGATACTATATGTATTATCTCCATTTTGTGTATAAGGAAACTGAGACCCAGAAAGACCACACGTCCTGTTCATGATTATATAGATGCTAAGTATTAAAGGTCAAATTTGATTTTAGGTTCTTCCCATTCCAAGTCTGCCATTTTGGTTCCTATGCTAGGTTGCTTCAAGTAATATACATATCCTACCTGATTAGAATGTGTATGGGTCTAAGGTAGGGGTAGGTGACAACGACCTAGAAAGACCAGGGAAGAAGAACCAGAAAGTGTTGACGTCTTCTTCTGTCATTTAATTCCACCTGATCAGAAGAATAATCTCCCACAGGGAGGTGGCTCATCTGCCAAGCATGATGAATGGTGAATGCATTGGATAATCCAGACTCCCCTATTCCAGCCAGACTCCCATATTTATTGTACCTGAAACAAATTCTATTATTTCCAACTTCCATACTTTTGCTGCAACATTCCCTTCACCTAGACTATCAATCAAGCCCTCCCTATTTGTCTATTGACATCCTCTCCTTCCTTCCACTGCCTCTCCCTCCAAGGCTTTCCGGTTCCTCTTAATTCAGAGATTCTTTATCTTTTTTGTGTCATAATCCTGATGGTAGTCTGCTAAAGCCCTTCTCAGAATAACAGTTTGAAAAGCACAAACTAAAATACACAAGGAAACCAAAGCTTAAGAACCCATCTTTGTTGGTAGTGATCCCTCTCATTTATACACTGTTTATTGCTTTCTTATGCACTTTTATAGTCTGAGCTCTATTCTCAGTATGTGTATGTGTGCCTTGTCTTCCCGAATTGGCTGGATCCCTTTAAACAACGTGCCCTCGTAACTCAAATGATGCCCACAATGTTGCCTTGCATTTAATTGTTGTTGTTGACTGCTGAGTGCTACTCATGGATGTGGAGTTACCATCTTGAGAAGCAAGGGCCCAATGCTCAGTTCCCTTGCCCTTCTTTCTCTTTATTTGGCACTGACTTCTATTCCTTGGTGCAAAGGGCACCACACTTCCCAAGAAATTCACATTGAGTCTGACACAGAAGGCAAGGTTTCCCTTCCTCTTGTCTCACTGGTCATATGTTGGCAGCCAGTGCAGTGACCAGGTCCAACAGCAGCAGCTGGGATTCACAATTTGTGTCTCTTGCTGTCTCAGGGCCTACTTTTTAGTCACAAAAAGAATGAGAATAGATCTTTCACCATGTTCACCCTCTCCCTGCCCCCAACTCTTTTTTTGTTTGAAGTCTGTTAACTGCAGTTTTAAGATCATAAATTGGAAGGACTGCAATTTCCTTTTCCCAGGTTGTGGTTGTGGAGACATAAGGATTTGATGGAGGCCAGTGGACACTTGGTTTCCTCAAACTACACTTGAATTTTGCCCACTCTCCCTCCCCTAGCCAGGCCTGTGATGTGTCAATGGACTTCCTATAGTTAGAGATGAAATATAATTTCCAACTTCATGTTCAGCAGCTTATGGAAAGAACTGAGGTTCCTCGAGTTCATCTTCTAGACTTTGATGCTTTCAGTAAAGGAAAGGAGAAAAAGCAGATAGTTGTTTGTAAGTCATTCTTGCTCCTCACCTCTAAAAATGTTCCATGCCATGCAAATATTTTCTTGTTGCAAATTTAAGTTCTGCTCAATTAATTTGTCAATTAACCGTTGAATATAATATAATAATAGAATATAATTCTTCACTTTTTTGTGAGTGTGTCATGGACTTCTTTGGCAGTCTGGTGAAACCTACAGATCCCTTTCCAGAATTAGATTTTTAAATGAATAAAATAAAATACGTAGAATTACAAAGGAAACAAATTATATTGAAATGTCATTATCAAAATAGAAAATAACTAAAACCAAAACAAATTCACTGACCCCAGATTCAGGACCCTTGATTTAATGGCTGGTAGCATTTCTTTTATTATTTCACATTTATTATTTACATATTTTGTTGTTTTTTACCTTTTCTGGTGTGCTCCCATGTCAGATTGGGTTTTCGATGGCCGTGCCACTGGAGCTAAACTCTGGCATATCCTCTTAAGCTACAATGGTTTGGAGCATCACCAGGGCAATAGCTAGTGTGACAATTGTGTCAGCTAGAGGTTCAGAAGGACTCATCACCATAAGGTGGACCACTTTGGACTAACTTCTTTTTGAAAGGATGGAGCCCCAGTAATTTGATGACTATCTACTAAGAACAAGGAAGGGTGTCAATCTGTATCAGTGGAGGGAATTTCCACAATGATGAAATCATGAATATTTTGAAGTATTATAGAAGTTATTTAATTTTCCTGTGTAGATGGCTAATCAATTAGATAATAATAATAACTGCTCACATCTATCTCATACTTAAAAGCTCTTTAAGAAGAGAAACTATAGCTTAAGTAACCCTGTAGACCTCAAAGTCCAAGTGTCATGCACAATAGGCACTCATAAATTTTTGTGGACTTTATTTGATTCTTTCTTGATTTAATGATTTTTACTTGGCAAAATGTAGAGTAGGTAAAGTTTGTCTTAAATTGCCTCCCATCTTCCCTAGGCTCTTCTTTGTGATTGTGGCACCCTTTCCCCAGACTCCCAATCTTCTTAAGCTGTGTACTGATTTCCCTAAGTCTCTCTCATCTCCATACCAGGAACCTCAGAAGTCATCTAACTCTATTCTCCACATTGCCCTGTATCTTATTAAACTGTTCTTTCAGCCTGTGGTCCTGGATGCTTGAAGTGACAACTAATTGGATGAATTATCATTACTAGGGGAGGTGAATGGATTTGAAGAATGCTTCCATGTTTTAGTTTAGTAGAGAAGAGTTTAAATTCCTATTTCAGTAGAATAAATAATCCAAGGATTATTGGTAAGAACCCAATGTCTAGTTCCCTAGGTCTTTTTCCATTTAACTTGGCCCAGCATCTGTTTGTACCATACTTCCTAAGAAAGTCCATGTTACATCTAACACAGGAGTCATGAAAGAAGAAGGAAGAAGAGGAAGAGGAGGAAGAGGAGGATGAAAAGGAGGAGGAGGAAGAGGAGGATGAAAAGGAGGAGAAGGAAGAGAAGGAGGAGGAGGAGCAGGAGACGAAGAAGAAGAAGAAGAAGAAGAAGAAGAAGAAGAAGAAGAAGAAGAAGAAGAAGAAAAAGAAGAAGAAGAAGAAGAAGAAGAAGAAGAAGAAGAAAAAGAAGAAGAAGAAGAAGAAGAAGAAGAAGAAGAAGAAGCTGAATGAGTTGGACTATACAAGAGATATGAAATTCATTCTGGAAAATTTCTCAGAATCATAAATTTCAGACCTGAAAGGGATTTTAGATATAGAATCCAACTCTTATCATTTTACATATGAAAAAATGAGACCCACAGATACAGCAGGTCACCTGCTGAGATTATACAGCAAGTTAGTAGCAAACCCAGGACTAGAATAATATAATTAGAACTACAGAGTTAGAAGGAACCTCAGAAGTCATCTAGTCTAACTTCTACTCAAAGCATGAATATTTTTAAAAAGTTATTCAGCCTCTGCTTGAAGACCTCCAGTGGTGAGAAATTTATTCTTCTCTAGGCAGCTAATTCTATTTTTGGATGACTCCAATTGTTAGGAAATTCTTCCTTATACTGAGCCAAAATTTGCTTCAATCTAACTTACATCGTTTGTTCCTAGGTCTATTCTCCAGAACCCAGCAAAATAAGTCTTATTCTTTTTATCCACATGATAGCTTCTTGATGATTTGAAGTCAGCTATTATGCCATCCCCTCCCTCCTTCCCCAATAAGTTTTCTCTTTCCTAGTTTAAAAAACCAATCAATCATCCCATGGTTGCAGAGTCCTTCCAATGTCATAGTTATCTTTTTCTGAACGCATTCTGGCTTTATGTCTTACCTGCTTAAACAGATTACAAGGATACAGACTTCCACTGCTCTTTCTTTTTTTTAAAAATTCAATTTTATTTATCAATGAACAAATATTTTTTCCTGTTGGTCTTCCCCCACAGTGGACAAAGAAAAAACAAAAAACCAAAACACTTGTCAAATATGTATTGTTCAGCAAAACAAATTCCAATATTTACCATATTTGAAAATGTATGCCTCATTCTGAATATTGTAGTTTTTCTATTATGAGGTAGAAAGCTTTCTTTATCATTGGGTCTGGCATCATGGTTGACCTGAGTTCTTAGGTCTTCTAAAATTATTTATTTTTATGATATTATTATGGTATATATGGTTTTCTTGGTTCTCACTTTACTCTGTAACAGTTCATACAAGTCTTCCTGTGTTTTTCTGCAACTGCCTTTTTTCTTTATTTCTATTGCTTTTTTTCATTATAACTTGGTACCTCTCTGAAAAGACAGTATATACACAGATCCATAAAACCACTATAATTTGGAGCCAGAGGCTGCCATGTACCACAGAGAAAGGGGAAGACTTAGACACCAGACAGTTAGCAGGAAACTGTTGTAGCCTCTGATAATAAGAGACCCATGATGGTGGTTAATGACCCTACACAAGGGTGGTTAGGTGGCATAATGGATGGAGTGTCAGGCTTGAAATCAGAAAGACTCATCTTCCTGAGTTCAAATCTGACCTCAGACACTTACTAGTTGTGTGATCCTGGGCAAGTTTGCCTCAGTCTCCTCACCTATAAAATGAACTGGAGAAAGAAATGGCAAACCACTCTAGTATTTTTGCCAAGAAGGCCCCAAATGGGATCATAAAGACACACACATGAATGAACGACAATAACCCCCAACTGAAGGATATGGGACAACTGTCTGTTGATGTGGTAAAGAGAAAGCAGTATTTCTGGAACATAGATCTCATCATTGACAAAGTATGCCGAGATTCATTCAACTCACTGCTTACAACCTACTTTTGTGTAAGTTAGAAATCCATGGAAGTGAATGGTAGACTGCTTTTATCTTACGCAGCAGATTTCTTATCAAATAGAGTTCTTCCTTGTCTAGTTTGTTCAATTGACTTACCTCTTTGTTTTTAAACTAATACCAAATAGTTTTGATGACTGCTGCCTTATAATATAGTTTAAGGTCTGGAAATTTAGGAAAGACCTTGACTGTGAAAAGATTTAAATGCCAAACAGAGGACTTTGTATTTGATCTTAGGGATAATAGGGAGCTTCTGGGGACTCATTGAATAAGGGAATGATAAAGTCATACCTGGACTGTAGGAACCCCACTTTAGTGACTGTGTGGAGGATGAATTTTTCTATGGAAAGGTACGACACAGGGAAACCAAATAAAGGAATTTTTTAAAAAATGAAATAAGTAGTCAAGAAGAGGTAATAGGTGAATAAAACACATGAAAGGAAATTGGCTATAGTCATCAAGATGAGGATTCAGTTACAGTATGAGTGGAAGACCTCTCCCTCTTAAACTATTTGTCATGTTAATTCTTTGGGGACCCTACTACCAAGAGCAACAGACTGAGCAAGTATGGAGAAAAGGGGAAACTTTGCAGCAATTTACACATAAGGTGCAATGTGTATATTTCTGCCAAAGTTAAGTGGTTATTTATTTAACATTTTATATTTTAATTTTCCCCAATTACATATTAAAACAATATGTGCAATCATGTCAAATATCTCCATATTATTCATTTTATACGAGAAGACTCAAATTAAAAAATGAAAGAGAGAAAGAAAGTGAAAAATGGCATGCTTCAGTCTATTCAGACAATATCAATTTTTTCTCTGGAGGTGGACAGTATGCTTCATCATTAGTCCTTTGGGGTTGTCTTGGATCATTGTATTATTGACAATACCTAAATCATTTACAATTCTTCATAAAACAATATTGCTGTCACTGTGTACAATGTTCTCCTGGTTCTGCTTACTTCACTTTGCATCAGTTCGTGTAAGGCTTTCCAGGTTTTTCTGAAACCATCCTGCTTGTCATTTTTTATAGCACATAATATTCCATCAAAATCATATACTACAGTTTGTTTAGCCATTCCCCAATTGATGGTCATCTTTTTGATTTTTAGTTCTTAGTCACCTCAAAAAGAGCTGCTATAAATATTTTTGTATGAATAGATCCTTTTACCTTTTTTTGAAGATGATCTAGCAGTGGTATTGCTGGATTAAAGGATATGCAGAATTTTATAGCCCTTTGGGCATCGTTCCAAATTGCTTTCCAGAATGGTTGGATCAGTTCACAACTCTACAAACAGTGCATTAGTGTCCCACTTTTCCCACATTTCCTCCAACATTTATCTTTTTGTTTTGGCCTTATTAGCCAATCTGATATGTGTGAGGTGGCACCTAGAGTTGTTTTACTTTGAATTTCTCTAATCAACAGTGATTTAGAGCATTTTTTTCATATGCCTATAGCTAGCTTTGATATTTTTTCTTCTGAAAACTGCCTGTTTGTATCCTTCAGCCATTTATCAACTGGGGAATGACTTGTATTCTTATAAATTTGACTCAGTTCTCTGTATATTTGAGAAATGAGGCCTTTATCAGAGATATTTGTTGCAGAAATTCTCCCCCCACCCAGTTTTCTGCTTTCTTTTTAATTTTTGTTGCATTGGTTTTGTTTGTACAAAAAGTTTTAAATTTTATATAATCCAAATTATTTATTTAATATTTTTTAATCCTTTCTGCATTTTCTTTAGTCCTAAATTCTTCCCTTATTCATAGATTGGAGAAACAAGCTATTCCTTGCTCTACTAATTTGCTTATGGAATCATACTTTATGTGTATATAAATCATGTAACCATTTTAACCTTATCTTGATATACAATGTGAGATGTTGGTCTATATCTAGTTTCTGCCACACTATTTTCTAACTTTCCCAGCAGTTTTTGTTAAGTAATGAGATTTTGTTCTAAAAGCTTAGATCTTTGGGTTTATCATATACTAGACTGGTATGGTCATTTATTATAATGCAATGTACCTAATCTACTCCACTGATCCACCATTCTATTTCTTAGTTGGTACCAAATTATTTAGATGATTATTGGTTCATAATATAGTTTGAGATCTGCTATGACTATATCAGCTTCCTTCACATTTTTTTCATTGGTTCCCTTAATATCCTCAATCTTTTGTTTTCCAGATGAATTTTGTTATTATTTTTTCTGGCTCTATAAGATATTTTTTGGTAGTTTGATTGGCATGTTACTGAATAGATTATTTTAAGTGCGATTGTTATTTATACTGAAAAAGGTAAAGAAGTTTGAGGAATGTCTCTCCATTCTTCCTGTTATTAGGGAGAACTAAATGTACCCAAAAAAGAAAATAAAAGAAGAGAGATAAATAGGTAAATTATTTATTAAGTACTAATTACATTCCAGGCTCTGTGCTCAGTTCTGGAAATACAAATATGGGCACGAAGGAAGATAATCCCTGTCCTCAAGTAATTTACCTTCTAAGAGGGTGGGGTTAAGAAAAGACATTAAAAGGATCTAGAAATTGGGGGGGAGGGTGCTAATGCAGAGTTCATAGTGGAACTGGGAGAAGTATGATCTTGACTGACTTGGATAATTCCTTAAATGGAGGTTTACAGAAGGGATCACCAATTAGAGGCGGGGAAGGAGGGGAAGTAAACAAAATGTAAACAAAGAAGAAAAAGAGATCTGCTGAGGTGGAGTATCTTAATGATTGTCAAGAATTTGGGGAGGAAAAGAATAAAGAGTTGAGGATGAATACACAGAGGAGAAAGGAAAGGAGGATTGCCAAATACTTGTAGTGAATAAGATGGGCATGATGCTCTTCTGAAGGGAAGTAGCTGAACCCTTTGAAGAAAAAAGCAGTTATTTATATCCTAAAGAAAAAGCAATGCAGATCCACAGGTGCTATTAAATAAAAGTCAACCCAGTAAGGGTTAACAGGACAGAAAGTAAATAGTAGTGACTGGTAATTCTCCAATGAAAGGAACTGAGCCAGCAAGCTATTTGTCAACCTGCTATCAATAAGTTGAAGTTTGCTGTCTTCCTGGGGGCATGCATTCATGTGATAGAGAACCGTTCAAGACTTGTCAAATTGGATACCAACTATCTACTGGTGATTCACATTGATATAGATGATATGGTCAAAAATAATCTTTAGAAGTTCAATAAAGATTACAAAATTTGGGCAAGAAACTGAAAACCTTAGGAGCATAGATGGTGTTTTCATCATGTGGACTAATCAAAAGAAAGGACTTCAGAAGAAAAAGAAAAAATTTGGGAAGTAGATAGTTGGTCAGAAAGGGGGAATTGGGAATGGGATTTGGGTATCTGGACCATGGATTAAAATATAGAAATGGTATATACCTGGCCAGGGAGGGAACACACCTAATCTGTTCTAGGTGGTACAATGGACAGAGTGCTGGACACAAAATCAGGCAGAGTTGAAATCTGGCCCTAGTTGAAATCTAGCTGTGTGACCCTGCACAAGTCAGTTGACCCTTTTTGCCTCAGTTTCCAAATCTGTAAAATGAGCTGGAGAAGGAAATGGCAAACCACTCCAATACTCTGCCAAGAAAACCCCTGACAAAGAGGTTATGAAGAGTCAGACATGACTGAAAATGACTAAACAATAAAAAGGACTTTTAATTGAAAAAGGAGGAAGAGGGAAAAACCTGCCTAAAAGGTATCAATTATGTGGTGCTTTACAAATATTTTCTCATTTTATGCTCAGAACAATCCTGGGAGGTAGGTGTTATTTTTAGCCCCATTTTAGAAGTGAGGAAATTGAGGTAGATTTAATGACATGCCTAGTGTCACACAACTAGTAAGTGTTCAAATTAGATTTGACCTCATGCCTTCCTGACTCCTGGGCCAGCACTCCATGCACTGTCCCTTGTAATAGTCACCAAACTAGATACCATAATATCTAGTAGGGACAATGTAGGAGGAATAATGGGCAGTAGAGACACCAAGAAATCCACAAGAGACACAGCCCAAGAATGGATTTGTCATCAAACCCCATGACTGTAAATGTCTCTACAGAGACATAACATATGGAAAATGAGAAAAGTGAATTACAGAATCCAGAATTTAGTAAACATTTAGTGTCTGGCACATAGGAAAAGATTAACAAATGTTTGTTGACTGACTGACATGAAGTTCCTTTGATGGAACTGAGGAGATTTAGCCTACAGAAACAAAGGATTAGGGAAAACATAGATGTCTTCAAGTATGTAAAAAGATGACACATGGAAACAATTTTAGTCTAGCTGTATTTGTCCCCAGAAGGCCTTGTTATAGTAGAAACAAAGCAAAGAAGTTAAAGAAAGGCAAATTTCAGTTAGAGGTAAGAGAGCATTTCCTTTCAACTAGAGTTCTCCCAAAGAACAATGGACTGACTCTGGAGGCTCTTAGGTTGCATCCCCTTTCATAGGAGATTTTTTTCAGACAAAGTGTCAATGGCCACTTTTCTGGTATATTAGAGGGATTCTTCCTCAGTCATGGACTAAAATAGACAGGCTTTGAGGTACCTTACAACTCTGAAGTTTGGTAATTTTATGGTATGGTACTAGCCATAAATCACTTGTTCCTCTGACTGACATTTAGCCATGGATATCTCCTGGTTGCAGCCAGCATCACCATCACCCAGTGGGTGACTCCATGGCCCTGGAGAATCTTGAGTTAAATTCCAAAATAGGTGATTATGCTTATAGTTCTAAGCAGTTAGAAAGGGAACCCATTAGTATTAGAAGCTAACATATTCTGTAAAAACAAATCATGCCAATTTCCATTTCCAAAGGTGTTAATAGATGGGTACCTTGATTTCATATGGCTTTGATGAAAGCCCTCATGTTATCATTAGAGATGAGATGGAGATGTGGATTATAGATAGAATGGTTTTGGGGATTTGTGATTGACTGAACAACCTGTCCTCAATTTTGTCCTCAATTATATAATGTTGGTTATATCCTATTTATCTTATATATTTGTTTGCATGTTGCAATTTGTTCCATCAGATTGTGAACTACTACTATCTTATGACTTTCAATGTATCCCCAGTGATTAGAACAGTGCTTGGCATATAGTGAGCACTACCTCCTTAGGCATTCCTTTATTAGACTGTTCAAATTATTAGGACTTTCTTCACATTGATCCAAAATTGTCTTCCTTGCAAAGCCCTAGCTGTATCCTCTGGGGTCAAGCATGATAAGTCTAATCTCTCTTATACAGAGAAAATTAGACTTGGAAGAGGGGACTCTAGTCCCTGTAGCTCTTTGTGTATGGTGCCATCAGTAATGAGCTCCTTTATAAATTCTTTTGGAGGATGATGATAATGTTGATGGGCAAAAAGGGAAAAAAAGGTCTTTCACATTTGAAGAAAATATCCCAATGACTTTCTTAACCATGAAGAATCAGAAAAGAATGAAGCAGATTGGAAAGATGGATAAAATGACCCTTTTCTATGGAGCAGGCATGTGTTGTTATCTGTCCATCCACTGACCATTATGCAAAGCCAAAGTATCAAGTATCAGACTCAGGAGAAGCAGGAACTAGTACAGGACAATCCCATTCCCACCCCCTAAACAATCATCAAGTTTTGCCTTTGACCTCTGGAACCTTATGGGTTTGAAGATGAAATCTAAGTTTTCCTTGACCAAGGCACTCAATGGGCTGTCTCTGCATCAACACAGCCCACAGGCACTGCATCCCAGAGAGGGAGGGAGTGTCATTGGAAAAGAATGTGCTGCTAAGGGTCATACAGTTATTTCTCTTCCTTTCTCTGATTTACCTGATTGTACTGCGGATGTTTTCATGTTAACTCAGAAAGGAAACAGCTAGTTATAAAGCCAGTTGCCATCCCCATTAGCTCCTCTCTGATTCCTCAACAGGGTCTCTGCTCCCCTTGGGCAGGCCTGGGTGTGGATCAGCCTTAAAAGGGCATGAAAGCAATGACACGGCAGGCTCATTATTTTGATTCCTTTTCCTCTTGTTCTTCAAAGGGTAACCTAGCCCTAGCTGGAGAATGGAGTTTAAGCAAGAATACTAGTAGACCTGGAGAAACCAGAGGCTTGTACAAGTAACTTCACCATCCTGGGGCTCATATGTAAAATGCAGAGAGGCAAGTCTTCAGATTAAGAAAAAAACATTTCTTTTTAATGATGAGTTATCCCAGTATGGTGTGAAATGGGTTGTCTTCAAAGATGGCAGGGGTTGGGGGGAGTTCCTTCTCACTGGAGATCTTTAGGCAGACACTGGATGATTGCTTGTCAAGTATGTTATCATGGAAATTTTGGGAGGTATGAATTAAGCTAGATGGTCACCAAGCTTCCTTCAAGTTCTAAATTCAGTATGTTCATGTAAGTCTGAGTGAGTTGAGCAAGGTAATAATTCACACAGAACTTAAGATTTACTAGATACTTTCCTTACAGTCAGCTTTTTGAGGTGCATAAATCAATTATTATAACCCCTATTTTACAGAGGTTACTGATCTTCAGGTAGGATAGGTAAGTTGTCCAAGGTCATACAGTTAGTGGGATTTGAAACTAGTCTTTCTGACTCTGGGTCCAGCATCCTTTCTATTCTATTCTATTTCCTTTCCAAGATAAGCTTTTGGATTCCTTCTCTGCCTTACTTTTCTTAAATCTACTTTTTATCTTCACTATGTGCTATGGGTTGGGCATGAGTCAGGCCAATTCTATGATAATAAAAGAGATTTACTTAACCATAGCATGGGAAAAATATTTAACAAGAATATACAGGGAGGACCCCCAGAGATGATTCCACTGAGTGAAGTGTTCCTGCCTCTGAGTTCTCCATGTAACAGAACATACCTGATGCTCTTTGCGGCAGTTTCATACTCAGATGACCAGTACATATTGGGAACAGCCCGAGTCAATTAGGTCTCAAGAATGGTTTCAATTCATTGAAGAAAAAAAACCTAGTGGAAAAAAAGGATGCATATGTTAAAAAATATTTATAGAAGCTCTTTTTGTAGTAGTAGAAATTGGAAATTGAAAGGATATCCACGAATTGAAGAATAACCCAACAAGTTGTGGTTTATGATTGTGATGGAATGCTATTGTGCTGTAAGAAATGATTAGGAGAATGGCTTTAGAAAAAGTTGAAAAGACTTATATGAGCTGATGCAAAGTGAAGTGAGCAGAAGCAGAGAATATTGTAAACAGAAACAGCAATATTGCAACAATAACCAATTGTGAAAGACTTAGCTACCCTGATCAATACAATGATCCCTGACAGTTCCAAAGGACTCATGATGAAAAATGCTATCCACTTCCAGAGAGGGGTCTAATGAACTTTGAGTACAGAATGAAGCATATTTTTTCCACTTTTAGAAGGTTTTCTTGCTTTTTTTTGTTTGCAACATGGCTAATACAAAAATATGTTTTGCATGACTTTGTATGTATTGTATCATATTTCTTGCCTTCTCAATGTATGAGGGAGGTGCTTGAAGGAGAGAGAGAATTTGGAATAAGGGAAATTTAAATAATGTTTAAATAAGGGAAAAATTATTGTGGGGGGATTAGGATATTGTTCCCATCACACCATAACTTTTAATCTCTACATTTCTCCCTCTTCTCCCAGCCCACTTTTTTTTTACTCTGTGTGTATTTTCCTTCTGTCACATTCTTGACTCTTGGGCTGATCAATTAAACTATACTTTCCCTTTCCCCTTGAATCTACTGCCTCCTATCACTTGTCATGCTTTGCTAGATCTCAATCCTGGATCATCTCCACCATCTGCTTTCCCTTCTTCTATTCACATGCGTCTGAGTCATGCTGGAGAAGTCAAGTAACCATAACGACTTGGTATACTCTAGTAGAGCATTTCCACTGGCCCTTCTCTCTCAGGAAAAAGGAAATGTTTCTCTCCCCACTCACCTCCACAGGGTGTGTCAGCCCCTGTGGCTCAGGCTGTACACACTCACACGTGTGCTATGTATACTGAGCTAAGGACCGGTGGATAACAGTCCCTGCCTTCAAAACTTCAATAGATCCATTTCTCCCAGGTAGAGAATATGGCCTGCATAAGAAGACCTTTGGCTGAATATTGTTGAATGGACTGATGTCACCCAAGATGAAGAACTCTAAGATTATGTCACAAGACTATCTTAGGACTTATTCTATTCAACACAGAATCATAGGGTCATACATTTAGAGCCAAAAGTGACTTTGAAAGGCCATTGAGTACAAGTTCTTAATTTTATAGATAATGAAATTGAGCCCTAGAGTAGTTAGGTGATTTACCCCAGAACATATAAGTAGTAAGTGTCTATTCAGTTGTACAGTCATTTTTTAGTCATGCCTAATTCTCTGTGACCCCATTTGGGACAAACCACTAGAGTGGTTTGTCATTTCTTCTCCAGGTCATTTCACACATGAGGAAACTAAGCCAAACAGAGAAGTGACTTGCCCAGGGTCACACAGCTAATAAGGGTCTGAGGTTAGATTTGAATTCAGGAAGATGAGTCTTAACTCCACACCTGACATTTTATCCACTGCACCACCTAGTGGCCCCACGATTTAAACCCAGGCCTTCATGACTCCAAGTCCAGTTCCATACCCACCACTCTATGCTGCCTTTCTCATCTTAACAATCACCTTAAGAGTAACATAAGATGTTTGAGACAGGAGTGAGGAGACAGTGTGGTTTAGTAGAAAGAACACTAACTCTGGTGTTATAAGATTTGGTTTCAAATCCTGTCCCTGAAGCTTACTACTATATGACCTTGGATAAGCCTTTTAACCGTCTTCTGTTTTCTCATCTGTAAAATAAGGGACTTAGATTGGATGACCTCTGAGATTTCTTCCAGCTCAAAAATCTATGAACCTGTGAGCACCAATTTTAGAAATGCTACAAAGCTTTATTTTGAATGACAGCTTCAGAATTCAAAACATTCTCAGCAGCTGAAATTAATGGATCCTAACCAAGAAGTTGAAATTTAACAGGGAGAAATGTGAAGTTCTGGATTTAACTTCAAGAAAATCAGGAGGAAAAGTATACAGTGGGGAAGATGAGACTTGACAGAGAGACTTAAGGGGGTTTAATAGACTGCAAGTTTAGTATAATTCAACACTATAACTTGGCAGCCCCAAAGTGAATATGATCTTAGGATACATTTGTAGAAGTTTTGTCTCCAGACTGTTAGAGGTAATAAACAAGACCATTCTCCTCTGCTCAGATCAGACCACTATCTGTGGTGTGATGTTCATTTCTGGGCATCTTATTTAAGATGGACCTTGGCAAACTAAAGTGGATCCAGAAGAGAGTGAACAGAATACAGGGGATCTGGAAACCATATCGTATGAAGAACAGATGAAGGAGCTGGGGACATTGAGTTTGGAATCCAGAAAACTTAGAGAACATATAATCTTCTCCAAATAATTAAACTCTGTATTGTTTCAAAGGGTACCTTAACTCACATTTAGAGATCACTGGATGGTTTGCAAAATTTGCTTTCCTCCAACAACTCTGTGAGCTAGGTGCTGTTACCATACCCATGAGGATGTGAGAAAGAGGAGTGAAATGACTCATAGGATCATAGATTTTGAGTTAGAAGAGGTCTTTGAGTCCAACCTTACCCTTTTGTAGATCATAGAATCATAGATTTAGTGATCACAATTTAACCTTCTCTTAAGTGACATTCAGTAGGGTAGCTTGTGATGTAGCACATTACCAGTAAATGGAAGTAATTAAGAAGAAGCTGAATGACCAGCTGTTGTCAGGAATATCACAGAGGGACTTTCTATATTGGCTCAGAAGTTTGGCTCAAATGGCTGGTCAGGTCCCTTCTTACTTTAAGATTCTCTGAATAAGTGAAAAGAATTGTCTCACCTTTGACTTGGGGCCGTGTCTCTGGGGAGAGTTTTTGTGACTAAAACCATAAATGAGGAATTTGACAAGTTTTTGTGAATCAATTTTGAGAAGAGTTTCTGGATAATTAGAGCTGTCCAAAAGGCTAATAGGCTACTTCCAAGAAGCCAGAAAGTTACTCATCTACAATGTCAAAGTAGAAGGAATCAGCTTCTTTTTAAATAGAGTTTGTACTAGATGCCCTTTGGGATTCCTTGTAACCCGAGGAAGCTACAATTCTAGTGTTCCCTTGGAGAAGTGAAATATTTCCACCATAGCAGACACCAGTCAGACTGCCTCTGCCACCATTTCTTTTCCACATTAGGGAAAATGTCTTGGAATGTTCTCCATTCCCCCTCCCCCAATTTTTCAAATGGAAAAATGAAACAAGTGCATTTAATTCCATAGAAATGGGATATTTATTTTTCAACTTTATTTTTCTCTCTTCTTTCAGATCTTTGTTAAAGCAGCTTGGCCAGGGGCTCCTTGGATGCCGCTTCAAGGCTCTGGAGTGAGAGTTTTCAGGCATTACAGGCACAGATGTTTTGGAAATCTAAAGAAGTTAGATTTTGTCCAAAGCAGTGGTCTGGAAGTGATGACCTATTTCCAACTAATGTGGTAATCCTTTTCAATTTAATATTAAAAAAAATTCTGTACATGCCCAGAGAACAGTTTTAACTCCTTGGTATGACTTTCCTATAGTGGACACTTTGATATTGCTATCATTGCATTGTTAGGGCCTGTTATTGTGTCTCCAATGGGAAGTCACTTGACAAGGGAAAATGTATCATTAACTTGGCGTAGTGGATAGAGTGCTAGATTTGGAGGCAGATGGATGTGGGTTCAATTCCTACCTTGGACTGTTACTAGCTCTGTGACCTTGGACATCACATTTAATCTCTTACAGTCTCAGGTTTTCAATTTGCAAAATTAGAATTTGCCAATTTCCTAATAAAATATAAATTAAATTTGCTAAAATAATATAAGATAAATTTCCTAATTTGTAAAATTCCTAATTTATGAAACTCCATAAAGTTGCTATAAAGACCATGGCAAGCCTTCTCTACCTTGAAAAACAAAACTCACTGGATCCTACCATGCCCTCACACCATTGTCCTATGTTTCTCTTCCATTTCATAGACAAATTCGTAGAAAAAGCTGTTTCCACCAGTGGCTTCTACCCCTACACTCATTTATTAACCTTCCTTCTGACCTCACCACTTGATTGAAAACTTACTTACTCCCTCCAGTTGCCAATGATTTCTTACTTGTCAAATTCTTTGTCCTTTCTTTCTCAACCTATCTGTATTGCTTGACATTTTATGCTATTAATCTCCTTCTATTCATGGATAATTTCTCCACTCTGGGATTTTTCAACGTTGTCCTCTCTTGGTTCTCCTCCTATTTCTTTGATTTCTCATTCCTAAATTCTTTTGTTGATTCATTTTACATATCATTCTGACTAATTATGAGTGGAATCTCAAGACTCTGGACTGGACCTTTTTTCCTTCTCTCCCTAGTCTACCCAATCTCATTAGCTCCATTTCTTTGTGTATGTCTCCCAAATCTAGATGTCTATCTTCAGTTTCTTCTGAGTTGCAGTTGTATATCTCTAATTGCTTATTGGATATTTCTCCTCCTCACAAACCTTCCATCCAAATTTCCCTATTTTTGTCAATGGACCACCATCATTTCAGTCATTTCTCACTCTCCTTCTCTTCACATATTCAATCAGTTTTCAAATTTTGTTGTTTCTACTTGCATAATTTCTCTTACATCTGTCCACTTTTTTCTCCTTATATGGCCACCAATCTAGTTCAGTGACGACAGCACTACTGAAATAGCCTCTTAATTAATTTTCCTGCCTTAAACCTCTTTTCTCTTTAATCTGTTCTTAATAGTAAAGTGCAAGTCTGGCCATGTTACTTCTCTACTTGACAAATTTTCTTCTTTACAGATTTACCCAGGCTTGAAACTTGCTTAGGAAGATTTAGGTTCAAATCTTACCTCAGACACATGCTGGTGGTCCTGGGGTGTATGACCAGTGAGCCAGAGTTAATCAAGAAGGATTTTGAAAATAAAGTAAGAGAAGTGGAGGAAAAATTGGAAAGAGAAATGAGAATGATGAAGGAAAATCATGAAAAGCTAGTCAACAGCCTGCTAAAGGAGATCCAAAAATACAATGAAGAAAATAACACCTTAAAAAATAAACTAACTCAAATGGCAAAAGAGGCCCAAAAAGCCAATGAAGAGAAGAATGCCTTAAAAATCAGAATTTGCCAGATGGAAAAGGAATTTCAAAAATTCACTGAAGAGAATAACTCCTTCAAAATTAGATTGGAGCAATTGGAAGCTAATGACTTTATGAGAAATCAAGATACTATAAAACAGATCCAAACAAATGAAAAAATAGAAGGCAGTGTGAAATATCTCATTGGAAAAACCACTGACCTGGAAA
>CM053586.1:42917868-42957361 GCA_028646515.1 Pseudochirops corinnae | reverse complement strand
TATACATACATATATATATATGTCTGTATGGGAGGGTGTATGTGTATATAAATATATGTGAGTGTGAGCATATGTATATTCATGTATACACAGACAGAGGGCACAGGATGAGTTGAATATAAAGGGATGATATCTAAAAAATAAAATTTAAGAGGTGAGAGAGGAATTTATTGGGAGAAGGAGAAAGGGAGAGATAGATTAGGGTAGATTATCTCATATAAAAGAGGCAAGAGAAAACTGTTAAAATGGATGGGAAGAACAGGAAGGTGAAAGGGAATGGGATAAACTTATTCTCATTGAATTTGGCTTAAGGAAGGAATAACATACACACTCAATTAGGTATCTTACCCTACAGGAAAGTAGAACGAGAGGGGATAAGAGGGGAGAGGATAGAAGGGAGGGCAGATTGGGAAAAAGAGTAGTTAGAAGCAAACATTTTTGAAAAGGCATAGGGTCAAAGGAGAAAATAGAATAAGTGGGGAGCAGGATAGGATAGAGGGAAGTATGGTTGGTCTTTCCCAATATAACAATTATGGAAATGATTTGGGTAACAACATATGCACAACCTGTATTGAATTGCTTATCTTCCCAGTGGGTGTGGGTGAGGAGGGAAGAAGGGGAAAAATCTGGAACTCAAAGTTTTATTTATTTATTTATTTTTATTTAAATTGATTTGTTTATTTACTTTTAGTTTACAAGATTCAGTTCCAGAGTCCCTTGAGTTTCAAGTTTTCTCTCCTCCCTCTCTGCCCCTCCCATGGTGGCGTGCAATCAAGTATAGAATCTGCAAATACTTTCACATGGGACGTCAGTCTGGTTGTATAGAAGGGTTGTAACCAATGGAGTGGACAATGGGAAAAAGGAAACAAAACCAAACACGAAAAAGAATGATAGCATGTAGATTGCTTCAGTCTCCATTTACACTTTGTTCTTTCTAGATCTTTCCCTGAACATAGGTATCTCCTTCCATCCTGAGACTTGTAGAGTTGTCTTATAATTGTGCGTTGCTGAGAAGAGTCCAGTTTATCAAGGTTGGTCATCACACATACAATGTGTCTGTGATTGTATACAAGTTTTTCCTGGTTCTGCTCTTCTCACTTAGCATCAATTTGTATAAGCCTCTCCAGGTAAATATGAAGTCTATCTCCTCCCCATTTCTTATAGTACAATAGTATTCCATTGCATTCATGTACCACAACTTGTTTAGCCATTCCCCAATTGATGGGCATCCCCTTAATTTCTAGTTTTTTGCCGCCACAAAGAGAGCTGCAATAAATATTTTTATACATATGATTTCTTTGGGATACAACCTCAGAAGTGGTATTACTGGGTCAAAAGGTATGCAATAATTTATAGCCCTTTGGGCATATGGAACTCAAAGTTTTAAAAACAAATGTTTAAAAAAAATTGTTTTCTACATGCAATTGGGAAATAAGATACCAGATACTGGGATATAGAAATACATCTTGCCCTACTAGAAAGTTAGGGGGGTATTGGGGGAAGATATAGGAAAGAACAGATTGGGGGAAGAGATATTCAGTAGGCTTACTATTTTGGGGTGGATGCAAGGGGAAAGACGGGGAGAAAAAATTGTAAGTCAAAATTTTGTGGAAATGAATGTTGAAAACTAAAAATAAATAAATTAATTTAAAAATAAAAAATAAAAATAAAGAAAACAAAAAGAAAATCAAAAGAATGAAAAAGATAGAAGAAAATGTAAAATATCTTATTGTAGAAGCAACTGACCTGGAAAACAGAACCAGGAGAGATAATTTAAGAAACATTGGACTACCTGAAAGCCATGATCAAAAAAAGATCCTGGACAGAATCTTTCAAGAAACCATCAAAGAAAATTGCCCTGATGTTCTAGAACCAAATCACCTCCTGAAAGAGATCCCGGAATGAAAACTCCCAGGAATATTATAGCCAAATTCCAGACCTCCCAGATCAAAGAGAAAATATTGCAAGCAGCCAGACAGGAACAATTCAAGTATCATGGAACCACAGTCAGGATAACATAAGATTTAGCAGCTTCTACCTTAAAGGACTGGAGAGCTTGGAATATGGTATTTTGGTAGGCAAAGGAGTTAGGATTACAACCAAGAATCATCTCTGAAACAGAACTGAGCATAATCCTTCTGGGGAAAATGGATAATCAATGAAATAGAGGACTTTTAGGCATTCCTGATGAAAGGATCAGAGCTGAATAGAAAATATGACTTTCAAAAACAAAACCCAAGAGAAGAATTAAAAGGTAAAACGTGAAAGAGAAATCATAAGGGATTCAATAGTATCAAGCTGTTTGTTTACTTCCCTACATGGGAAGATGATACTTGTAACTTTTAAGAACTTTATCATCATTAGGGCAGTTAAGAAGTATACACTGAGGGTATGGGTGTGAGTTGAATATAATGGGATAATGTGTAAAAAATAAAAAGGGTAAGAAAGAGGAATGCACTGAGAGAAGGGGAAATGGAGAGGTAGAATAGGGTAAATTATCTCACATAAAAGAGGTATGAAAGAATTTATATAGTGTAGGAGAAGACAGGAAAAGGATTGTTTGAACCTTATTCTCATTAGGATTGGCTCAAAGAGGGAAAAACAAACACTCTTGGTTGGATATAGAAATTATTCTTGCCATACAGGAAAGTAGGAGAGCAAGTGATTAAGAGAAGGGGTGCTGATAGAAGGGATGGCTAGTTGGGGAAAGCTGTAGTCAAAGCAAAATCTTTTGAGGATGAACAGGGTAAAAGGGAGAGAGAGAGAGAGAGAACAAAAATGGGGGGGGGAATAGAATGGAGGGAAATACACAGCAGTCATAACAGTGAAAACGTTTTTATAGAAAATTTCCTTGATAAAGGCCTAATTTCTCAAATATATAGAGAACTGAGTCAAATACATAAAAATAAGAGTCAGTTTCCAATTGATAAATGGTCAAAGGATATGAACAGGAAGTTTTCAAACAAAATAATCAAATCTATCTATAGTCAAATGAAAAAATGTTTTAAATCACTATTGGTCAGAGAAGTGCAAACTAAAACAACTCTGAAGCACCACTCCACACCTATCAGATTGGCTAATATGATAGAAGAGGAAAATGACAAATATTGGAGGGAATGTGGGAAAATTGAGACACTAATGCATTGTTGATGGAGTTGTATACTGATTCAACCATTCTGTAGAGCAATTTGGAACTATGCCTCAAGGGCTATAAAAACATGCATACCCTTTGACCTAGCAATACCATTACTAGGTCTGTATCCCAAAAGAGATTAAAACAGAAAGGAAAAGGACTGTACAAGAATATTTATAGTAGCTCTTGTTGTGGTGTCAAAAAATTGGAAGTTGAGGAGATGCCCATCAGTTTGGGAATGGCTGCACAACTTGTGGTATGGTTGTGATGGTACACAATTTTGCTATAAGAAATAATACACAGGATGCTCTCAGAAAAACCTGTAAAGACTTACATGAACTGATTCAAAGTGACATGAGCAGAAGCAGGAGAACACTGTTATAGTAACAGTAATTTTGTACAATGATCAACTGTGAATGACAACTATTTCCAGCAATATGATTGAAGTCAGTTCCAAAGGACTTATGATGAAAAAATGCTATCCATTTCCAGAGAAAGAACTGATGGAGTCTTAATGCAGATCAAAACATACTTTTAAAAAACTTTCCTTCCTTCCTTCCTTCCTTCCTTCCTTCCTTCCTTCCTTCCTTCCTTCCTTCCTCTGGTTTCTCTTTTGAGGTGACTAATATTGAAATGTATTTTACATGACTGCACATGTACACCCTATATCATATTGCTTACTTTCTCAATGAGGGAGTAGGGGAGGGAGGGAAAAAATTTTGAACTCAAAATTTAAAAAAAATGAATGTTTAAAATTTTTACATGTAATTGGAAAAAATAAAATATTAAAATAAAATAAAACAGGAAAGATTTCAGAGGAAAGGCACTTTAGGGCAGGGGGAAAAACTTCAGAGGGCAGCTGAATCAATATAATTGGGAAATTTTAACAAATAAATGAAAATATAATACAACATAGAAAATAAATGGTAGCTCTTTTCAACTGTTATTACTATCTGTCAACAGGAAAAGCTTGTGGTTAGCCAGACACAGTTGTGTGTTTACTTGCATCCACATTGTCCATACAGATTGGCCTCAAAGACCCCCACAAGCAATTTCTCAATGAACCACATTTCAGTGATATTCAGCCGATAGTGGATTCTGCAAAGGAAAAACCTGTTCTTTTTGTGTCTGGTCGACCTGACTTTAGCTCAGGATCTAGAAAGTTGAGTTCAGAAAGTTGAAAACTCAGCAGAGGAAATAACATAGCAAATTAAATGGTTTTGAGCCATAACAAAGAGAGTTTTCCTTGGAAACTGTCTTTGTTTCCTTTAATCAAAAGCAATTCCTCTCAGGCTATAGGAAAATACAAACCAGAGCTTTGGCCAGTTTGAATAGTCTGCTCCCTCAGATGTCCGAGAGTCAATCAACAAACATTTATTGAGCCTTACTATGTGCCAGGCCCTGTGCCAAGCACTAGGGATATAAAGAAAGGCAAAAGAGAGTCGCTACCTTCAAGGAGCTCACCTTCTGATGGGGGAAACAAACAGATGTGTGGGCCCCTTTTCCTGACTCCAAATGTGAGCCTAGGATATGAGAGGCAGGACCAAAGGGATATTAGCTTTGTGGGAAATTATCGCCTTTGATATGGAACCTAGAGCTAGAAGTGGCCTGAGAAGTCTTGTTGGCTAACCTCCCTACTCTCCATTTCACGGATGAGGAAACTGAGGCCCGAGGTGATACAGGTAAAAAAAAAAGCAAAACAGATGTGAACCTCAGGCTGTTCTCCCCAAATCCATTGTTCTTTCCACCACGACATACTACTGTTGGGGTTGTTTGGTAGATCCTTCACTAGCTCACCAAGTGTTTTTATAAGGCCAATGAGTATCATTATTTATTGTTTTTAGGCAACGGAAGCTTGACTTGCTCTAACCATCTTGTACTGTGGAGTTGTGAAGCTTCGGTGTTAGAGAAATATCCAGTATGTAGAACAGTGTGGTCAGGTAACTGAAGTCAGGACACAGTAAAATGACACATTATGTTTAGTACTGTTGGTTTATTTTTTTAATGTAATTTTATTTTTTTTAAATTGACAACAGTCCATTTTCTATTCCTCTCACTATTCCCCCATTAAAAAAAGAAAGGACAAACAAAATCCTTGTAACAGCTATGCAGAGTCAAGCAAAACCAATTACACTGTGTGCCATATCTAAAAATTGTATGTCTCACTCTACATCCTGAATGCCTCACGTCTCTGGTGTGTGTGTGTGTGTGTGTGTGTGTGTGTGTGTGTGTGTGTGTGTAGCAGTTATCCTCACTGGTCTTCCCGAATCATGCTTGGTCATTCCATTAATCAGAGTCTGTAAGTTTTTCAAGATGTGTCATGTTGGTGATGTTGTTATTGTATAAATGAAAGGTGTTTAACCCATGGCCTATAACTCTCTCTAGAGCAGCCTGAAACAGATTGAAATGTAATTGGGAAATATATGACAAAATAAAAATGCAATAGAACATCCATGATATTAATAAATGGTTTTCTAAGTCAACATTTGGCTGAAGAGACAGAAATACTTTTGTATGATTTAGGGGTTCCTATTTCTATTTTTTTCAAATAGTGTTTTTTCCAATTATGTGTAAAGGCAATTTTTTAACATTCATTAAAAAATTTTGAGGGGGGCAGCTAGTGGTGCAGTGAATAGAGCACCAGCCCTAGAGTCAGGAGGATCTGGGTTCAAATACTGCCTCAGACACTTAACACTTACTAGCTGTGTGACCTTGGGCAAGTCATTTAGCCCCAATTGCCCTGCCTTTCCCCCTCCAAAATGCAAATAAAAAAAAATTTTTTTTGAGTTCCAAGTCCCAAATTTTCTTTCTCTCTCTCCCCTCTCCCCTCCCCCTCCCTAAAATGCTAAGCAATTTGATTTAGGTTATATATGTGAGTCATGTAAAACACATTTCCATATTAGTCATGTCGAAGGAGAAACAGAGCAAAAGGAAAAACTAACCATGAAAAAAATAAAGAAACTGGAAAGATTATGCTTCAATCTATATTCAGAGTCCATTAGTTCTTTCTCTGGAAGTGGATAGCATTTTCCATCATGAGTCCTTTGGAGTTGTCTTGGATCATTGTATTGCTGAGAAGAGTTAAGATCATAAGTTGATCATCGCATAATGTTGCTGTCCCTATTTCTTTTTGAGCTGGATACCACTGGTATAAATTTTTCTCCTGTTCTGCCTCCTTTACTCTGACACATTCAGTTTCCATTATAGTATCTCCCCACCCTTTGCCCTGTAGCTTTCTGGACCCTGAACAATCCCAAATATTAATCACACTACAAGCACTTCACATCTGGGCTAAGGGCTAAGAATTATAGGGATTGTGGAGTCCCTTAGAGTACTGAAGAAGCATCTCTCTTACTGCTCCTTCCCCATTCTCCATATCCAATACACCGTCTCCTGCATCCATGATTCTGCACAGAATTTCTATTATGCCTGGGATACTCTCCCTTCTCCCTTTTTTGGCTCTTGGAATCCATAACTCCTTCAAGGTTCTAATCTAATCAAATGTGACCTCCTTTGTGTAATTTTTGCTGATCTCATCCCATCAATTAGTGCTCTTGTCCCCAGAGATTTTTCATTTATTTTGCATGTACCTTTCTTTTTCTCTTTTGTATTTATGGTCTTTTCTCTTTCCTCTACCCCTACCCCAACATGCACATCAGGAGAATGAATGATATTTGAGGGCAGAAGAATTATTTTCATTTTTATCTTTATATATCACCATACAAAGTGCCTGAAACAAGGTGAGTGGGGATTTAATGAGTGCTAATTGAATGGGAAGCTAGTGACTCAGTGTATAGTGATAGGTCTAGAGTCAAGAAGACTCATCTTCATGAATTAAAATCAAGCCTCAGACACTTACTAGATGTATGACCCTGGGTAAGTCATTTACCCTTGTTTGTCTCAGTATCTCGTGTATAAAATGAGCTGGAAGGAAGGAAATGGCAAATCACTCCAGTATCTTTGCCAAGAAAACCCTAAATGGAGTCACAGAGTCAAACACGACCGAAACAACTGGACAACAACAAAAATTAAGTGGAATTGAATTGGATGATGCTTGACTACCTTAACTTAGATTCCAGATTATTTCATGTGAAATTAAAAAAATATATATTTATTTATTTTTAGTTTACAACATTCAGTTCCACAATCCCTTGAGTTCCAAATTTTCTCTCCCTCCCTCTCCTTCCCCCCCCCCCCCACATTGGCAGCATGCAATCTGATATAGGTTTTGCAAATACCTTGGAATTAAACATTAGTCAAGTTGTAAAGAAGAATTATAACCAATGGAGTGAACAGTGAGAAAGAAGGAACAAAACAAAACACAAATGAGAGAGGGCAAGTGTGCTTCAATCTGCATTCAGACTCTGGAGTTCTTTCCATCATGAGTCTTTTGGAGTTTTCTTAGAGCGTTGCATTGCTGAGAGAAGCCCAGTCTATCACAATGTGTCTGTAATTGTGTACAAAGTTCTCCTGGTTCTGCTCTCCTCACTCAGCATCAGTTTATATAAGTGTCTCCAGGTTATTACGAAGTCTGTCTGCTCCTCATTTTTTATAGCACAATAGTATTACATGACATATCCCACGTTGTTTTGCCATTCCCCAATTCATAGGCATGCCCTTGATTTCTAATTCTTTTTCATGTGATAATTAGAGAACTAATATGCTCATTTCATGATCTTGACAAGAAACATTGAGTCCTAGATTTTGAAGACATTTTAGAAAGACCATCTAGACCAGTGATTCTCAACCTTCCTGATGCTGCGACCCTTTAATAGCTGTATGTGGGCGTGTCTGCATATGGGCGGACCTGCCTGGAGACGGAAAGAGGAGCAGTGTCTCGGTTCCTAAGACCATGGGAAATATGTGTTTTCCAATGGTCTTAGGCAACCCCTGTGACCCTTGTGAAAGGGTCGTTCGACCCCCAGGTTGAGAACCGCTGATCTAGGCCAATTCTCTGCCTTGGATAGATCTTCTCTGCAGTGACTCTAACAGTAACAACAACCATAAGGAGAAGTAGCAATTATTTGGAGTTTACCCATGTGCCAGACACTATGCTAGCTAAGCCCTGGGGATTCAAAGAAATGTGAAAATAGTTTCTCCCTTCAAGGAGCTGCCATTGTAAAGGGAGAGACAATGGGCAAACATTAAAAGTCAGCATGGACAACTACATACATATAAGAGAAATACAGTGTAAAACGGAGTTAAACTCACTGAGGAAGGCATTAGCAGCTTTGGGAAGCTGGAAAGGATTCTTGTAGAAGATAGAATTTGAGCTGAGTTTTCAAGGAATCCAGGAAAACCGAGAGGCAGATGTGAGGAGGGAAAACATTCCAAGCATGGAGAATCTGTACACGCATTCCCCTCACTCCATGCCAGTACATGCAGGAGTAGCAGCAATAAGGCTCGGTCTTGGAGTACTTTGTAGGGAGTAAAGTATAAGAAGACTGGAGAGGTAAGAAGGGGCCTGGTTGTGAAGGGCTTTAGACATCAAACAGAGCACTTTATGTTTGCCTTTTAGGTAATAGGGAGCTATAGGAGGTTATTGAGTAGAGGGGTGGTTTAGGAACCTCGCTTTGGCAGCTGTCTTGTTATCATTATTGGTTAGAGGAGACTGGTTACCAAATGGTGCAACACTAAGAATTGAGGAAACATAGCAAGCCTCATCTTGTGAATTACTCAACAGGCAGTGTTTAATGTTTCCTCGCATCACTTGCAAGGTTTGTTTTGGACGTTACCACATCAAGGCTGGGCCAGCTTTATGGCTCATAGGACAGCAGTGGGCTTTGTAATGTCCCATCACAGGGACAGGCAGCCTGCAGCGTATGCTCCATGCACCCTCCTTGCACAAGTGTGCTTAGTAAAGACAAGGAGGACTATGCTATGGATGAGCACCCACCTATTGGCCGATTCAGTATGATTCTCACCTCTTCCTCCATCGTCTGTAGGTCTACTTGTCCATGTAAGGACAACCTAAGGAAAATATAATCAGGAAGGGCAATCGGGGGTGTATCAAAATAATGTTTGTGTAGATGAGTTTGGGATTAGGCAAATCACAGCCCAAGCTTACTATTCAAACTGGGAGCCAAGGACCCTCAACTTGTTACATTTCACATTCCTGAAAGGATGAAACTACAGTGGCTTTCTTGATCTCAATGGGTGTGTTTATCCCTCTTTCTGTGTACACAACCCTTGGGAGAGATGCCATTATCTAATCCCATCCTGGAACACCGGGTTCTTTATCTGTAAGAGACAGTGCTATTAGATTCCCTATGTCCTGGCACCCCAAGCACCCTGCTTGCCAGGGTTTCAAACCTTCTATCCTGAAGACTTGGTAGTTTTGGAAAAGTTACAGAAAGGAAAGCTGCTTTGCATTAACTCTGTGTTGCTCTTGGGGTATTATGGCTATGACATCAGTCATTACTGGTGTTACAGGACTCCTCTTATAGATCAGGAAGGTCTTCACACTGTATTTTCCTTTGGAATGAATGAATGTCTAAGCCCCAGAAGGGCCACCTTAGAGTCTTGGCCTAGGGCTTAATGGCTTTAGTCAATGTGATGAATTTGGGAAGACCTTTGGGGGACTGAGTGTTCTGCAAAGGGCTTATGGTCAAGTCACATGAACTGGTGCTCTCAAATCAATTTTTAAGAGAGTTGATGCCTGTTACTGAGGATGCTGTGTTTGTTGGCAGAACAGGATAGGATAGGACCACAGAGGAAGTCACATAGGATGTGAATTGGGTGGTATTGGTGGGAGAAGAGGGCCATCTGGTCATTTCCTTTTTTAACTAATTTTTCTTCCCACCAGGTACTATGCGCAGTTGTCTTTAAGCTACTAAGGGACAGCAAGTGCTGTCAGTACCTTCTAAATTTTGCCCCCTGAGACAAAGCTCCAGTTGCTCCACCTTAGTTACAGTTCTGATGACTCCTCATTATGTAAGGGGTCTTAGATCCTTGGAAGAAAAGTATGCAATGTGAGGAGAAGTTTAATTTGGAGAATCATAATTCTCTATCAATAATACACCCTATGAATGTAAACTGAAATGAAAGTAAATCCTGAGATGTTTTCTCCTTGCCAGCATTTCCCCAGGCTAATAAGTATATGGTTCAAGAGTGTAAAATTGTCCTAATGTGCACTTAAGGAAAACAACACAATAGGAGAATAAATTGTCTGGAGACAAGTACTATAATGCTTTCAAAAGTCACATTAAAATGTTTCTTTTGATTTTTCATAGAATCATAGCTGCTGCTTTGGACTATGTAGGTCACTCCAGGCCACATACGGGGAGGATAGCTATCTGCAGTTGGTTGTATTTGTTTTCCTGGAAAGTTCCTGTGTTTAATATTCTTTTAAGTTTTTGCCGACATATTCAGGCTGAGGAAAAGTTATGTGTGCGGGTAATCAAATGAGATAATATATGCAGGGTGCTTCATGAACCTCTTTAATTATGATGCTAATAGCTGACATTTACATAGCCTTCGAGATTTACAAAATTATTTATATGCTGTGTCTCATTTGATCTCCATAACAACCTTATGAGACAGGTCTTATAGCTGTTATTATTACCCCATGAAATGCCTCTGCATATATTCTGACCCCTCAGTATCCTGCACCTGGTTATATAAGTAGGTAGAGAGACAGAGAGACAGATGTATGGATAGATAATAGATGGATAGATAGATTTGTTGTTCAGTCACGTCCAGCTCTTCATGATCACTTTTGGGTTTTTTTTTTTGACAAAGATACTGGAGTGGTTTGCTGTTTCTTCTCCAGCTCATTTTACAGATGAGAAAACTGAGGCAAATACAGTCAAGTAACTTGCCCAGAGTTACATAGCTAGTAAGTGTCTGAGGCTATATTTGAACTCAGAAAGAAGAGTCTTTCTTACTCCAGGCCCAGCACTCTATCCACTGCCCCACCTAACTTCCCCTGAAGAGCTAGATAGATGTATGCAGAGATGGTTAGATGGATAGATAGACAGACAGAAATGATGGATTGACAAACAGATGGATGCATGGATGGGTGGAAGAATAGATAGACTGACAGGTATATGGACATACAGATGAGTAGATGGATTGATGGATAGACAGGCAGGTAGATGGAAAGAGAAGGAGGGAGGAAGGAAGGAAAAAAGGGAGGGAGGAAGGAAAAGAGGGAGGGATGAAGGGAGAGAGAGAAAGAGAGAGAGAGAGAGAGAGAGAGAGAGAGAGAGGAGAGAGAGAGAGAGAGAGAGAGAGAGAGAGAGAGAGAGAGAGAGAGAGAGAGAGGAAGAGAGAGAGTCAATATATTGCCTTTTCAGTTAACTGGCATAATCTGGGAAATTTTTGTTTTTCCTGTGTGGATAGTTAAACCAATCTGTTTTTCATTACCATGGATCTCAATGAAAAGGTTTGTTGGTGTTTTGGTGCTCTATTCAATCATTTCGATGTTAAATGTAATTTCTTTTTCTATAGCATCTCCTGTATGTGTACTTTCAAATCCACACCACCACCAGTCTAGTTCAAGCCCTCAAATCTTCTTACTTGGATTCCTGCCTCAAGTTTCTTCTCATTTCCAACCATATTGTAGAGGTACCAATATGACTTTCCCATGATGCAGCTTTGATCTTGTCATTCTGCTACTCAATAACTCCAGTGACTCTCCATTGCCTTTAGGATGATATAAAAACTGTTGGATATTCAAAGCTCTTCATAAACTGGCATCTTCCTCACCTCCCAGTGTTCTCACACTTTTCTTGCTTTCTCACAGCCTACACTCCAACCATGTTGATTTACTTACAGCTCCACACAAATGATGTGGCATCTTCCAACTCTGTGTTTTGCCTGGACTGAATACCATGCATGGAAAGCCTTCCATCTTCATCTCTGCCTCATGTGATTTCTCATTTAATCTTCTTAATAGCCATGTTAGAGAGCTATTGTCCATAGTGTTAGCATTTTACAAATGAGGAAGTTGAGTCTCAGGGAAGTTGTATGCCTTGCTCCAAGTTACGTAGCTAAGAGACCAAGTTTAAATTTGAATAAAGATCTGACTCTACTTGTTTACCAGGGTACATACCCATGAACCCTGGGAAAGAGGAAGAGGTAAGGGAGAGGTAACATGGCAACTATCTTCAGATTTTTGAATGGCTGTTAAAGAAGAGAGTAGAATTTTTCTCTGTGCTTTTAGAAAACTGAACTAAAGATTAGTGAGTAAAAGTTCTGGAGGGGAAGATTTGGGTTCAATATAAGGAAAAACCATTTTGCAGTTAGAATTTTAGAATTTCACAATTGGAATCATTCTCAGCCGCCATTGATTCCCACCAATAACTGAACAAAATTCCGTTCCATACCATATCTGATAGTCTATTGATGGGAAACCAGCTATTCTTTGAAACAATCCATGCCACTAGTGCATAAGTGTAATTGGAAGGAAGATTTTTTTAGGAAGATTTTTCTTGCATAAAGCCTAAATCTCCCTTCTATTCTGCCCTCTGGCAACTTTTGGGAAAATATCTATTAAAGGAAATAAATAGGTAGAGAAACTTAATTGACACTTAATTGAAGTCATGCCAACATTTATTAAGGACCTACTAAGTGCCATGCACTGTACTAAGCACTGAAGATACAAAGGAAAGCAAAAAACAATTCCTGTGCCCAAGAGACTCACAGGCTAATAGGGAAGAAAACATGCAAACAACTATGTGCAAAACAAACTAGATATAGAATAAATAAGAAATAATTAACAGAGGGAAGACATTAGAATTAAGAAGGATTGGGAAAGCCTTCCTTGCTCCTTCTTCTGCTTTTCAGTTCTCTTTTGTGTGTTGTCTTTCTGTTTTAGAATGAAAGCTCCCAGAGGGCAGAGACTGGCTTTCTTTTTGCTTGTATTTTCATCCCCAGGACTTAGTAGAGTACCCAGCTCATTTTTGTTGTTGTTGAGTCATTCCAGTTGTGTGCAACTCTGTGATCATATTTGGGATTTTATTGGCAAAGATACTGGGGTGGTTTGCCATTTCCTTCTTCAGTTCATTTTACAGATGAGGAAACTGAGGCAAACAGGGTTAAATGACTTGCTTGGGGTTACACAAATGCTTGTTACCTTTATAAGAACCTCTTAATTATTCTCCCAGCCTCTAGAGCAGTGGTTCTCAATCTTCCTAATGCCGTGACCCTTTAATACTCGTATGTGGGAGTATCTGCCCGCCTGGAGACGGATAGAGGAGTGCCGTGTCTCGGTTCCTAAGACCATGGGAAATATGTGTTTTCCAATGTCTTCTAACCCATTTTTCACATAACTACCAAAATAATTTGGTAAAGCACATGTCTAACCATGTCTCTTTCTTTTATAAGAATTTTCAGTAGTTCCATTTGGCCTATAGAATCAAATACAAACTCCTTAACTCAGCATTTAAAGTCCTTCACAGTCTGGCTTCTGCCTATCTTTCTAGATTTATTTCCTGTTACTTCCTTTACTCGCTTAATGTTTTGCTGAAATTATCCTGTTGCCACTTTTCAACTCAGTATTTCATTTCTCTCCCCCTTGCCTTTGTACAGGCTGCCCCACATACTTGGAATATACTCCCTCCCCTATTCTGCCTCAGGAAGGAAGGAAAAAAGGATTTATTCGGTGCTTACAGCCTTCCTGGCACTGTGTGTGTGTGTGTGTGTGTGTGTGTGTGTGTGAGTGTGTGTGTGTGTGTGTGTGTGAGTATGTGTGTGTGTGAGTACGTGTGTGTGAGTGCGTGTGTGTGAGTGCGTGTGTATGTGTGTGAGTATGTGTGTGTGTGTGAGTGTGTGTGTGTATGTGTGTGAGTACGTGTGTGTGTGTGAGTGCGTGTATGTATTTTATAAATATTGTTTTATTTTATCTTCAGACAACCTAGGGATATAGATGATATTATTTTCCCAATTTTGCAGTTGAGGAAACTGGGACAGATAGAGATTAAATGACTCTCCCATAGTCACATTGCTAGTACTCGGGTCTTGGCTCTAGATCCAGTACACTGGGCACTATGGTATAGGCTAGCTGCCTCTCAGAATGCTTAGTTTCCCTTCAAGGCTCACATGTGCAGTTTCCCTTGGAAGGCCTTTCCTGATCCCTCATTAGTTAACTTTCTCTTTTTTCAAATCGCAATTTAAATATTGTGTTCCTTCAATAGAATGTAAGCTTCCTGAGGGCAGGGACTGTTTCCTGTTTATTTTCACATCCTTAGTGTCTTATACATAGCAGGTGTTTCAAAATACATGCTGAGATGATGATTACCTCATTGACTTTGGAAAATGGAATCTTTATTAATGTAGACCAACTGTACCTTCTTAAAACTATCTCCTTTTTTGCCTCTACCATTTTTCTGTCTTTGCTGTCTTTCTCTTTTGGTGTGTCTGCCTTTTCCCAGTTCCTGTCTTGGTTCTTCTGCTCTGTAGCCCATTAAATGTAGGCTTAGTTCATGCCTCTCCATGCTTCTTCCTTCCTATCCCCATCTATCTATTTCTGGACACCAAGGTAATGGCAGATGAAGAGAATTAAAGATTGAATGAGAGAGGACTCAAGCACGACCAATCAAAAGATAGGGTTAATATTTTGGTTCCTTTCTATTTGATTCAATTAAATTAGACAAAACATCTACTAAGCCCCTCCTATTACATGCAAGGCATTTTAGTAGGTGTTGGGATTACAAATATAAAAATGAAACTGTCCTTGATCTTAAGGGAGTTAGGGATCATTTTCTTCCTCCTACCCTTAGCTTGTGACCTTAAGGAACTTAGATTCTACTGGGGTAGGGATGGGGCTAAGTGTAACTTGTACAAAAGAGATGGCAATGAAATTTATGAACTCTGGGCAAATGGGTAAGACCAACAGGTGTGTTATCGGTAAGGGTCTCTAATTGACTCTCCTGCACTTGTCACTATGATACTAAATCGGAGTTGGATAACCTGGTGTGTTTGAATCTTTGTCCTGCCACTTAAGAGCAGTGAAATCTTGAGCAAGTGCTGAGCCTCAGTTTTTCCCATCTGTAAAATGAGCATGGTAATAATTATAATATCCAACTCATAGGTTCGTTTTCAGGACCAAATGTTCCATAATAGCTGTATAATTTTGGGCAAGCCATGCTTATTTTTAAAGTGAAGAGGTAAGTCTAGATGACCTCAGAGGTCCCTTTCATCTTTAGACATGTGATCCCATGAACCTATGAAATAAGTTAATGCATGGAAAGAGCTCTATATATTGCAAATACCATGTAAATAAATAGAAGCTGGGCTGCAAGGTGGTACAGTGGATAGAATGCAGGCATGGAGTCAAGAAGACTCATCTTCCTGACTTCAAATCTGGCCTCAGACACTTACTATCTGGGTGACCCTGGGCAAGTCCCTTAGCCTTGTTTGTCTCAGTTTCCTCAGCTATAAAATGACCCAGAGAAGGCAATGACAAAACCACTCCAGTATCCTTGCCAAGAAAACCCCAAAATAGGGTCATGGAGAGTCAGACAGGACTGAAAAATGACCAAACAGTGACAATAAATAGAAGCTATTGTTGTTATTGTTGTTTTAAAGAATAATACTGTTTTTGCCACTCTTCTAAACACTTAAAACGAGCACTTTTATTGGTTAAGAGAAAGCAGAATTGTGATGTTTACCATCCTGAATTGGGACAGGAGGTCCTGCTCATGCCCCAGATGGCCTCCATATGCTAACAGTCTGATTCTGCTCAGTTCATTGTGTATTCAGGATGCAGATTTGAAGAGCCCTATAGGCTTCCCTCAGGCCCCCTCCCCATCCCCCTTTGTGCTTATACTTTCTCCATTCAGGATGTGTGTATTCTGTATTAATTGTAGTTTTATTGCTTTTCTTTGGACAAAGCCTCATTCAATCCACAAACCATTGGAGATGACTTTCTCTTTTTGACTCACCAAATATGCACAAACCACAGGCCAATAAGGCGGTGATTAAAGGTCTTTATAGAATAAATCTCTCATTGACTAGAGCTTCACTTTCTGTTACCACAAGTCATCCAAGCCCTTTGATGTGTGTTGGGCCCTCTTGCTCACAGACCTCAGCTTTATCATCACTTAGCTGGGCTATGAATCATAATACGAGTGTGAATGTTAAGTTTAGAAGAGGTCATGTCCAACAGGAGATACATAGGGAAGTCAACTTGGAGTTCAGATTGAAAAATCAGGGGAAAAAAGGGTGTATGTGGAGGGAAAGTTAAATGAAAGGTGAGTCCAGAAGAAAGGAAAAGAAAATGAGCAGAGACTAGGAAATCTTTCCCAGCTGGAGAACTTGCTCTATGCTGAGTTCCTGGGCTGGTATCTGTAGTTGAGGTCATTCCTACCTCAAAAGGCAGAATGGATAGAAAAAGAATAGAATGCATCTGTCTTAGGGGCAGACACACAGACACTTTGGCCTCTTGGTGCTTATCCAGTGCTGAATTACGGGGCAGGCTCCAAAAAGCTCAAACTGCCCAGTGATATGTGTTTTCCAGAAATAAATGTGCATGCCCAACTCAGGACTGAGTTTATGGGGCACCAAATTTCTGGGTGCAAATGCAAGCAATTCTCTCCATTATTTGTATATTTGGCCTTACACAGACAAAGACAAAAAGAGTTGCTTTGGGCAACTATTCATTGAAAGGGGAGCTAGCTTTCCATCAGTTCTGATATTAGGTGGTTTGAGTTCTTAGCAACAGTTTTCTAGCAAAGTTCCCCCTGGAGCAATGGTAAGTCTCATTTTTCATGGTTTTCATAATCTTCTTCCCAAAATAGACCAATATTTTTTGTTTAATGGATGAAAGAGAGATGGTAATTATGACAACAACTCTTAATAGCCCCAGAGCTGAGCCAGCTAAAGAGCAAAGGAATGGAGATGGATTTTTTTTTTCTTTTAAAGCCACATTCTTCAAATATGACAAACTGTAAATAAACCCTATAGTGCCTGCCCAGCCCAGGGAAGTGGAGTGGTGGAAACACCACATATGGACACTGGATAACTCCAGTTTGGGTTTCTCAAAATGTTTCAGAACACTCCTGACATGGCCTGGCTGTGGGAAGCCATCTGCTTAAAAAGGAATGAAGACAAGCTCTTGGCGTTTGGTGAAGGCTGCCAGTTTTACGCATTTAATTTCGAAACCTCTCATTCGCCACTTCAGCAACTGCCCATTTTCGGATCAAGGATAAGTGCTTAGGAAGAGATTCTTGGGTCTTGGATAAGCTGACCCAGTTAGAGTAAGCATTAGTTGTTTAATTGTTTTTAGTCATGTCCGATTCTTTGTGAGCCCTTTTTGAGGTTTTTCTTGGTGAAGATACTGGAGTGGTTTTCCATTTTCTTCTCTCTCTAATTTTACAGATGAGAAAACTGAGGCAAACAGGGTTAAGTGACTTGTCCTGAGTCAGACAGCTAGTAAGCGTCTGAGACCAGATTTGAACTCGGGTTTTCCTGACTTCAGGTTCTCCACTCTATCCACTATACTGCCTAGATGCCCCTAGTTTTATTGGACAAAACTAAAGGATCATGGCAATGTAGAAGGAAGTTAAGGCTTTGAAGAGCCTTTCTTGGCCCCCTTCTCATTCAGAAGTGGAAATTAATCTGTTTCCTCTGCTGAGCAAATATTGTATTTCCCACATAGAATGTTAAGTACCATGAGGACAGGGACAGTTTTCCATTTTGTCTTTGTATCTCTAGAACCTTGTAAACAACAGGGGATTGTTGGAAGAAATTTTTGTTGAATTGGAAAGGACTTGCCCAAGTTCGTATGGAGAGTGAAAGACCCTGAACGTGGTCTGTGAGTTCTTCAGATATTTCTTAGCTCACACTCAAGCCACCCATCCTCATCCCTACTAGCAGAACAGACTTTGCTCAGCTAACATGTTCTTAGAAACCCAACTCACTTCCTAGCTCGGATGGATAAAAATGGAAGGAAATGGCTATTTTAATAGATTACACACTTGCCATTGGAGTGTTTCCTGATGACATTTTACCATTTCTTCCAGAGCACAGAGAATCACATCAGGCAGGAGCCAGTCAGAGGCCCAAATGACCATGACAAGTGTCTGGGTATCCTCCTATCTAATACAGTTTTATAACAAAAATAAGTTGAGAAATGCTAATTGCCAAAGGGTTTTTTTTCGGGGGACGGGAAGTAACATTAAGTTATTTACTTACTGATTTAAGACTTACGAAGTGTTTACTTCTTGATCCCTCCCCCCGGAAGGGGATAGTATGAGATTCACACTGATTTGGAGGGCTGCATTTTGCTGTGATAATTAGGGCATGTGTCATTACTTTATGGTAACAATGGTTGCCATTTACGTAACACTTTGCATACTTTTTCTCATTTCACCCTCTCGACCTGTGAAATAGATGTTGGTGTTACTCCCATTTTATAGATTTAAAAAATGGAAACAGGCTTGTCTAAGGTTATATAGATTTAGAAAGTGTCTAAGGCAAGATTTGAACCCAGATCTGCCTTCTCAATGTGAGTATTGCTTAATACATGCTTGTTTCCTTCCTAACTCAGACACCAAATCACCTAAACTTATTTTGGCCTCAGTTTCTTCATTTGTGAAATAAAGCAGTTGGACTAGTTGGCCCGAGATTCCTTCCAGCTCTAGACCTATGAAACTCTCATCCGAAATTGAACACTACTCACTATATCAGGCTGCTACTGTTTGGAATTGTTGTTTATTCTTAGATATTTTGTTTCCCTAGCTAGATTGTAAGGTCTTCAGGTGTAGGAAATAGCTTCTATTTGTCTCTCTTCTCCTCCACCTCCTATCTAGCAAACAATCAGCAGACATTAAAAACCACCTATTGTGTACAGATCAGTTAGTTAATAAGCATTTATTAAGCTCCTCCTAGGTACCAGACACTGCGCTAAGCTCTGAGAGTACAAAAAGGAGCAAAAGACAGTCTCTGCCCTCAAGGAGCTCATAGTGTAATGGGGGAGACAAAAAAATAAACAAATAATGTACAAACAAGGTATGGACAGGAACAATAGAAAATAACAGTGGGAAGGCAGTAGAATTAAGAGGGGTTGAGAAAGTCTTCCTACAGAAGATTGGATTTTATTTGGGTCTTGAAGGAAACCAGGAAATCTAGTAAGCAGAGATGAAGAGGGAGAACATTCTAGGAATGGGGGACAGTCAGAGAAAATGCCCAGAGTCAAGAGTCAAGCATCTTATTCAATAAATAGCCAGGAAGTCAGTTGTCATTGGCCTGAAGAATATGTGTGTGTGTGTGTGGGGGTGGTGGTGGTGGTGGTGGTGGTGGTAATAAGGTGTAAAAAGAATGGAAAGGTAGAACAGGGCTCTGTCATGAAGGACTTTGCATGCTAGAGCATTTTGTATTTGATCTTGGAGGCAATAGGGAGCCAATGGAGTTCAAGGTGTGTGTGTGTGTGTGTGTGTGTGTGTGTGTCTGTGTGTGTCTGGGTGTGTCTGGGTGTGTCTGGGTGTGTGTGTGTATGTCTGGGGGTGTGTGTGTATGTCTGGGTGTGTGTATGTGTCTGTGTGTGCATTGGTGGTGGTAATGGAGGGGTTGAGGGGTGGGAAAAAGGGTCAGACATGGTCTAAATCACTGGCAACTGCATAGAAGACGGTCTGGAATAGGGAGAGACTTGGGGCCATCAGAAGCACCAGTAAGCTGTTTTTATAGTACAGACATTAGATGATAAGGGCCTGTACCAGGGTGCATAACTATAATTTTTTGAGCTATTTAAGAAAAAAAATCCACACAGAATTATTGTCTCCTTCCATTATTGTGGATTTGGATCTAATGCTAGCCAACAGATCTTCCTCTCCCTGACAACCTATATAAATACACAAAGCAGACAACTGTTCAAGATGGTGGTGATAGTTGACATAAAGGAGGAACAAGTGTATCAGAGGGGAGAAGGGGACATATTCAAGAGATGTTGCATTGGTGAAAGAATACTGTAGACAGGACTTTGTACATAATAAAACATTCATGGATGATGCAAAGGGTGCTGGCTCATACTATCTGTGTGATGTCAGATTAGTCCCTCTTTGGACCTCATTTTCTCATTAATAAAATGAGAGGATTTCACTGCACGGTCTTTAAGATTCTTTGCAACTCTAAATTCCTCCAAAAGTAGTATATTATCTCCCTTTGGCAGATGAGGAAACTGATGTCCAGAGACATGTCCCATGGTCACCCAGCCAGTATGTATGAGAGCCATGCTTCTCAGCCAGGTCCCAAGATACTAGGTTCAGCCCTCTTTCTACCAAGTCATGCTCCCTGTCAGTATGGAAAGTCTGCAGCCTGGCTGAGCACTTGAAAAATTATAATTAGTGTCTCCAGGCTCTGGAGAATAAGCTTTTGCCTTCAGTAATCTCCTGGCAAGAGTTAACTCTAAGGTGTAGCTGAAAGAATGTGGAGAGAGCTGGATCCAGCAGGAGGGGCCGCCCGGCTGCACTCGGGTATTGTAATCAGAAGACAGCCCAAGTCCGAGCTCCAGAGCCCTTTGAGGAGGTGCCAGGGCTCACACATGTTTCCAATTCTCAAATGTGATCTTGAGACAGTGTACAAGTTGCACTTTCATTCTGTCAAAGTGAGAGGAATGGCAAGGTCCAGATAAAGGGAGAGGCACCGCTATTCTGAAGGCTGTGCCCAGCAGGGACAGCCAACGCCAGCCAAGAACAGGAGCCCAGGCCCAGAGCTTCATCTCTGGAGAGCTGGTCACAGAGAGAGCATACCTTCTCCGCTTGAGCTTTCTCCCAGATGGGCTTTCTTTCCCATCCCTTTGGGGAGAAGAGAGAATGGAGCTGATGTGTTTGGAGGAGTCTGTTCCTCAAGCACATTTGTTGGCTTTTTGGGTAACATCCTTAAGTATTCAGCCTGGAAATATCATACATCTTAATTCGGTAGAGGGTGATCTGTAGTTTAAAACTGAAGAGACAGCTTAACCCTGATTGTTAGTGGTGTTCATGAAGTTTTGAACATAATGTTTCCAAGTTAAGCTGAATTAAGACACAGGGATGCTTTTTATCCATCCAGTGAAACTAGATTATTAGAGATGCCATCTAGTATATTGGAAAGAACACGAGCTCTAGTCAGAGGACCTGGGTTTGAATCTATTTCCTAATGCTTAGGGTTCATGTGACCTTAGGGAAGTCACTTGTAGTTAGAGGACCCAGGTTCTACTCCTACCCCAGATATTTCTTAGCTCTGTGACTCTGGCCAAGTTACTTAATCTCTCTCAAACTCAGTTTCCTCAGTTCAAGATGAGAGGCTTGTATTAGATGGCCACTGAGGTCCTCTCTAGCTACAGATCTATGTTCCAACGAATGATCCTTGTTAGCATACTCTATGCTGACACATTAATAATTATAGTTACTATTTATACAACTCTGAGGTTTGCAAAAAACTTGTCAAATCTTGTCTCATTTGAGCCTCACCATAACACAATGATGTAGGGGTTTTTCTCATTTTATAGATGAGGAAATTGAGTCTGAAAGAAATGAATGCTTTGCTAAAGATCAATCAATTATTAAGTGCCCGAGAAGGGAGCTGAACTCAGATTTCCCTGACTTGAAGGCTTCCAATCTCTCCACTGTATCACTGTTTCCCGTTATGAGGAGGGTCTAGAGACTGAGGTTGGAGGTAGACTCTTCCCTCCTTCTGTTTCATTCTCAGTGCATTAACAAATATGCCAGATGATATTAACAACATATTTCTATCATGCTTTTTCTACAAGTCTCTTTCAAGCAGGTATTTAAATACCATGAGCATGGTCCTTATTATCAGAGATAAGTGATATAAAATTCAAGGTTTGCAAAACACTTTCTGTACATTATCTCATTTGAGCTTCTCAACAACACTGTGAGGCTGGTGTGAAGAGAAGCCTGAGGATCACAGAGAGAAAGAGACTTACCTAGAATCACAGTAAATGTCTGAGGTGACATTTGAACCCAGATCTTTCTGACTTCCAGCTTATCAGTCTCTCCGTGTTGCCTTTTTATGTAGTGTTGTTTCCAATTAGCAGATGAGGAAACTGAAGTTCAAAAACCCAAAAGAAGATACCTATGGCTACTTACTGGCTGTGTGACCCTGGGCAAGTCACTTAGCCTTGTTTGTCTCAGTCCATCATCTGTAAAATGAGCCGGAGAAGAAAATGGCAAACCACTCTAGTATCTGTGCCAAGAAAACCCCAAATAGGTCACGAAAGAGTCAAGCATGGACTGAAATGACTGAACAACAACAACCTGGTCCTAATAAATGTCAGAGCTGGGAATTGAAGCCAGGGGTTTTGAACCCAGATGAAGTACTCTTTTGTTATAGCACAGCTGTACTGGTTGCCTTTTGTATGTAATAATTATAGGATCCCTAGAACCGCCCTTTGAGGTCATCAAGGCCAACCCCTTGTCATTTGACAGGAGTGAAAACTAAGTCCCAAAGGGGTCACTTGACTTGCCCAAAGCTCTGAGAGAGGCCCTATGGCAAACCTAGCAAAAATATAAGAGTAGTGTGTATTCTCAAGAACCATCTTGGTTCACCTGTCTCTTGGCTTGGAGGTATGGGAGAGGGTGGGGAATAAAGACAAATCCTGCCTGATGACAATTGGCTGATGTCAGAGGTCTGTCCATTTTGTTCCTGAACATTTGTCAAGGGAAAGAGAATTAACCTAAGAGCCGTTCCCATGAACCCAGGTGAACTTTAGGAAGTTGAGGGCTTGTCAGAAACAGACAGGAGTGTATTGGGGCAAAACAGATTCCTCGTGTTGGACACGTGGGAACTCTCAGAGCCAGTGGTTTATAAATCTGCCAAGTGACCAGGGAGTAAACACATCAGGGAAGAAACATGGGGCAGCTCCCCTGCAGCTGATGCATGCAAACCGAAAACAGACCCTTCACAGCCATCTGCCTTATGAGAGCCATGTGACTGGATTCAAGAATCATGCTTGGGGTGCTGAGTAAGATGGGGTACCTCAGCAGAGGCTTGTGGGAGCAGCCCAGGCTTCTCCTCCCCTGGGGATGGAGCCCTGGTCTTGGAGTCAGGAAGACATTCTTCTTCATCATTGACTAATGACCTTATGTTTAAGCAGGGTTAATTAGCTGTTTGGTCCCTGCTGAAAAATCTGTATTCACATTACAGGTCTTCTGCTTTTAGGGGAAGCAGATTTCATCTGGGTCTGGTCCTCTAGCAGAGGAGAGGTCAGAAGGACAAGTATGGGGATATTAGCCAGAGTCAGGCAGCATATTCCTCTCATCTCTGGGAACCAGGAGTTTTGCCTGAAGCTGAGAAAGGTAAAAGGTTGTGTCATTTGGCAGGATGAGAAGTGGTCTGCGCACATTCATTTGGGCATTGTGGAGGATGCTCTCAAGGGAAGATGGGAGAAGAGGAAGAGATGGATGGGCCTTAAATTTTCAGAGTTTTTCGAGAAACTAGACAGAAAGGGCCTAATGGATATGGTGTTGGAAAAAGTCCTTTGGTTGTGAAACTGCTGTTCTACACAGAATGATATGAAGTTTTGGGATATTTTTCCAACGTGAGTTGGAGCCTGTACATTGCTGGGCTCTGTGTCCCTGGAGGCAGCCTGGGGTAGGTCTATAAACCAGAGCTCCCTCCAGTGTGTGGGAGCAAGAGACCAGGCAGCTGAAACCACCAGGCCAGCAATTGTTCTTGGAACCCTCCAAATGGGGTACAGCTAAATTGATATCCTTCTTTGCTTCCACATTGGGACTCCACATTTCAGCTCAGGGCAAATTTTGCATTTGAGAATAGTGGGGGAGTGGGGAAAGTCAGGGACCAGATGTTGCGGGGATCCTCTCACACCTGCTGACGCTGAAATGATAGCCACAGCTGAAGCCCTGGTGCTAAAATAGCCTCTTCCCCACAATCAACTTCTAGGGAAGTCAGTAGGCTCAGGTAAATTCCTCTGTAACTTTTCACTCTAGGTATTTCTGCAATTGCCTAGTTTAATTTTTTTAAAACACCTTTGGAAACTTTTCCTCCCAAAAGTCCTAATTGCTTTGTATGCAAGATATATCCTTCCAGGGCAGTATGTGATGGTGTGACAACTTGTAAGGGAAATCTGTCCCAGGCAGGAGCTTCCTGAGTGGGATTTCTCCTGGGGCCCCTTTAACCTTCTCTAAGATTTGTTAGGGCATGTCAATGCTGCACAGGAAAGAGGCCCTAGTAGCTAAGCTGGGAAGGCCAGATCCCTTGATGCTGAGAATCCCAGTTTCTTTTTATAAGCAGTAAGAGAAGAGGAAGTGAGATCTTGGAGGATGGAGCTCTCTTTCTTCCTCTCCATGGTCCCTATCTCAAATAGTATCTTAGCACAGAATGTTCTCGGGCTTCTTTCACATAAATCTTTATTCCGGTTGTAGTAGCTTTGATAGAAAAAACAGGGCACATTTTATCATTTCTCTCAGGCCAAGCTCCCTGTTTCTCATCTGCCTAGTTTAGTCATGGGGATAGGGAAGGAGAAAGTTGCAGAAAACATTTACAACTCGATGCATATTTTTCTTGAGAAGACTTTGGCTAATTTTCATGTAGAGAAAAAAAACCGGGAAAGACATTTCACTGAGGGGGAAAAACTGAAACAATCGAAATGTTAAATGTCAGTCAATTCTGGGGTTACCAAAGTGGTTTTAGGGTAGGGGTAGGAGAAATGGAAGGCACCTAGGAAGAGCACGGCACAAGGGGAAAGATCCTGGCTAACCGGTTCTAAATCCTCAATCTTACCATAGATTTGACCCCCTTGGAGTCATGGACTTAAACTCTCTCAGCTGATTATAGACCTAAATCTGGAAGGGACTTCAGAGATCCAAGGTCCAACTCCCTCATTTTACAGATGAGGAAACTGAGGTCCAGAGAGGTTTAAATGACTTGCTTAGGGTCATACAGCTAGTATCTCAGATAGGATTCAAACCTGGGTCTTCTTGACTCCAAGCTCAGCATTTTCAGTTTCCCTCCAATGCTCACTCTGCTGCTATAGGCACTGTAGCTTAATGGGAAGCACCCCAGATAAAGACTCAGGAGCCCTGAATTCTTGTCCTGACTCTTATCTCTCCTGTTTTATTTATTTTTTAAAATGAAAAGAGAACAAAGTCATCTTACAAAAACTGTACCTCACCTTCTAGATTAAAAAAAAAATTGAAATGGCTTTCCCTTCACCTAAGCAAGGGAGTTACTAGTTGTGTTACTCAGGACAAAAAGTTACTTAGGTTTTCTAATCCTTGGTTTTCTCATTTGGAAAGTGGGGCAGGGAATGGCTGCCTCTGCTGCTTCACTGGATTGTGGAAAGAAGAAAAGAGACATAATGGTGGAGCAATAGCCGGTGCTAGATTTGGAGTTCCAGTTCTGCTCAGACACTGGCTGTGTAACCCTGGGTAAGTCACTTTAATATTTATGTGCCTTAGGCAACTCCATAGGGCTTATCTGCTAAGTCATTGATGGATTGGATATTCATGAAAGGAGTTAAGTTTATGAAATTGCAGATCTTTTCTGGGTCTGTAAAATGAGATCATGAATATAATGCTCATCTGTTATGTGTTACACATGTACGGGATTAGTTTGATCTGAAAAAAATGAGAAGGGATAAAATCTTTGAATTTATTAGGGGAACAAAAGAGCAGGATAGCCCTCCATGCTGTCTGGGAAGAGGCTTCCTCTTTTTTTCCTTCTCTTTTTGTTTATTTCCTCTTCTCAGGGTCTGCTCTCTTGCTTCTTTACAGAGAACCTGTGCCATCTTTGGAAACTTATGGTGTCTGTTGAACAGGAGAACGTAGCTCAAGAATCTTCTCATTATATGCCCATAAATTGATTTTTTCCAAAAGACTCGTGTTATTACTGTTGGAGGGACAATCTTTTGTCGGCAAGTGGTCATGAGGACTTGGAGAGGGGTGAATCTTTATAGGTGGGAAGACTTTTTAAGGTTAAGAAGTTTTTGTTGGACCTGAAATAATGTCACTAAAGGACAAGCTAAGAACCAAGGCAACTTTATAAAAATGAAGGCAACTTTAGCAGAACATCAGATCAACTGAGATAGTTTATGTCTAGCACTTTGCAAACTTGAAAACCCTATATATAAAAGCTTTGTTATTATTGTTATTATTATCTAATGTGACAGGTCTAATCTGATGGAGGGTGGTTACATATTTGGTAAGCTTTTCAGCAAAAAGTAGATTCTGCTTTCTTTTATGCTCTCTCTTTCCTTTCCTCTCTTCTCTCTCCCATCAGTTGTCATCTAAAATTCTCTCTCTACAAGTATGATTGTACATTCTTTGAAAGTGTGGTATAGTGGGAAAAGGGTTGGATTTGGAATTAGCAAATGTGGGTTTAAATTCTACATCTCTCATTTATTAAGGTATGTGCGTGCATGTGTGCATATGTGTGTGTGTATGTGTGTGAACCTAGGAAATTCATTTAACTTACCTGGGCCTCAGTTTCCTTGTCTGAAAAATGGGAGAGTTGGCCTAGATCAAAGGAGTTGAACACTCCCCAACTGCAGCCCAAACCAGATTAAAATGTAATTGGGAAATAATTAACAAAATAAATATACAATAAAACATAGATAATGTTAAGATGTGGTTTTCTAAGTCAATAAACTGCCAGCAAGGATTCCTATCCATAATTCAGTGGGTCCCATTCCAATTTGAATTTGTTATCAGTGGCCCAGTTGATCTCCAAGCTCGCTTTCACTTCCAAATCTGTGATTCCCAGGGACAGAAACCTCTTTTTTCATGACCTATGACTGACTCCATAGCACCTAGGAGAGCGCCTTCTTCCTATATGCTACACAGACATGCAGACATACTGCAGTAAAGTCACAGTTATCCATCTGTTGGCTTTGTATGTATGAGAATCCAAAACTCTCAAGCCATTTGATTTTTACATGAAATCACATGAGAGAACGAAGATTTCTCTTCCTAATTAAATTTTCTTAGGCTGATATCTAAAATTATTTTGTATTCCTTGTAATGGCTAATAGGGGGAGAGGGAATTATAATCAATTCTTTAGGAGATGTGAATTAAGGATTAGAAAACAGAAAATTAGAAATTACTGTCATTGGTGACCCACCTCAGGAAAACTGAGAGCTGGCTACAATAAGGTGACTGAAGTGACTGACACATAGGATGTTTCCAAAAGGTTTAATAAATAATGATTTTTCTTTAATTGTATAAACTATAAATACACCATGCAATCCTTATAATTTAAAATAATTTACAGGCTGAGGTAGGGAGGGGCCTAGGAGAGAGTTGGAGGGCAGGTGACCAAGGGCTTGCTCCAGCCACGTCAGTGTCTCCCAGTCTTCCTGCTGAGCACACACACACAGGCAGTGTCAATACGGATGAAGCGCCAAGCTGCCTGCTTGTCCTCCATGGTCAGGGCCTTGACGAAGGTGTGTGTGGTGGTACAGTAGGAGTTCCAGTGCTTGGAGTCAATGCCTCGACACCCGCTGGAAACGGGTTTGGGGTCCCTGCACTTTGTCTCAAAAAAATACTGTTTGAAGACGTTGTTGTTGATGTTGACCTCCCCGAGCACTGTCACCTCCTTGCCCTTGATGTCAGTCGCGGTGTTCTTGTCCCCAACCCACACGCTGACACTGTCGCACACCGAGAACTCACCCTGGTGGAAGACAGGGTGGGCTGACCTCTTGCCCCGGTGAGTCCGGTTGAGGGGGGCAGAATCATCGGCAAAGTTCACGTCCTGAGCATCCACAATGATGGGTGGGGGCTGAGTGCTAAATAGCACCCGGGGTGAACGCAGCCGCCTCTTTTTAAAAATCTTGGGGTCCACAGTGATATTAAGAGTCTGCCTGGCTGCCCTGCTATCTACTGTCCCAGCTGGGGTGCTGTGGATTGTGTGCTGAGCTGTGTCAGGATCATGTGGAGGTTTAGTCCGGTGGAGCTGGGGGATAGAGTGCCCTGCTGTACCATTGTCTTCTGTCTGGGGTGTTGCCTGTATGCCGATCAAAAAAGCTGTGATCAGAGCGTAGAACAACATGGACATCACTCTGTGCACCTGAAATGGAACAAAGACAGGATGTTACTGTGGTTGGCTGTAATGGCAAGCAAAGGAGTACTTAGCATCTTGTTTCAGTTGCTTAAGTATTTAGCACCTTGTTAGAGCTCTGCTTTGTGATTTGAAGGTGGGAAGAACTTGCTGACACAACAGGAAGGAGAACCACCATATAAAAGCATGACCACAAGGTGGGACTGAGCACAGCTGAGAAGGAGAACACTTATGGTGTCCTATACTTTGTTTGTCTGTTCTGCCTGCATTGATTTCTGTTTATGATACTTTGTCAGACAGAAGCCTTCTGTCTGTTTGTGTTACTTTGTCAGATAGGAGGACTCTATCTGTTGAATCATACTACTTGGCTAGACAGATACACCCTGTCTGTTACTTGTGTTGATTTCATAGGCAGAAAGTGAATTGAGATGATAGTGCCAGCAATGTGTGTGAATGTTGTTATAATTCTGCTAAGCTTGATGTGTGTAGATATTGTTGTGGCTCTGTTAAATTTCTCTTCTCAGGAACAGACTTTACAGGGCTTGAGGTGGACTGGTCACCATGAGCTTTGAAATGAACAGGAGCTGGAACAGAAGCTGGGAACTGACTACCTATGAGTCCAGGTGACAGTTAGGTGAATTTGGAAAAGAGCTGGGAGCATGGAAGGGGAACCATAGAATCTGGGAGCCAGCCCTGAGTCAAGATGAAAGGACCTTTCCTTGGTACTTACTATTGGCTAACAAGATCATGATTTACTATGACCTAGGGGTGGGAGAACTTTGTACTTTGTACCCCTTGAGGATGATTGAGTTAAGGATTATTAGAAACTAGTCTCCAATCAGGAAGAAAGAAGACTTTCTGACTGATGAGATTAAGGCAATGTGACCTAGGGGTGGGAGACCTTTGGACTTTGTATCCCTTAAGGAGGATTACTCCTTAAGGATGATTGAGTTAAGGACTTACTGAATGATATCTTTTGTTTAAAATTATGTGGCCCCTTTAGTGATAAGTTATGTTATATCATTGTGAATATTGTACTTTGGTTTCTGTGAATGTTTTGCTTTAGTTTACTGCTGAATAAATAGAGAGTTCACTATACTATGTGATTAGAACCTTAGAGCTATTCACAGTAGCAATCCTCTGTAGAGTTGCTCATGCTTGGCTTTACAGTGGCCCTGAGTTACTTTTTTGACAGAATCCATCTCCCCTGAAGAACACTGTCCCAGTAGCCTGTGGGCTGACCTGTATCTTTGCCCTTTCCTAGTATGTCCTTGCTATTCCCCAAACTCCCCAGTTCCTGTTACCTCTCCATACCTCTGCAAAGATTATCCCTAGCTAGGACAAATGTCATCCTCTCTTCCAGTTCCTGCTTCCTTCAAGGCTTAGTTTACATGCCATCTCCTATACAGAAATCCATCTTGATCTCTCTAGTAATAATAACAGCTAAGATTTATATAGGGCTTTAAGGCTGGCAAAGCACTTTGCAAATATTATTTGATTTTCTTTTCATCTTCACAATCCCATGCTTTAATTATTCCCATTTTACAGAAGAGGAAATTGAGTCAGAGGGAGGTTAAATACTTGCCTAATGTCCCATATGTAGGATTCAAACTCTGATCTTCCTGACTTTAAATTCAACTCTCTATCCACTGCACCATCTGGCTGCCTCTACACCAGGCATTCTTTTTAGGGATTTGTAGTTTTTTTTTTAATTAAATTTTTTATTTTTATTTTTCAAGATTCACTTCCATGAGTTTTAAATTTTTTCCTCTTCCCTCCCCAAGATGGCTTGCAATCTGATATAGGTTCTACACATACATTTCTATTAAACACATTTTCACATCAGTCATGTTACATAGAAGAATTATAACAAATGGGAAAAACCATGAGAAAGAAAAAAAAAGAAAACAAAACAAAAAAGAAAATAGTCTGCTTCATTTTGCATTCCAACTCCATGGTTTTTTCTCTGGCTGAGAGAAAAATCATGTGTCCTTTGGAATTGTTTTAGGTCTTTGCATTGCTGAGAAGGGCTAAGTCTATTGAAATCAGTCCTTGTGTACTGTTTGTTACTTTGTACGATGTTTTCCTGGTTCTGATCCCTTCACTTATCATCAGTTCATATAAGTCTTTCCAGGTTTCTCTGAAGTCCGCCTATTCATCATTTCTTATAGCATAGTAGTATTCCATTACATTCATATACCACAACTTGTTTATCCATTTCCCAACTGATGGGCATCCACTAGATTTCTAGTTCCTGGCCACCACAAAAAGAATTGCTATAAATATTTTTGTGCATGTGGGTCCTTTCCCCATTTTTGTGATCTTTTTGGGACACAACCCTAGAAGTGGTATTTCTCAGTCAATAGGCATTTTTAATAGTTGTGCTTTTGTGTGTGTTATGGACCTCCTTGATAGTCTCGTAAGCCTATGAATATCTTCTCAGAATATCCATATATTTTGATATGGCATCAAAAAAGCAATGAATCATATTGAAATATAGTTATAAGAAAAGGTCCTAGACCCCAGATTAAAAACTCCTCCAAATTTTCCTGTATATACTACTTTTTAAGTTTTATTGAGCTTATTTTTAATTTGCATACTTTTTATTTTATATTTTTAATTTATTTACTTCGAATTATAACAGTTGCTATTTGAATAATGCTTTCAGGTTTGCAAAGAGCTTTACAAACATTACTTCATCTGATCCTCAAATGTGAGGGAAGTGCTATTTTTATTCCCCATTAACAGATGAAGAGACTGAAGTTCAGAGATGTGAATTCATTTGCCCAGGCTCACAACAGTTTATCTGAGGCAAATCTGACTGCAAGGATTGACTTTTTTTGGGTGTTGTTTTTGTCTCCCTAGAGCCTAGCACAGTGCCTTTCATATTGCTGGCTCCTAATGAAAGTTCATTAAATTGTATTGGATTATGTAAGAAGCAAGGGATTTACCCAAACTCTTGGGGAAGGCCATTGTATTCTTGTGTATCCCAAGTTTTTGGTCATGCCAAGGTCTACTGTAGGTCATGATGGGAACAAGGGGTGGTTCTGGTGGTCGGAGTAGGAGGAGGAGTCAGGGACATTTTTGTGGCTTGTAGGCAGTGTTCAGCACTCTTCCCACAAAGCAATAAAAGGTCTCAGACAGCCAGAGCCACCAGATTGGGTTGTTTTGGGTTTGTGCTGCTTGTGTTCACAGCATCTGTTGCCAGAGCTGGGACAAGGCTTGGGTGTTCCCTGGGCAAAGATTAGAACTTGCATCTTCCCAATCTTCCCTCAATTCTTCCCTGGAGACTTTGAGCCTTCACTATCACATGTCCACTTTACCTATGACAAAATAAATACTTAACTTGCATGGAGAGAGGAGTTTTCTGATGCTGCCCCCAAAATGTGCATTTATTTCTAAAAAAAAAAAAAGCCCTCCAAACCTAAGAAATGTCCCTTGCTATTTCATACTCCCCACTTAGTCCCTGGTAGCTAATGCTTGCCTTGCCTACTAAGCCTGCCCCCTGCAGACATGTGTGTGTCTTACAGAGCCAGTCCCATTCTCTTCAGGGAGGAAACCTGGCCATTTTCCTACAGCCTAGAGCTGAGGATGTGACAATGCCTCTTTTGCCTGCCTGTCTTTATGTCCCTGGCTTCATTTTGTATCAGGCCTCCAAAGCCCTGGTGGGAGGTGGAAAAAGCCATTGGTTCTCCTTCCTGCCACTCAAGCTAGAACAAGGGTTCTTAATCTTTTGGGAGTGGGTCATGGACTCATTTAGCAATCTGGTGAAGCCTATGGCCCCCTTCTTGGGAGAACAGTTTGTTGCCTACATTCATGAGAGAAGGAAATACTAACCATTAGTTAGAGGCTAGTGAAAATAATATCTAAGTTCATAGATGTGGCCTGCCCCTGAAATCTATCTATACATGGACCTCAGGTTAAGAACCCTGGAGTTAAAACTACACACTAGATTGAAGAATTAAGCAGCCACAAGCTTCAGAGATACATATCCACTCCTCCAGAACTACAGGGCTCCTTGCTTGGTAAACATTCCAAGAACCAGTTTCTATCCCTACCATAACTGCTTTATTGAGCTATACAATCTCAGGTTCAGTTCACTCCATCACCAATCTAAACCCAGTTCAGAGATGAATATTATAGCATCATAGATTTAGAGATGGAAGGGGCCTTAGAGGTCAGGCAAATTCAACCCCCTTCTTTTACAAGTGTGGAGACTGAGGTCTACACAGAATGATTGTCTTATCTAAGTCATGCAGATAGCAAGTGACTGAGATGGGATCATCAAAGATGCTCTCACTCTGAATCTGTCTCACTTGCAAGTACTTTAACTCTCTACTTTTCATGTTGATTTTCTCATTTGATTAGTCACAGAAATGAGTTGGAAGGGACCTCCAAGGGCATCCTTTCCAGACTATACCTGATATCATCCAACCCTACCTGTCTGGGTGGTAGGGAGGTGAGGGGTAATTATTCCTATCTGAAAGATGAAGGAGCTGATGCATGGAGAAATAAAGTCACTCACCTAAGGTCACACTCAGAGTAAGTGCCAGAGCCAAGGGGACAATTCAGATCCCCTGGTGTTCTTTCCACTGCACTACCCTGCCCTTCACAAGTCAGTAATTTTTTCATTAATCAGTGACAAAGGATGCAATCTAGTCCCCCTCCTGACTACAGTTAACACCTCGTTACATTCAGAGCAGTTGTGAGCTTTTTATTGGGAAGACTAACCAATTCTAGGTATGAACGTACCAGCTGAACTTGAGGACTTCCTGTGGAGGGGGCAGATGCTATGGAGATAGAAACAGGCTCAAATAAACTCTGGATCCTTGCTCTTCTGGGTGCTTCTGGGCATACTTTTCTTGGCCCCAGCTGCCTCTCTGCCTCATCTGACCACTCAGCCTTTTCCCATTTCAGTCAAAAACCTCAGATCTCTGCCTTCTCACTCAGGGCTCAAATCCAATAGGACATTCTTTATCACACCCTCCATAAAGAAGTTGACGAGGCAGGAAGGGGGCCAACCCAGCAGCTCTGGGATATTAATGGCATGAGAAAATCTCCATGTGGGACTGGATCTCATTCCTTTTCTTGTCTGGGGTTGTTTCTTTACATCCTCCTGACCCAGCTCAGTTCTCTGGCTTTTGGGTGTCAATGGACCTTGTTAAGGTGTCAAGCCATGTGGGACTGGATCCCATTCCTCTTCTTGTCTACAGTTGTTTCTTTACAACTCCTAACTCAGCTCAGTTCACCAGCTTTTAGGTGTCAACTTAACTTGTTAACATATCAAATCATGTACTGAAATGTCAGGACACTGAAATTTCCCCTTTGGATTCCACTTATTCCTGTATCCCGACTTCCATTTTTATGAACTGTGACTGTGGATGAGTTGCTTAACCCCTCTGATCCACATGTTTCTCATGTGTAAGGTACTTTTCATACCAACCTCCTGGGGTTGTTATGAGGAAATCGCTTTGTAAATCTGAAAATGCCACATCAATGGTATTATCTTATGGCATCTGCCAATAATAATAGCTGGCATTTATATATCACTTTTCTGTTTGCAAAATCCTTCGCATATGTTACCTTGTTTAATCCTTACAAAAGCCCTGAAAGTTAGGTACTATTATTCCCCCATTTTACAGATGCAGAAACTGAGATGGAAAGTACCAGTGACTTACCCTGGGTTATACAGCTACTAAGTGTATCAGGCAGTATTTGAACTCAGGTCTTCCTGCTATCCTGTATTCCATTCTCTAGAGCAGCCTGTAACCTCTCATATATTGCCTTCATTAGCCTCCTGCTGGGCTCTGCTCTTAGGAATGGAGGTGACCCAGGGATCTCAGGGGTTGTGCCAGTGGAGAATGAACCCTAGTACTTCCTACCAAGCTTGAAAGGAGCTGGGTTTGCGCCCAGGAGCAGACTGCATGTCTACAATCCAAGAGCCAGCTTGCTAAGCACAGAGAAACTCATCCCCAGGGACCTGGGCATTGGATGATGGATTTTTTTTTTTTTGTTACAGCAACCCACAAAGATCATCTCCTAAGGGCATGGAGAGGGGGAGGGGTGTAAACTATGCACAGGAGATGCATTCACAGTCATGAAATTAGGGATTTCCATTCATTTATTTTTGGTCATTACTATAGGTATCTCTTCTTTCCCTTACAAAAACAATGTCTTGGAGGGCAGGGACCATAGCTTCTTCACAGGATAATAGATTAAGAGCTAGAAGGAGTCTCAGAGGCCATTTGGTTCAACCTCCTCATTCTCCATAATGAACTAGAGGCTAGGGAGGTTACATATCAGTGCCTGAGATCACACAGGTAGAAATAGCACAGTCAGAATTAGAACCCTAGGTCTCTGACTTCAAAGCCATCTCACAAGGCCTGGCACAGGACTCTGTTTGTGGTAGGTAATTAATAAGTAACCTTCAAATCACTCAAAGAATGGAAGGTAAGATTAGGGGCTAAAATAAATCATGCCTGATTTCATTTAGTTATAGTCTGATTTCTTTAAGATTTCATCAGGGTTGTGTGCCCTAAAAGCACCTATGGGGCACACAGTAATGTAACTGGGAAATGGGATGGGGAGACTTTGAGATGGGCCCTGGATGTCTGCAAATATGACAGTGGCCTTGAATGCCCCCATAAGTACACACAATCTATACAAGACAGACACTTTCATCTTTGGTAACTTGCATAGATGTTAGGGAAGCCAATATTCCAACCAGATGTCCTTTTCCTTCTTCATCGTCATTCTTCAAACATGTCTGATTTGGCCTTGAGATACTGGAGCACTATCTGGGTATTACTGAGAAGAGCTAAGTCATTCACAGTTGATTCTCATACAATACTGCTGTTACTATGTACAATGTTCTCCTGGTTCTGCTCAGTTCTGGGTATTACATGTTTTAAAAAAGACATTGGCAAAATGGACATTATCGGGAGCAGGGGTTATTCATCTTTTTTTGTATTATGGATCCCTTTGTCAGTCTTGTGAAGCCTATGGACACCTTCTCACAATCACATTTTTAAATGCCCCCAAACCCCTACATAGGATTACAAAGGAAATCAATTGTGTGAACATAAATATGTAATTTTTCACTCTCCAAGCTCATAGACCCCTGATATCTAACCCAAAGTTAAGACCTCCTGACACAGAGTATGATAATTGAGATGGTGAGATCCTACCATATGAAAATCAGTTGAAGGAATTAGAGATGTTTAATTTAGGGAAGAGAAGTCTTAAAATGGGGTAGCTCAGGGGTGTGCTAGAATGAGCTCATACTGGCTCAAAGGAGCCGATTGCTAAAAACTTGGAAAGACTTACATGAACTGATGCAGAGTGATGTAAGCAGAACCAGGAGAACAGTGTACATAGTAACTGCAATATTGTATGAGAATCAACTGTGAATGATTTGGCTATTCTCAGTAATGTAATGATCCAAGACAGCCCCAAAGGACTCATGAGGAAAAATGCTGTCTCCAAAGAAAGAACTGATGGTATCTGAATTTCTTCCTTCCTTCCTTCCTTCCTTCCTTCCTTCCTTCCTTCCTTCCTTCCTTCTTTTCTTCCTTCCTTTCTTCCTTCCTTCCTTTCTTCCTTGCTTCCTTCCTTCCTTCCTTCCTTCCTTCCTTCTCCACCCCCCTTACCCTTTCTCTCTTTCTTTTTCCCTTTTCTCCCTTCCTGTTCAGGTTTTCTTCTACAAAATGACTAATATAGAAATATATTTTACATGATTACCAATACATAACCTATATCAGATTGCTAACTGTCTCAGGGAGGGGGGAGAGAAGATAGGAAGAAAATTTGGAAGTCAAAATTAAGAGAAATTATTTTATATGTAATTGGGGGAAAATAAAATCTTCTTTAAAAAAAGAAAGAGCCCATTATTGAATTTTAAGTATGGGCATTGACACCCTAAATCCATAAACAACTCTAATTTGGAGCTAGATGTTTTGTTGATTGTCTAGACTTAAAAAAGAGATGAAGAAAATGTTAATAATGCTGATTAAATGTATATGTTGTGCACATAATTCCCCTCCCTCCCAAAGCTGGTTGTTAAACATTTACCAGCAAGTGTCTAGGTGGCTGTCTTTGAGTATATGAGTGACTTTCGTGTGGAATAGGGATCCAGCCACTTCCTTTTGTCTCCAGAAGGCAGAGCTATTAGCAATGGGTGGAAGTAGGAAAGGGGCAGTGTGGTGTGGTGCATAGAGTACTAGGTACAGGAAGCTCTAGGTTTAAATCTTGCCTTAGACATTTACCTGTTGTGCAACCCTGAGCAAATCACTTGCTTGCTCCAATGGGCCTCTGTTTCTTCACCATTGAAATGAAGTGATTGGACTTCATTACTAACTCTTGGGGCCTCTAAGCTTTCCTTCTGCAATCCTATGTGTCAAATTTCAGACTTCAATAAGGGAAAAACATCTTGCAAGTGGCAAGTCTTTGAGTAAAGGCTGGGTGTTGAACAGGAGCGTCCTGGCCCAGGAATGAATTTAAACTAGATCATCTCTGGGATCCTCCCAACTCTGAGATACTGTGTGAACTTTGGGAGGCAGAGGAGGTAGTGGTGTGACGGGACTCTTAACCTGCTTTTCTCTACTTTTCGTGGCTCACTTGTTGACCTGGAGATGGAATTCCAGTGAATAACCTGGGGATGCCAATATCTAGTTAGTGAATTGTCCAGACCCAGGAGTTTTGTGTATTCTTCCTTATATTCCCCTTCCTTGCCTTCTTTCTGTCAGTTACATTCAGTGGAAGCTGACCTTGGGATCCTAGGATCTAGCTCTCCTTCCCCAGATTTAATAATAATCATTAATATTTATCACTAATTAATCACTAATATTCATACATTGTTTCTTGCAAAGTACCCTACATACTATCTCATTTCATCTTCACAACATCTCTGTAAAGTAGGTGCTGTGATTATCCCCATATTACACAGAGGAAACTGAGATTAAGCATGAGAGAGATTAAGCAAAATTTGTTCAGAGTCATACAGCCTAGAAAATGACTGAGGCAGGTTTGGGACTCAGATCTTCCCTATCATCAGTCTGCTACTCCATCCACTGGACTCCACCTAACTTCTTAGATCATACTTTTATCGGAATAAGAACATGTACAGGGAAAAGCAACGAAACCCATCATCAGTCTAGTTTTATATTCATCAGCTTTGATCAGTCTTGACAGGCAGAAACTTGAAACTCTTCAGAGGTCAGGACATCACATTTAGCTTTGTTCCATTCCTCCCAACCCCACTGTCAACGATTCACTTCAATTCACTCAACAATCAAGTTACTGGCTCTGACCCTGACTTGTATTGTGACCTTAAGAGAGATCTTTAACCTCTGTGGGGTTTAGTTTCCTCACCTATAAAATGAGAGCATTGTACTTGGCCATGGATAAGGTCCCTTCCTACTCTAAAATTAAATCTTATGATCTCCGAGTCTTAAAGAGGCATTTACTTGCCAGCACTATATTCTCCAGGTCTAGTTTTTAAAGTCTTTATTGAACATATCTACACATAGCTCCAAGTGCTTAGTACTGTATACTAGACCCTGGATAGCTGTTTATATACATGGCCATTTGGTGCTTTATAGAGATAATTCAGATAATTATAAATATATCATGTATGTGTATATATATATATATATATATATATATATATATGTATATATATATATATAACTTAAAGAAAATAGGTAATCCTGGTAGACATGCTAAAATTTAGAATTTGATGACATCTAGACATAACAGAAACATGTATGAAGTTAGAAATTTCTGACACTTTGAAATGTCCTGAGTATGTGGGAGGAGGGAGTAGAGAAGAGATTTTTTTCTTCTTACATACTTTTCTTAAAAGGTAGGATAAGAAAAAAATTTTCTTGAGATAGTGGCATTGACATTTAATCTTGTTATCTCCCTCTTTTTTCCTTCTACAACTCCAAAAAAGTCTTTTTTTAAAAAGTCTGTGTCCTTTATTTCAGTGATATCATTCAGTAATGATAGTTGAAAAAACAAACAATCTCTCCTTGGTTAGTGGGGAACTATGGAAGGAACCATACATGTTTGTTTGTTTGTTTAAAGCAAAACAAAATGTTTAGCCAATGATGATCCTGCATCCTGTTCCACCAACCCAATTGAGTACTACCAAGGCTCAGCTGTGGGAGAGGAAGCTTGGGCGAATGTCCACATTCAAAACTAGCTCTGGAGTTAGAAATGAGTCATTTTTTTAGTCATGTTTGACTCTTCGTGATCCTATCTGGGATTTTCTTGGCAAAGATACTGGAGTGGCTTGCCATTTCCTTCTCCAACTCATTTTGGAGAAGAACTGAGGCAAATAGGGTTAAGCGACTTACGAAGGGTCACACAGCCAGTAAATGCCCGAAGCCAGATTTGAACTCAGGAAAATGAGTCTTCTTGACTCCAGGTCTGGTGCTTTCTCTAGTGCATCAGCTCACTATCCCTGGAGTCAGAAAACCTAGGCTCAAATCCTACCTCTGGTACTTACTACCTTTGAGACCTTGGATAAATCACTTAACCAGAGAAGGCCTCAATTTCCTTATCTGGAAAATGTCAGAATTGGCAAAGATGGTCTCTGAAGCTCCTTCCAATTCCAGAGCTATGATCCTATAAATTAAACATTTTATTTACTTTGCCTCTCCCTGGAATGGAAGAAAAATGACCAACAGTAAAGAAGCAGATCAGAATACCCCACTGGTCTGGTCCTAGCCTCTTATATCATCTTTCCATAATTCTGTCTCGAAGGGGCACCATCTCCCTAGTTTTCCAGCTGACTGGTCACTTTTATCAACACTCTCCAATCATTCACCTGGTCAAAAAGCCCTGGCCAAGAAAAAAAATACCTGCTATAGATAGATTCCTGCCCCAAATCTACCTTACCTGACTAGGTAATGCAACAGCCAGATGGAACTAGGCAACTGGCCCACGTTTTTGAACTGGCCTTGTGGAACTAATGGCACCACAAGACTTGGCAAAGATGCTTAATGGGAGGGAGCTATAGAAGGGAGTAAGAATTTCTGCTAAAACAAGATAGGAGCTAAGAGCTAAGCTAGTGATTCTCAGACCACAGACTGAACTAAGGAACCAGAAAGACTGTGTAGAGGGAGAGGAAATTTGTGCTGCTAAATGAAGATTTTTCTTCCTCCTTCTCCCATGTTTTTTTCTCTTTCTCTTTTTCTGTTTTGCCATCTATCATCTCCCTCCATTCTTAGAAAGGCTAAAGGGTCCCTTTTACATTTTTCTCTCCCTTCCCTTCCTCCCTCTCTTTCTTCCTTTCTCATTCCTTCCTCCCTCCCTCTCCTCCTCCTTCCTCCCTCCCTCCCCCCAACTCCCTCCCTTCCTCCCTCCCTCCCTTCTTCCTTCCTTCCTTCCTTCCTTCC